>CM076581.1:1438553811-1439042753 GCA_034641835.2 Pinus albicaulis
ATAGTTGTTCTATTCACTTGCAACTTCTCACCTTTGAAACTGTTTTGCATTTAGAACTTTCCCCTCAAGTAGTATTCATGCTCAACCATCCAAAAAACAAACAAAACCCTTGGCCTTCATAACTAGCCTAATATTATTACCCCAAACTTCAAAGACAAATCCATCTTTGCACTTATTGGAGAGATCCCTCTCCGGATTCAGGAGGGCTAGATCCTAGAATCCCAAAGTTGGTTGAAACGATGTTGCTTCTGCAGTTTTAGTCTCACCAATCTGCTAAAATTACAAATTCCCAACAGTCTCGTTTGAGGTTTTGGTTCCTTCTAAAATTTTGATTCTGGTTCTGGTTTCTGTTTTGAGGAGCAGTTTGGTTTTGACTGGCTTGTGCTCTCTCAAGGATGCTCATTTTCTTCATCATCTCCTCCATCATTCTCTCCATCTTTGAGTTTGAAGTAGAAGGTGTGTTTTCCTCTCTAAAATACACTCTCTTCTCATTTTTCATTCTTTCCCTCTTCTCTATCAAGTTAAATTCCAAAGCAAGAGCTCCTTTTTGCATATCTTCAAGAGTTGTAGAGTCTCTCTCTCTCAGCTAATAGGCGATTTCAGGGTCAAACCCTTTAGGAAACTTGTTTCAAGCTGAGCCTTGTGGAGTTTTTAGTTCTGGGGAAAGGGAATTATACATGCTATTAAATCTAGTGCAGTAAGCTTTCACACTTTCCCCAGTGTTTCTATGGAGGTTCTTGAAATCAGAAAGGACTTGGAGAGGATTCTTCTTCACTTCCCATTTATTTAAGAAAGTCTGATGGAAGGCTTAGAGATTATTGATACTATGGGGGGTTAGGCCTTTAAACCATTTTCTTACTTCTCCCCCCAGACTCTGAGCAAATAATCTAAGCTTGAAAAAATCATCATCAATTTCATTTCTGTCAAAGTAGTAATTCATCTTATCCACATGTTGTGATGTGGTTGTAACATTACTAGCATCATATAATGGAATTTTGGACTGATAGTCCTATGGGAGATTGACTAATGGTACAGGAAGGACTAAGGGAGAATACCATGCTGCCATGATATGTGGTGTAGGTGGATTTAAAATAAGTGGATTAACAAGAGAAAAAGTGGACTGAAATGGGTGGTTTGAACAGTGGATGAAGGATGAAGGGATGTGGATGGAACAACAGTAGATTGCTGAGCTGATATTGGATGAGAGACACCTAGGTTATGAAGGAAATGTAAATCAGGAGGTGTTGTTTCTCTGCTACCAAGGTGTTCACTTGTTTCAGGAGATGAAAGTGAAGACTCAGAATCTAACTGATCTAAATCACCAAGGGACCTAGTTCTAAAGGGATTTACTAAGTCAACTTGTGATTGTTGTAGAGCTGAAATATTTTTCAGGGACTGAATTAGCTCTCAACGGTGATCTAAAAACAATTGAAAATTTAATCCTAGGAGAATTCCTAAGGATACTTTCTGGGTTATCAACTATCTCAAGTGGATCAGGGTCAGGATGGGATCTAGTGTGAATCTTTCTAGGAGCCACTATGCTGTGTTTTTCAGACCCAAATAAACAGGAAAAGCTTAACCAGGTATGACAATATTTAAGAGGTCAACCAATTCTGTTTCACAAATTCAAATCCTACAGTCCTCTAACTGAATTTTAAACCATGTTGTAATGACAAAGGTTCTTCCCAGTGGAGTCTTAAGGTCTGTCAAGGATTGTGGAGTCGCCAAGTGGAATTTTGTAGCTCCTTTCAGAGGTAAAAGGTTTTATAGTCCACCACCATGTTTATTAAATACCAATCTAAAATATTTTTAGGTTTTCTGAGTTATTTTTCAGTTGTGTGGTTTCTAAGAATATCCTAACTCTGTTTCAAAACTTAGCTACGGTTATGAGACAAAGACAGTCTACTCTTATGGCTAAGCCAGCTGATCTTTCAAGGTTAGATAAATTCTTAAGAAATCCTAGGGTTTACCTAGTTTGTCACTGATTCAAACAAGTTTCATCATTATTACCATTTCTTGGTAGTGCTTGAAAAGGCTACTTTTTACTCACATGGTTTTATTTATTTTAAGGGAAGTGTCCCCATTGGAGTCGCTAGAAATGTTAGTTCAGTTGTCGACCAGAACAATTGTCATAAAATCAGGGGTTATCTAGAGTTTTAAGGTGTTTTTGAACTTTTATTAACTCATAAATTTCCCCAGTAGAGTCGCCAGAAATGTTAGGAATCTGTAATTAGCAAGATTGGCAGAGTACAATCGCAGAAAAAACATTATTTCAACCACTTTGGGATTCTAGGATCTAGCCCTCCTGAATCCGGAGAGGGATCTCTCCAATAAGTGAAAAGATGGATTTGTCTTTGAAGTTTGGGGTAATAATATTAGGCTAGTTATGAAGGCCAAGGGTTTTTTTTGGTTTTTGGATGGTTGAACATGATTACTGTTTGAGGTGGAAAGTCCTAAGTGCAAAGAGTTTCAAAGGTGAGAAGTTGCAAGCAAATAGAACAAGCTTTGGCCAGGAAGATAGATAATTGCAGGTTTTAGTCCATTGGGCTATGGAGTCATAATAGGGTTTAATTGGAACAACAAGAGGAAAGAGTGGTCCATGGGGCAAGTCATCTATGTCTAAGGATCTCTTTGAAGATTGATTTATGGAATGAAATGATACAACAAGAAGGAAAATTAAACAGATGCAGAACAAAGAGCAGCCCAGGATCTGGTAAGTACTTTTAAACTAGCCAGCCTTTGACAAACACTTAAGAAGAACATAAAAGAAAACTAGGATCTGGTAAGTACTTTTAAACTAGCCAGCCTTTGATACACTTTCGACAGAAAACATTTTAAAACAAAGGGGAAACTTGAAGGCAACTATTGGAGTAGAAACTAGCGGGTCGGGCTCACCACAAATCCTCTCCTAGCTCTGCTTTACTTGGTTACTTTCAAGACAAACACAAAGATAACACAGAATGGCCTAAGATCTGGTAAGTACTTCTAAACTAGCCAGATTTTAACACATTCCAAGGGAAACATTCAGACAGCCTTTGGGGATAAAACTAGGACCAGGGCACACCATATCTTCCATAGTTCATCTCTACTTAACTAATACTGAACATAACATTCAAGAATAATATTCAGCTAAGGCAATAAGACGAGGGAATGCCAGCATTCCTATTCTTAAACTAAATTAAATCATTCCCAAATAACACAGTTTGGAAGAAAACATATAAATAAATATTTTCAGTCAGAGAAGGTTACTGAAATACAGTAGGTCCTAACTCTATGAATGCTATTCTTTATAAGAGTAAATGAAACACAGTGAAAAAAGAAACAAAATAACAAGTTACAATTAGAAAAACATCACCGTCAACATAGACCAGGATCCCATAAATCAGCTTGTATTGATGCTCCAAACCAGTTACAGCTTTAAGTCCAATGCTTTAGTTTAGCAATCATCTACTCATCTCGGCCTAACTTGTCTATCACAAGCAGAGCTTCAAGGGCCAATGAACAATATTTTCAAGTAGAAGTCTCAAGCTCAAATACATTACAATGTTCAGCAACTACATCAACCAACAATTTCTCATCTTCTACAGCAATATTTATAGAAGAATGAGGAGGTGAGATCTGATAAAATATCTCTCAGGACAATTAATATAGCATGATGACTTCTCAGCCTTTCAAGGGCTCGATGGAGAAGTTTATAGGTGTGCTACTGTATTAATTGATTTACATTCATGAATTAAGCTCGGTGGGAGCTTTTGTTGACCTTTGAGGCTCTGTTTTATATTAAAGTAACTCTATTGATATTTTATGCATTAAATTCTCCGGCAGAATTAACCCTCTGGCTGCGTTGAGGAAAATATCTTCGTTTTATCAATAACTTCAGCCTCTGTTTGGATGCTGGTGGCTACAGGTGGCACTATGGTAGCTGAGAGGAATCAATTTTCCTCTGTTGAGGCAGTGGAGGCCTGTCTGTTTGATAACACTTATGATGTTTCTTTAACTATGTTTTAATTCTGGGGATTTAGGCTTTTGATAATAATTCTTAGCTGTAATCCCCAAATTATCTTCAATCCTCTATTCTGTTGTGCTCTGTCTTCAAAACTGATACTCTTTTAATCGTGATTAAAATCACAGTGTCTTGTTGATGTGCAGGCCGCGCTGGGCTTATATGGCATCAATGCCTCATGAAACATTGACGAAACGTGGGGTTTGAGCCCCGTGAATGGTTCCCTTTGATAGATCAAACGGGTGGGAATCGTCATTCCCGGCCTTTGGCTTTCTCTTCAATATGACGGAACAAACCATTCAAACCTGCAAAATACGAAAATAATTAAGAAATCATGCGTTTGTAGGTTTAGCTACTGCAGAGGGTGTGGGGAGAGAGCCTATCCCTTGGATGGCATCATCCAACGGTGTAGATCTGTTTGTGGAGGTTGAAATAAGAGTAGAAGGAGAGAATATGTCAGATTTGTCGATCGTCCGGAGATTGACGACGGGGATTAGTTGAAAAACACAAAGTGGAAAGGCGGAGGGCGATGAAACCATGAGGAAAGATCTGGGTCGTCCTATCTGGACACATGGACGGTCTAGATCCAATCGGAGGATCGCAATCGGAGGGGGGAAAAAGAGAGGATGTAATGAAAATCGTCGATGTGATTAAAGGTCATTGTCATCCATCAGATCGATCACGGGAGATGCTTTAATGAACACGCCATATCCTAGTTAACTTCTTTCAGTTTCTTCGATATCACGTCCAGCTGAGCGGCCTAGATCGGATTTTGGGACGCTAACATCGCACATCCACGCCTGATTTGAGTGGCTTTATCATATGCAGGCCATGCATCAACTGCTGTATGGAAATCTCACCGAAAAACTACCCCGCTCTTAAAAGTGGTGCGATGGATACCACTTGGTTTTGCAATGGTGAGTGATTTGCGAGGACCACTGGGGCGAGAGACTATGCGGGTCGTTCGATCAGCTCCATATCGATGGCAGATATTTATTTTTATCATATATGGCGGAAAACCTTAATTCTTCATGAAAACCCAAAATTTCAATATAATACCAAGTTTTATTGCTTCGGGGGGGAATATATATTTATGAAATGTTTGGCGCCTGATTGCGGGGCCTTGGTCTATATGGAATGATAATAGGCCCGGGACGTATATATAAAGGGCCAATCACATCGGAACTGTCAGGCCCAGTCTTTCAATCAACCCATTCGAAACTTGCGATGTGATTAAGCACCTTGGGACTTTAACCTCTGGTCTCGGGCATAGGTTATATGGAATGGAAAGCGGAGGGCGAGGTTTATACATACGAGACTTAATCGCATCAGAACTTTTGATGCGGTCTTTCAATCAACCCATTGTGGATTACTTCCGATGCGATAAGCACCTGATGGGCATAGCGCCTGGTTCTTAGGGCGCGGGCACGTGGAGGGGAAGTGGTTTAGGCTTAGCCCAAGGGGGCTTAAATCTTTAATACAAAAAGCATTTTTTATGGATTTTCAATGGTTTTCAAAAGGATTTGAGGTTTTCGGTAGAGTTCAAAAAGGAGTTTCAAACTCTACAAGGGAGATTTTATGAAGGGGAGATGAGAAAAATGGAAAACAGAGGAATTTTATGGAGAAAAAAGGGGAGCAAATGAAGGTTATTTTCTGAGTGAAGGAAAGGGGAAAATGATGATTTTGCAGCAGTCTTTTCTCATGAAATCAGCAAAATTTCTGAGTATAAAAAGGGGAATAGTAGTGAAGATTTGGACAGAGGAATGAGGCCTTCAAGAGTCTTCAAGAGCCAACACTTTTTAGTAATAAAATTTGTTCCTTGAAGGCTCAAAAAAGTTTTAGCCACCTTTTTCTATAACAAATTTTATAGGTGGCTTACATGCACTAATAGGGAATGTTGATTTTATTTAGACAGATAAATGTGACCATGCTTTTGAGGATCTGAAAAAGCTTGTATCAACAACCCCAGTGCTAAGGGGCCCAAATTGGGATTTTCCATTCCAAATTTCATCTTATGCCTCAAACACAGCTATCGGAGCAATCCTTGGGCATGAAGAAGATTAAAAACCATATGCAATTTATTATATTAGCAAGAATCTATCTCCTACTGAATTAAACTATACTGTGACTGAGAAATAATTTTTAGCTGTAATACATGCTGTAAATAAATTTAGACATTATATAACTAGGTATCTTGTAGTTTTATATACAAATCACTCTGCCATAAAATTTTTAGCAAATAAACCTGTTACAAATGGTAGAGTAACAAGATGGTTGATTTTATTGTAGGAATTTGACATCACAATAAAGGACCGACCCGGAAAAGAGAATCCTGTAGCTGATTTTCTCTCACGAATTCCAAAACCAACGGACGCAGTAGTAGTCGAAGATCAGTTTCTAGATGAAAATTTGTTTGTTGTTACTTCCAGAACCCCATGGTATGTTGATGTTGCAAATTATTTAGTAGTAGGTAAATTACCTAAGCATCTAACACCCAATGAACACAAACATATAGTACAACGCAGTACCCGATTCTCTTGGATTGCGGGCTACCTATTTCATACAGTGGCAGATATGCACATCAGAAGATGCGTCTGAGAAGATGAAATATTTGACATCCTGAAAGCATGCCAGGACGGGCCATGTGGCAAACATTTCGCAGATCGCAAGATTAGTCACAAGGTTTTACAAATAGGCTATTACTGGCCTACAATTTTTAAATATGCTAAAAATTTTGTACAAGCCTGTGATAGTTGCCAAATGGCGGGACGCCCTGGATAGTCCGATGAAATGCCTTTGAATCTACATTTAGTAATCGAACCATTTGAGCATTGGACGCTCGATTTTGTTGGTCCTATTAACCCACCATAAAATCATAAAACATACATACTAGTTGCAACAGAGTATGTTACTAAATGGGTTGAAGCAGAGGCACTTCCAAGAGCTACAGAGGACTCTATAATATAGTTCATTTTCCAAATATTTGTGCGATATGGCCTCCCAAGGGACATAATTACAGATGGAGGACCACAATTTGTGGGTAATAAAATCGCTGCAACATTAAAAAATTACCACATTCAACAAAAAATTACAACCCCATACCGCCCACAGGAAAATGGCCAAGTAGAGAGCACGAATAAGGTAATAGAAGAAATACTTACAAAAACAGTTGCATCACACAAATGTGACTGGGCTTCAAGATTGTCGAAAGCCTTGTGGGCATACCAAAAAACATGGAGAAATACCACTGGGTATTCACCATATCAATTAATATTTGGAAAAGAACCCATCTTTCCAATAAAATTTGAAATTCAAACATTAAGAACAGCCCAAGAGGTGGGTTTGAATTTAAATGAGGCCCAGGTCAGTAGATTACAACAAATCAACGAGTTAGATGAACTTAGGCTCTCTGCCCTCCAACACATTGCATTAATTCAATAGCAGAGAGAAAAATGGCATGATGCCCTCATTAAAAAGAAAATCTTCCACGAAGGAGATTGGGCACTCCTATATGACTCCAGGTTTCAGGATTTCCCCGGAAAACTCCAGACACGATGGCTTGGACCTTATGAGATACAGAAAGTGCATGAAAATGGCACCATTATGTTAACTACCATTGATGGATCTGGACATTATTTCAAAGTAAATGGTCATTGAGTACGACTTTACCACAAATTTCTTAATCGAGAATCCTTTTACCAACAATTACAGGGAGATTCTACTATGTAGATTCTTGCTAAGGAAGATAAATCCTCCTCAACATTCATTCAGTGAACAATCCCTTTATTTCTGAAATTTGTACATAAGATTTTCTTTTAAATTTTTCTTGTATGAACTATTTTTTTTGTACAGATTTTATTTTTCGTGTTGTTCTTCTTAAGGAATAGCTATTGTTCCTCTTAAGGAACAACAGTCGTTCCTCTTAACAAGGAAAAACAATCTTGTGTGCCTTTATTTTTCGTGTTGTTCCTCTTAAAAGGAACAAAAATCTTGTGTAAACACGTCTGCATGTTCATCTTTTTTCTGTTCCTTTTTAGAAAAGGAACAACATTTCTGCTGATTGTTTTTGGTGTTCCTTTTAAAAGGAACAACATTTCCGCCGATTGTTTTTGCTGTTCCTTTTAAAAGGAATATCATTTCTGTTGATTGTCTTTGTTGTTCCCTTTATAAGGAACAACCCCTTCACCATTATTTTTCACTTTCTCTTGTTCCTTCTAAGGAACAAAAATGTCGATTTGGAGTGTTTTCTTATGCTATTCCGCCAAAATATTAGCATTTCTTGTTTGTTTTATCTGCTATTCCGCTGAAGGAACATCTTCTATTCCTCTTAAAGGAACAACAACTTGTGTGTTTTTATATTTTTCCTGTTCCTCTTAAAGGAACCGCAGTTTGTGTGCAGATGTTCTTTTTGCTGTTCCTCTTAAGGAACAGTAGCTGTTCCATCTAAGGAACAACACTTTTTGAGTGCATTTTTCTTTTTTTAGAACAACATTTTGAGAATTTCTTGTGAATTCTTCATGATCCTTTTAAGGAAAATATACAAATTTATGCAAGGACACAAAAATTAGAGGTTACTGGAATCACCATATCAAGGAGAAATTGTAATCTTTAAAGAAATTGTTGTGTATTGATAAGAAAAAAAGGAAAGGACACAACTATCTATATTACTTTGTTGTCTTTATTTTCACTAAAACTAATTTGATTGATTATTTTTATCATGTTGGTTCTTCTCTAATCCTCATAATTCTCTTTGACCTTTATTATTGAATAAGGGCATATTTTCCTCTATTGAGATGTTCAAACTTCTTCCACCATTCATACTCTTAAGGAGTGTTAAGCCATCCTTTATACATAAATAGGCAAGTGCTATATAAAAGAAAAATAAAAAATAAATATATATATCTATATGATTACTAACAATTCTATGATATGACAGATGGAGGATAGGGGTCTCATCAAGAGCCAGCCTACCGTGATCATAAGGAAGCAATGAAGTGGCATTCCCATTATGGCCACCATACTAGGGATATGATCCAACGGGAAACTCAGAAAAATAAAAAGTCCTTGGAACAGGAGGTCTCATCACGAGCCGGCCTGCCCACCTTTCACTCCTTCCTGTCACTCCTTCCTGGTGAATGGAATTGTGATTCATCTGGTTCCCAAGCTAGCACAATGGCCTCCATCATGAAATCATAAAGCACTTTCCTAGGCATATATAAAGGATTATGGTTCCAAGGGTGAAAAAGCAACTTTGTCAAGGTTATAGACACCTGTGGGCAACAGAGCTCTGCTGATGGTATTAGAGTCATATTTTTCACAAATCAATAGCAATTATAAACCCTTTTCTTATATATTTATCTTAATTTAAAATGAGATTATGCTCCTAAACCCCTTTTTTGAACCTTTTATACATGAAATATTGTTTATAAATCAGTCATAATGGTTTAAGTGGATAATGACCGCATAAGCACCTTTATTTTTGTCAGTTGTCATTTTCCCTATTTTTGAATCATTACATAGCATTTCCATATCTATTCACGATTTCATAATATGCCTCGATTTCAGTAATTCGATAATTTTTTATCATGTCATGAATATGTATGACTATTGTCCAGTACGCT
Organism: Pinus albicaulis; assembly: GCA_034641835.2. NCBI lineage: Eukaryota > Viridiplantae > Streptophyta > Pinopsida > Pinales > Pinaceae > Pinus > Pinus albicaulis. The sequence continues at coordinate 1,438,563,436 of CM076581.1, forward strand.
GCTCCTCCATTTTCCGGTCGAGGGCGACCTAACATATTTTAGGGGGGCACAGGTGACTTCCAAAATATGCCTGCATACATGTCAATTCCCTATTTTCATCAAATCTCGGAAATAACAAGTTTAACAGTATTTTCCGATATGCACGGGGTTCTGTTCCATTGCCATTTCTGTGTATTATTGTGAAACATTAACAGTGTGCAGGACTTAGACGAAATGGGAGGGTGAGCAGTACGTAGTGAACCTCAACTACTAATAGTTTCCGATGCTGCACCAGAAATTTTGGAGAGAGCAGGGTGGATTACCTACCTTACATGACTGTAGCAACCCCATGAAACTGTGGCCATCGAATTTTTGCAGAACTTGAAGGAGGACCATTCCATAGTAAGAGGAAGGAAAATAACAGTGACAGATGCAGTAATTGCTGAGGTGTCCACTCTACCAGCAGTTGGACCCGTATGGACCCTTAAAAAATTGAGACTTCAAGAGGCCATGAACATATTTCGGAACGAAGGACAAACCCTGACCGTCAAAGGAAAAGGGGTCCAGCTGGAAACTCTGGGGCAACCATGGGTAGAACTGGCTAGAGTAGTGCAAAGCTAAATTACATGCGACGGAAGAAAGTATGTGGTAAGACCACGCCACCTCAAATTATAAGCAGTACTAAAACAGAAATGTACTGTGAATTTGCCTGCATATTTAAATTTTTTACTGCATGACGCTGCTTGGAGCATAAGGAAATCCCATCATACAAGTATGGTAGTAAGCCACCATTTTTTAATTTGATTAATAGTTAGTTACAGTCTTTCTCAAAAACATACTAGTTGGGAAGAATTGTTATTTTCGATATACGAGGGAACAACCTTACCTGCCCCGAAACGAAAAAGAATCACTGGCACATAAAACAGACCTCTAAAACGTAGAAAGTCCTCTAGATTAAGAAGAAGCAGGGGAATGTTGGGAAACCTCCAGAGTAGCATCTACCAACCCTTAGAATTACCTATTTCTGGAGATGAGCAACCCCCACAATTGGAAGGAGGAGAAAATCAGGAAGAGGAAGAAACTATCCGAACTAGTGAAGAAGAAAGGGAGGAAGTGGAACCTCCCGTAACCTCCAGTCATAAAGTCCACCGCCGTAGTCCACCGAACCTCAATATTGAGGCAGAGCAATCACAGGAACATACTATCCACAACAAGGATACATCCAAGGAAATGCATGACGAGGAGGAGGCAGAAGCAGAAGCCCCTTAGAAAATAGCAGATCAAACTAGGGTTTCCTCCCCCGAGGAACCTAGTCAGGATAACATGAACACTGAAGAAGTGTTCCAAACAGAGAATGTGGAAACAAGCCAGGACAAGGACACAGTCCCTGAAGAGAAAAACCCAGCTGAGCAGCCAAGTCTAGAAAAGGAAACCGTTTTTCCTCCCAAGAAAAAGAAGAGAAGACAAATGAAATTAAGCGGTTGTGGAAGGAACAACAAAAGCTGCTAAAATTAGTAAAACAACTCAGACAAAAGATAAGGGTTATGAAAAGGGGGAAAATCTCTAAAAGAACCCCAATAACGGGGGATGCAGCCATCCAAATGGAACCCCATAATACAAGGGCCATGGAGACTCAAACCGAGCCCATATTCATTCGTGATAGCAAGAACAAAGAGGGGAAGTTGTTACGTACACAATTGCCTCAACTCGATATTGTAATAAGAAAACCTAGGTAGATCTTCAACCCAAAAATGTTTTGATAAACAACGACCCTGGTATAGCAAAACTCCGAGAAGGTCTAGCACAGGCTCAGCGGGCTAGATAAAAGCTCGAAGAAGAGATTGTTCCTAGGAAGAAATACTAAGAGTTACAACAACAATTAAGGGACATCAATGCATCAGAGGCAGAAGCCTTCGATAAATGACGGAAGGCAGAAGAAAAATTTGAAGAGGTAAGGAATAGACTACAAACAATCAGGAATCAAATGGATACTCTCTGTTATATATATATAGATGTTCTAGCATGTAGGTCCCTTGCCAAAAATTATGCTTTGTTTTTGTTAGAAAGATATTTGCAGTTAAAAATTAAAGTTGTTAAGGTAGGAAAACCTATAGAATTAAAAAATGTAGATGATTTTATAAATTGCTGCAAACTCTGAGTAAAAATTCAGTGCCTACTCTGTAAATTTTATTTGCACAATTTTATATTGGAAGAGGAAACAGAGATAAATCCCAATTTTTTTGTGGGTGATGTCCAATATCAAGAATTCATTTCATTTGCTGTTAATTAGTTAAAATGGCTCAAGGCCTATAACACTTTTTAGAGACAAGAAAATGGGTTAGACCTTTGGGTTAGGGGTGAACCGAGACACCCATTACAATTATGGGATAGGTAGAAAAGATTAATGACAAAGGAGGGTGTGATCCAGACATTGGGACCCATCCACAAAGCAATCATCCTGGATGGGGTAGAATATTTTATGTCCATCAGAGAATAGGCTGTAGTAGCAGCTAAAATCTGATGGAAGATTTCCAATCAGAATATTCAAGACAGAGAGCCATTCAATTATAAATATTTTGAGTTAGCTGCCGACCAGCTGGTTATCTATAGTAACCTCATCTTGAGGGAAGGCCCGTATTGGTTAGGTTTTAGATTTCAAAGCCCTATTATCTGGTATTCTGCTGCAGACTATAAGGCCAAATATGAATTACCTGAAGGGAAGATAGGGCATATTTTTGAAGTTTTAGCTGCAAATCATGGTTTTAGACCACCTAATGAAAAATTCTCTCTAGCCTATTCTCTAACTGCTTTACATGTAAACTATGGCTTTCATGAGGACATGAAAAAGGGTAAGCAGGGGGGTGTGTAGAGCATTGGAAAAGGTATGAATTTTCCATGTATTTCTTTATCTTTTTCCTTTAATCATAACTCCTTTATATTCTAGAATGGTAATATATTGAAGAATTATAATAGAATTAAGGAGATTAGTGATTGTTGCAAATTGATTAAAGATTGTCTTTTCTTATATGTAGAAAATAGATGAAGTGGGAAGCCACCATTTGGGAGAAAAAGGCAAAGCAGAAATAACTGTTGTCCCTTCAAAAAAAGGCCATATCCATACAAGAAGGTCGAGATCAGAGTGCATGGTCAAAGAAAATAAAGGAACAGTGCAGCATCAGCGCAAGAAGACAAAACGATAACTGAAGATAGAAGATAGAGCGAATCCCTCAGAATCTCTCGATCTTCAAGGAACGTTGCTAAAAGCTTATCTGTATTTCTTGTTTCATCCGCTGGCTGTTATAAAAGGACAACGCTTGTAGAAATCAGAAAATGTATTATTATTATTCGTATTTCCTATTGTATTTTCATGATTGCTAATCAACTCTCATTGGTTAAAACAGAGTGCGATTTCTTGTAAACTCAGTTACATATGATTAATATATAATCTAGTTGTCATTCCATTATTTTATACTGGAGTATTTTGACAGTGCTTCACTAGTGGCTAAGGGCTCGGCCCTCGTGGATCCACTTGCTATCTGTACAATTAATTTCCAATTCCAATCGTGTGATGGTTTGCTTTAGTTCTCATTTCCTTTAGTCACATTTCTTCACAATTTCCATGTTTTATAGCTTACTGTTTTAATGTTTTATGAAATCGGTTTGAGGCATCAGTTGTGAGTGAATTTTGTTGCTATTCCTTCCAACATAACAAGATTTGTTATTCCTCTGTAATTTTTATTGTTATGCTTCTTAGATATAAAGCTTTGTTGTTCAGAATTTGCTATTCATTTCCATTAAATAGCTTTGTTGTTCATTTCTGATAACTAGCTTTATTGTTTATTCCTTTCCTGTAAGTATATTCCCCAGTATGGTCACCACTATGTTGGCTCCATGTAATTTATGAGAGTGGCAAGAATAAATGCTGCAGGGGCCACATCAAAACCACTTTGGAATCATAGGACCTAGCCTTCTTAGATTCAGAGAGGGATCTCTCTATATAAGTGTTTTCAAAGGATATATCTTTATGCTTTGTTTATGATATCGTGCTATTTATGAAGCTTGTAGAAATTGTTTGTTTGTTTGGTCGATGAGCTCATTAACCTAATGTTGGATCAAGGGTGAAGGTGAGAGCAGATTGAAGAATTTTTCAGCTGAAAAGATAGGTTATGAAACAGTATTAACCCATTGGGATATGGAGTCACAAAAGGATTTAATTGTACAAAAATTCTTCAAGAGTTTCCATAGGGCAAGTCATCTATATCAAAGGATCTTTTAGATTGAATTGTGATATGAAACATTAAAATGTTGTGAAAGAAGCAAAGCTAAAACCAATTAAGAATCTAACTTCACTAAGACAAGAAAAGCCTTTCAAAGTAACTGTTTGAAGCAAGCCAAAGGACAAGGAAAACCATAGACTTCTTTGGACAAACTTTTATTAAAGCACACTTTTCAAACAACAATCTAGTAATCCTAAGACTACTTTCAGAAAGGAGAAAACATATAAGAGAACAAGGAAAATAGCCTAAGATCATACAGAAACTTTGAATTTAGCATGCTTTTGACATACTCTCAAGGGATCTTCCAAGGCAACTCTTAAAGACTAGCCAGAGGATAGGGAAAACCATAAACTTCCCTGGGTTAACTCTACTTAGCAAACCTTGAAAAGAACATTCAAAAACAATATCTCAAGTTGTACACTGAAATACATGGGCTCACCAACATTTCTTCACTGGTTATACTCTATTGAATCATTCTCAAATCAACAAGATGGATAAACCTAGAGGGAAATTAAGAATCCTCTAAACATACCTTAGCAAAGGAAAACATAAAGATAAATATTTCAAACATAAAGGTCCTTTTCAGTAAATCATACTCTAAATTTTATGTTCTTTATCAGAGAAAATGGACAGCATGTAAAACATAAGGAAAAACAAAAACAATGAGGAATAACATCACCATTAACATAGACCAGGATCCCATGAATCAACTTGTATTATTGATGTTCAAACTAGTTACATACTTCAAGTCCAACAGGTCTTTACAACTCAAAACGTATCTTCTCAGCCTAGTTTTCTTCAATTACTCAACAACACTTTGACAACTTCAACAACTATCTTACACCTCAATGATAATCCAACCAAAAAAAACAATGAACTCCTCATACACTATTTATAGGTAAATAAGGAGGTGGAGTGAAAGAGGGGGTCTCTAATGGTTCATAAATGACAGAGTTTAATGTTTTTGACCTTTGAGACCATGCAAGGCCCAAGGAAAAATGTATTTAAGTCTAACTCTGCGTTTATATTAAATTTTTGCACTACTTGGTTGCTTTTGTTGACTTTTAGGTTTTTTAGGTAGGCTTGTAATAAATTTTGAGCTGTCTTTACAAAATATCTCTATTTTTTAATAAATTTGTGTATCTTAGGTGAAAATAGGCTAGAAAGTGGCATTTTAATCCTTTGGAGGAGTAATGGCTTCAGTGATTTGTCATTCGAAGCCTTCTTCTACTGATTTGTTATGATTTTCTTCTTTTAAACTCTGTTTAGTCCTTTGATTTGGCTTTTGGCCTTCTTTATCATCTTTCTGCCAGGTCCTTTCTCCTCGACTATTTTATCTTTTACTTGATTTTCTTTAACTCGTGTTTCTTATCCATAATCTTCTCATAACTTTGGTCTTCTACCTGCCTTCGCTTTTGTACACAAGTGTCTTCTAATGCTACTGGAGGGTTTCGCTAGTCAATCAATTTTCATGAGGCACCGACGAAACAGTGATAATAAAACCCTGGATCTCTTTTTCATTTTATTTGGTCTTTAAGGATCGTCATCCTAAAACCCACCACCGGTATTTGGCTGTAGGAGGGCCTGTACATTTATAGGCTACCATTAATCGTGCACTAAATCATAAAAATGTTAATAAAACCTGTGCTTGTGGATAAACTGCTTCAGAGGCTTGGTGAGGGCGGAGGAGCGATGCAAAGGAGGGAGAATGCATAAAGGGGAAAGGTTCCATGGCGGAATTGTGAAGAAATAGGAACAATTTTGAATAATGGTGTGAATGGAGAAGGGTGGTTTTGAGGAATACCGGGGTGGTATAGCGAGGGCTAAGCGGTAAATGGTTTTGTTTTTTTGGATGCGATAACATACATCGTGCGACACTTGTCCAGGGCAAAACCATTTATTTCGTGCAGAAATGGGGTGTTTAAGCCTTTTGGTGAAACATGCGCGATATGGATTATGAGCCATTGGATCGGGAGGATCAACGGTCGAGATCACTTTGCAGGTTTACGCAAATAATGGATGGGCAAGAGGATGGGTGAAAACGTGAAAGAGCAATGACCGTTGGATCGGGAGGATCAACAGTTAGGATTTCATTGCGGACGCGCAAAAAAGAACGAAGGGGCGAGAGGATGGCAGAAATACGAAAAAGAGATGATCGTTGGATCGGGAGGATCAACGGTCCAGATTTCATCGTGGATGCATAAAAAAGAATGAAGGGGTGAGAGGATGGCAGAAATGCGAAAAAGCGATTACCGTTGGATCAGGAGGATCAACTGCCGTGATTATATCGAGAAAGGAAGGTAGGGGGAATGGTCGGGAGTGGGAGGAGAAAAGTGAGGTCATACACGTTGGATAAGAATGATCAACGGTGGAGATTATATTAGAGTAAGTGGGTAGAGGGGAATGGCTGGGAGCGGGAGGAGCAGTGCGAGAGTGTGTTGGTCGTTAGATCCGATGCATCAATGGTCCGCATTATTTTGGGAAGAAAGGAAAGGTATGGGGTAAAATATAGAGGAAGGGCTTTAGCCTTAGTGAATGGTCATGGGTGTGGTTTTATGAGAAGAGGTGGAAGGTTTTAAGGGCCTTTAAGCCCTAAGGGGCTTAAGGCCTAATTTTCAAATGGAGTAGAAAAGGCCTAAAAAGTGGGTTTTTTAGACTTTGTTAGAGGTTCCGATAGGGTAAAAACAGGGGTTTAAAACCATATAAAGGGGTTTTTATTGGTTTAAAGGGGTTTTTTATGGGAAAATGAAGATAAATGAAGGGAAAAGGGGTTTTTCAAGGGAATGAGATGATGAATTAGGATAAGTGAAAAATGAGTGAAATGGGGCTTATGAAATTATGGGAAATGGCTTTGAAACTGTTTCTTTTATATCAACAAGATAATTTAGGAAGCCTTTGAGTGAAGGTTTCAGTGGAATGATTTTTTTGAGGATAATGAACATAGTGGGCTTTCAAGAACTCATAGATTTTCACAAAATTTGTTTCTTGAAAGCTAAAAGACTAATTTAGCCATCATGAGATATAACAAAATTTATAGATGGCTAAAAATTCCTACATTCTCTTTTCATCTCGCAATGTTTCATAATCATGTTGTCCATTGATTTTTATTTTATCTCCACATCTCAGATCCTGGGGAATTCCTTGCAATGATACCATAATCCCTCTTGTTGGAGCAAGAGCTCCATATACCTCTGCATGTGGTGCTAGATATGCTCTAGATGTGACAACGTTGTTTCCCCCATCCTTCTCTTCCTCTTCACTATGAATGGGAATCACCTCCTCAATAAAAGGATCCTCTTTTGGAAAAGGGATCTTCATGCCCTCTTGTTCAAGAATATGGAACAGAGTTCTTTCCTCTATCAAAGTATTGTGCAATATGTGAGCCTCTTCAATAGTTTTCTGAAGTGGATTTGAGTTTATAGGTTCCTATATCATATGCAGAGTCTTTTTTTGTTTTGGTTTATTTGGTTCCACCAATGATGTTTCAGAATGTTTTCCATCAAACCTTTCCACTAATATCTTAATGAACCTCAGGTTAGTGACGATATCTTCATCTCCCTCCATTAGTGATAAAAATTCTCTTGCTTCATTTCATTTTAGGTGTCTCATGTGGCCCACGCATTCCATTAGAGCTTCAATGGATCATCCGACGGTAGTGGCTTTTCACTCATGTCCTCATGTCCTTTACCTCAGCCTATTTTCTGTTCATTAAAATCATTTACAGTCATTTTTGGTCTCATAGTTTGCAAAGAGTCATTTTAGAGTTTTAGTCTCATTAGGTCTAGGGTTTCATTAATCAGGTCTTTGGAATGCCTAATAATGGTCAGCAGGCACATGAGGAAGTCTGAAATAAGGTTTCAATGCTAAAATTTCATCATCATATGCTTAATAATGATTTTTCTTCAAAACTCTGTTTTGAAGAAAAATAGTGTTTTTTATCTTTATGTATGAATAAATGTAATTTTAAATTTTCTCAGTTGTGATAATACTTTCACTCACAACCCTGGTCGCCTTTGTCAAAGCTCCATGCCATCCATTCCCTGCAAGATAGACAGAAATATCATCATTCAGTTAAAAAGCCAAAAGGAAGCAAAACAGAGTTTTTGAAAAGTGTCAAAGTTTGAAACATTGCAAAGTGGGTTTTTTGAAAAGAAAAATCAAAATCCTTGGCATATAAGATATTTTCATGTTTTAAAACTTCATTTGTATGCCAAGAAGACTGGAGTAAGCCAAGAAGAAATCGTGGAGGTCGAAGCAAGCAATTTGAGGGCAGACTATGTAAAATTTATGAGCGTGACGCATCACCGCCTCCCGTGTGTAAATTTTCACAATCAGGCGATGCATTGAAGTATGGCGCACTGGGTTGGTTGCACAACACATTGGGTCGGGAAGCAATTTTATTGCCATTTCTTCCAAATCTTCAAATCGACTCGGTCCATTTTTGTCCAAGTAAGTCAATAAACCTTGTAATTGCCAATGACATGTGTTTGGTGATGTTTATGAGAGTTTAAATACAAAAAATAAAACCCTATTCTCTTGTTGGAAGAATTCTCCTTTAGGGTTTTGAAATTGATTTGGTGTCAATCATTCCCATTTCCCCCATCTTGTTAATCCCTCCTCTGTGATCAGGAGCTCAGACCAAGTGTCGTAAAATGGTCAAAAATGAAGGTGCTCAGAACTGGTTTGAACCTGAACGACCTGATAGTGCTTGTCTTCCTGATTCCGGCGCCGCAAACGGTTCGAAAATGGTCTCCGTATGAAGAAGTTATTCAAGTTTGAAGATTTCTCCATTTCCATTAAAAAATGCCAAAATTTGCCTTGTGGAAAATTTTATTAAAAGAATATTCCACAGATTATTCCGGGAATATTCCGTGGAATATTCCATTTTGCGTCTAATCAAGAGGCACCACGTGGCGAGCCCGGAGGCCGCCACGTGGGCCCCAAAGGTGGAATGGAAATGCGTTTTAAAATTTTATTATGGCGCGGTTGGGATTTGAACGCATGACCGCATAGTTATTAAATACGCTCGTTTTAACCGTTGGAGCAATGCCGTGTGTGTTGTGATATGTGCGGACAGATTTGTTTTTATTCCGTGTGTTTGTGTGGGCGGGGCCCGAAGGGGGCCAGCCCCGAAGGGCCAGCCCCCTTCCCATAAGACCATCAGCGCGGAACCAACTCACAATTTCATCAGCGCGCAATTCCAAACGGGCGGATAAACTTTGGATATGCGTTTGTTAGTGGGTTTTAATTATTTAAAACAAAACTTTGGTTATGTGTTAATTAAACACGTTGGAAAACCGTTTGTTATATAACCGCCATTCTATGTGAACACGTCGGGTCATAACAATGAAATTTATTGCCAAGTTTAACCGCGCACCTTTTATGGCGGTTTCGCCCAGTTTTGGCACCACCTCCACATGTGGCGGCCTTATCTACAGTTGCTCCACATTTAGTGGGGGTTTTGTTGGTGAAACAGGCAGTTTACTAAAGAGGCCATAACTTTTGATAGGAGAGGCCTTTGAAGACGATTTTTTTATTTTTATTTTGGGTCTCTTCGACCTTCTGGAGCCATTGGCACAGGTTTCACAGCCATATGAGGCCGTTTGCAGGTGATTTTTCTCCGTGGAAGTTCCAGGAGCCACCAGGGCCAAATCAGTTTGGGAGCTGCATTGGGAAATGTGCAGCCAGTTTATGTGGAACGAATGTCATTCCTGAAGTTTTTCAGCATTCTGAATCCATTTCTACAGCTCGTTTTTCCTTTTGAGGAATTCTTCTCACTGTTTAGCTTCAGGGAAGCTTTCAGGGCCAAGAGGGCCATTTCAGTGCTGGAGCTGTTTGGGTGCTATGTTCATCCATTTTTGGTGATTCAAAAGGCTATTTCTGATATTTTCAACCTTCTGAGTTGAATGGCAGAGGTTTCAGGAACCAATTGAGGTCAACTTCACCTCGAAATTCTCCCTGCAAGTCTAAAGGGCCACCAGGGCCAATTGGGGAAAACTACTGTATCAGGTACTATTTTCACTATTTAGTGTTTGGGAAATAGCATGTTCAGCTAATTCCTATCTTATGATTCTGTATTTACAGTCAGATCTGTCTTTCGAGACATTCTTATTCTTGTATTAGCCTTTGTAGCATTTTTAATACAAGAGGACAAGCCTAGTTTGAGAGGCTTGGTCCAGCAGATGTAGCCCAGAGGAGGGGGTGAACTGCTTATCATTTTGATGTCTTTATTTGCTGAAGATGATATGCTAAACAAAACTGATATAAATTGTTAAACATCAAATATACATAACTTTCATATACACATAATCACCTACTCAGCTGCAGAAAGTTATTTTTCTTATTCCGCAAGACATCAAATTTCAAGTATGTGAATGTCAAAGACTTCTAAGTGTTTACATATTATTTCCTTAGGCAGAGTCTGTAGAGGGCCAGGTAGCCTCCGGATTCATCCTTTCCTAGAAAGGTGAAACATCCGGTGAATGCCCATACAGTCTATCTCTGTATAGGAAATAGTTTGTTCTCACATTTTCAGAGGTCACTTGGAGTGTATAGCTCAATTTGAAATTATGGGAAATGGATACCTTGCACCCTCAAACAAGTACATTCCATTTTCAGATCAGATGGTATCGGAGCACAGGTTTGCTTGACTGAAGAGCAGGTTGCAAAGTTGGTTTGCTTGACTGACATCACTAGCTTGATTGTGTAGCTTGAAAGGTGTCTTAAGCAGTGTTGAAGATTGACTGCTTTATTATTTTGCAAACTACTTGTTGTTTGAGTTGGCTGAAGCTCTTTTGTTCATTTTTATAATGACAACTTCCATAAGCAAGGACATACTGTTGAAAGGTGTTGGACTCTGAATCCAACAATGCTTCCACAAAAGTTGAAGAAGTGGGAGAAAGAGTATGGCAAGGATGGGAAGGAAGTTTCCATCATTGATATGTGTCAGGATGATACACATGTTGATATTGATGTGCAGTTAAAGGAATCACCTTTGAAATGGATTGGTAAGAAATGGTTAGAATTCTTATCCAATTAAAGTTGCATGTCTTTTGATTGAATGCATTTTCTTTGTTAAAGGAATGCAAGTTGCAGGATGGAAAAGCTGAGTATGAGACTCATTCTATCTTAGCGAAAGTTATTTTCATTTCAGCTTTGAAAGTACATGTACATGTGATTGAGGATCTTGTACTTATGATTGTACTTAAGAGAAAGTTGAAGGATAAACTGCATGCATGAGAATGAGATGCATGAGCACAGGGATCATGATGATTTCCTTGTATTTTAAACATGTATGTGTGATTAACTTGAAGGGTTGATTACTTTGTTTTTAAACATGCATGTAATGTTATATTGACTTGGAAAAAGTTAATTTGATCTCCAAGATTGTAAACAGGAGAAATGATGAAGTGTTTCATCTTTGTAAAAGCTTTCTCATTTGGGAGGCAGTTCTTCTTCTGGAATGGAGGTGCCTTGGATGGGCATCGTGACAGTTGGCAAGTCCAAATGTTCAGGGGAATATTTCAGCTCATATATCAGCAAGTTTCATTGCTGGTTCCTGCAATTTCAGATTTTTCTGGTGAAATAACTTGGTCGGGATTCGACAAGTACTTGGCGTATGCAGCAAAAAGTCGCCATGACGACATTTAGCAAGGCAGGACATTTTTGGGCATTAGTATGCTCTTTTGGCTGACTGGAAGAGGATAATTCTGTTCCTCAATTGCTGTACAGTTCAGATCAGAGATTCAGTAAGCTTTTGGGCACCAAAAGCCTTCTCATTTGGGAGGTGTGATCAGGAGCTCAGGATCAAGTGTTGTAAAGTGGTCAAAAATGAAGGTGCTCAGAACTGGTTTGAACCTGAACGACTGGATAGAGCTCGTCTTCCTGATTCCGGCGCCGCGAACGGTTCGAAAAATGGTCTCTGTATGAAGAAGTTATTCAAGTTTGAAGATTTCTCCATTTCCATTAAAAAAAATGCCAAATTTGCCTTTGTGGAAAATTTTTATTAAAAAAAGAATATTCCACAGAATATTTTGGGAATATTCCGTGGAATATTCTGCAGAATATTCTGGGGAATATTCTCGTATCGGCCAATCATATGGCGCCACGTGGCTAGCCCGGAGGCCGCCACGTGGGCCCCGACTTGGCGTTGAAATGGCATTTCAAAAATTTTGTGGGTCGGCCGGATTTGAACCCGCGACCACCGGTTTATTAACACAACGTTTTAACCGTTGGAGCAACACGTTTGGTTCGTGTTATATGGTGGCACGAAAAAGTATTTGTTGCGTGTATTGTTTTGGGCGGGGCCCGAAGGGGGCCAGCCCCGAAGGGCCAGCCCCCGATGCATAGAACCCACGCGGTGGAACCACGTTCCAGATTTATCGGCGCGCTATCAGTTCGGCGGGTTTAATACTTTGGGTTATGTTATATGTTATGGGTTTTGTAATATAAACGTTTTGTTTTTAATTTCAAACGTTTAAAACCGTTACATATAACCGCCCACTTGTGAACGGATAACCACGAAATTTATTGCCAAGTTTAACCGCGCGCCTTTTATGGCGGTTCCGCCCAGTTTTGGCGCCACCTCCCCATGTGGCGGCCTTATCTGCAGTTGCTCCACATTTAGTGGAGGTTTTGTTGGTGAAACAGGCAGTTTACTAAAGAGGCCATAAATTTTGATAGGAGGGGCCTTTGAAGACGATTTTTTTTTGATTTTGGGTCTCTTCGACCTTCTGAAGCCATTGGCACAGGTTTCACAGCCATCTGAGGCCGTTTGCAGGTGATTTTTCTCCGTGGAAGTTCCAGGAGCCACCAGGGCCAAATCAGTTTGGGAGCTGCATTGGGAATTGTGCAGCCAGTGAATGTGGAACGAAGGTCATTCCTGAAGTTTTTCAATATTCTGAATCCATTTCTACAGCTCATTTTTCCTTTTGAGGAATTCTTCTCACTGTTTATCTTCATGGAAGCTTTCAGGGCCAAGAGGGCCATTTCAGTGTTGGAGCTGTTTGGGGGCTATGTCCATCCATTTTTGGTGATTCAGAAGTCTATTTCTGATATTTTCGACCTTCTGAGTTGAATGGCAGAGGTTTCAGAACCAATTGAGGTCATCTTCACCTCGAAATTCTCCCTGCAAGTCTAAAGGGCCACCAAGGACAATTGGGGAAAAGTACTCTAGCAGGTACAAATTTCACTGTTTAGTGTTTGGGAAAGAGCATGTTCAGCTAATTCCTATCTTCTGATTCTGTATTTACAGTCAGATCTGTCTTTCGAGACACTCTTATTCTTGTATTAGCCTTTGTAGCATTTTTAATACAAGAGGACAAGCCTAGTTTGAGAGGCTTGGTCCGGCAGATGTAGCCCAGAGAAGGGGGTGAACTGCTTATCATTTTGATGTCTTTATTTGCTGAAGATGATATGCTAAACAAAACTGATATAAATTGTTAAACAACAAATATACATAACTTTCATATACACATAATCACCTACTCAGCTGCAGAAAGTTATTTATCTTATTCCGCAAGACATCAAATTTCAAGTATGTGAATGTCAAAGACTTTGGCGGTCATTATTATTTCCCAGCAGTCCGTAGAGGCCAGCCTCCGGATTCATCCTTTCCTAGAAAGGTGAAACATCCGGTGAATGCCCCTACGTACCATCTCTCGTATAGGAAATAGTTTGTTCTCACATTTTCAGAGGTCACTTGGAGTGTATAGCTCAATTTGAAATTATGGGAAAATGGATACCGACCAAACAAGTACATTCCATTTTGTATTGTCTCACCTGCCTATCTTTTCAGCTGCAGCTCCTTTCCCTATTCCCTTGTATCCCTAAATCATTCATTTCCTATCCCATTCCCACTATCCCCATCCCAATTGTAAATTTGCCCAAACCCCGAGGCTATCCCAAGAGATTAATTGGCTGTCCCTAAACTTATCAATTCACAGATTTCAAGTGGAAAACTTCACTTAATAATAGTCCATCATTTCCACTACTCTATCCCTCCATAGTCCCTCACTTGTTACCACATATTTGGCAATAAAACCAAAGACACCAAACTTCTCATTTTCATCCAGGACAATATAGACCTCGGACATCATGGAGGCGGATACTGATACATATTATGACCAAGACAGTGATTCCACCACTAAATTACATGCACCTAGAAGGCCTCATAAGAGTGGCAGACATGTGAGGGAGGAGCCCACTTCATTGGCTGAGTTCCAGGCCTGTCCTCTTGCCATGGCATGTTTTCAACAGTAGTCTTGTTATCAATTTTGTGAAATGGTTGCTAGGGTTCATCATCATCAAGAGCTGGCCCGTTTGTTTGTGTTGCATTTACATGATGGTCAAGTCATCCTTTTCGGTGTAACATTCACTTTAACACCTGAAACTATCTCTCAAGCAACTGGAATACCAAATGTTGGAGAACAATGGAACAAAAGGCAGCAGGTTGACAGGGTACACTATGAGCCATATATCAGGCCCAACTTTGTGAGACAACTCAGCAGAGTGTTTCCTTTCTGGTTCCTAAAGGATTCATATGCTCCTCTGATGAAGCTTATTATCAAATATTTCAGTTGTGAAGGCCGGTTTTCATGTCTTTATGCCTATCATATCAGGTTATTGATGCATTTTACCAGGGTAAGGATGATGAACCTCCCTTATTTCATGTGCCAGAATATTGAGAAGATGACCACTCTCGTGCAAAGGAAAACTCCTGAGCAGTAGTATAGCAGTATCTATAACTTTGCACTCATCAAAATTGTGGTTATACATCAGCTCGGCTTGCAGGGTATTTCATGGGAGGATTTCATTTCTAATGATTTCTTCACAGCTCCTCAGATTCCTTCAGAGGTTGTTCACGAGGTAGGTGAACCTTCATATCAGCATGAAGGTCATGAGACACAGACCACTAGTATGCCGATGTTTGTCACTTATCAGAGAGGTAATAGAGGGTTATTTGCAGCAGCCATGCGAGTATTATCTCCACCCGGGGTAGAAGGGGTCTCGCTTTCGTCATCAGCAGCATAGGTACAGGTACAGGACAAGGGTAAGAGGCCCATGCAGTATGAGGGGCCTTCAGGAGGCTAGGATACCGATTTCATACTCATTGATGAGGATTTGGGCTCTCCTAGCTCAAAGATGAGAGAGGTTGTTCAGGAGCAGAAGGCAGAAATAGACACTTTGACCATCAAGTTGCAAAGAGCCCAATGGATAATCAACTACCTTGAGCAACGAAACAAACATTTGGAAGATCAGAAAACTATCGTGGAGTTGCAAAATATACGTGAGAATCGACAAGCTGCCCAAAGCAGCCAAACCGAGATGACATCCATTGAGCGAGAGATTGAGGTTGATTGAGAAACTTGGCTTGAAAGGGTCAATATTCATTTGGAGAAGCTGTTGGAGAAGTCCAACAAGGAAAATAACATGTTGAGGCACATGAAGAATCATTATTGGGCGAGAAATCATGTTTGCAAGGCACGAATCAAGATCCTGAAGGCAAAGTTAAAGAGGGCATTAAAGCGTCGCAAAAGGCATGATAGACTCCAAATTTTGGCCGAAGCTTCCTTGGCCTAGCATAGTGCATGATGGTAGGAAATCATCCCAAATTTCAAGAAATTTGGGACACATTTTTTCAAATTTGATTTTTTTGGCCTAAACACAGATTTTTCTGCTCGACGCGTCGCGCCACTTGGCGCGCGCTTATGATTGGGAGCTCCTCTTGGGGAAAAATTTGTATTTTTGGATTTTTCATGAAAATTTATGCATTCCTACCCATTTCTTAGATATTTTGACAAGTATTGGGCCTCCAGAAGGGTCAAAAACACCCTAAAAATGACCTTTCTGCCCCTTTTTGGACACACAGGAAGCAGTGTTGGGAAAACTGATTTTTTGAGGGGAAATGGAAACCAAATTTCAAAATTCCACTTGGGTTGGAAATTAGACAGGTAGATCTTTCCAACGAGCTATCCTGAACTCAATTTGGACACCGAGAAGGCCTTCAAAACCTCCTCCAAACTAGAGCGACACATAGAGATTTCAGGCACGGCGCATTGGGGATTTTGGCTCATTTTTCACTCAGTAACTCTGTTTTTCGCCTAGTTTTGGCGAGTTTGACTTTATTATTTCCACATGTAAAAATATTGATGTAATTTGATGTAATTTCATGGCTCTTGATGTAATTTTGGCAAATTTTTACTCATGGAAGTAGATTCATTCATCAAAAGGTGAATTGTAACTGAATGAATCAGTTTCCTATCTTATAGAGGCAAGTTGTTCCACTGCCTATTTTCTAGTTCTTAGTTTAGATCTTGTTGAAATAGCTCCTAAACTAGTGAGATCAACCCCTAGAGGCATGAGGATGAGTTATGCTTGTCTATATCTTGTAGTTTTTCAGTCATTTTCAGGGTTGGACACTTGGGATTGCTTTGAGCTTCATTGTACATTTCATCTCTACAGTTTGGCAAAGGAATAGACCAAGGTTTTCAGCACTCCTTGGGATTCATGTGGCTCTTTGTTTTGATGATGTGTTTCTCTTTGTTAATGTAAGTTTACTGGTGCTTTATGTGTATCATCTTCCCTCTTACTTCCTCTTAAGTTAAACAAAAAAGGATAAAGGTGGAATTCATTAGATTTGTAGTGCTCTACCTTGAGTTTTGTTTAATTTTTTATGTTTTCAATTGTGTGAAGAGGATTATTGAAAGTATCTTTCCCGTTTCAGCTCCTCACCGGTCTGAGCTATCCATTTCATTCAAATTTGAAGTGTCAAAATAATTGCCTACCTTGCCCCATTCAGCTCTCTGCAAAACTGATCATTCCCTAGACCCAAAATCTGCCCTTCCCTTTGATCCAAAAAACACTCTTAAAATAAAATCAAACTCTTTTACATATATACCTAGCCTAAAATCAGCCTTTATTCAGGTCATCTCAAGCCTCACTGATCATTTTTTGCGAGATTGACTAGGAGAGAGCCCTCTCCCGATCTGGTAGGGCTAGCTACCAGATTAAGCATGGTTTGATGTTACCCTAGATTCTTCCTTTCTCAGCCTGAGGTAGATTTAGGCAATAACACATACCAAAGAGAATACTCCAAATCTGTCAAAAATATCCCCTAAGTTAGGTAGTGGCGCTTTAGGAAATCCTCCCTTGGCAAACTATCCTAAGCCAAAGCAACCTCTGTCTAACACCAACTAGTCCTAGATGACCTTCCTATTCTAAAAATAAAGCTTGATACACCCTTAGGTCGCACCACTAACAAGTCTTGGTGTCTTAGCAGTGCAATGTTTCAAAAGCCAAGCTCATATTGTGTTGCTCTATAGTGTTTCAATGTCTTTTTCAAAGCAGAAAGGTACCAGTGTTCCAGAAGATATTATTAAACTAAACATGAGAAGATAGCTACTTCTCATGTTGTTTTGAGCTTGGGATGCAAGTACTAGTCAGAGAGGTAATTCATTGAACTCCTGCAAACACAGTCAAAAGGTTAGTGATTTATGACTAGCAAGTAATACTCTGCAGATACAAGTCAGGTTGCTTTTGGTTTCCAAAGATGCATAAGGGTATTTTAACAATAGAATACACATCTTAGAGCATGCCCCTCATGGCATATTGTCAAATTTTCACTTTTTTACTTATTGTGAATATACCAAGTAGAGATAGGCATTACAAGGAAAGATAACACAGTTTGAGAAAGGGGTGAAATGTGACTGTGTAAAACCTCCTCCCAGCATAAGCAGATGGTAGGGTGACTGTGTAAAACCTCCTCCAAACGTGAGCAGAGGGTTGGGTCACTTGTTGCAAACCTCCTCCAAACATGAGCAGATGGTTGGGAAGATTATGTAGCCCTCCTTCATTTAATAAGCAGAGGGTCAGGAACAGAGGTGTAGCCTCATCCAAAAAGCACAAGGCTAACAATGCTGCAAATGGCCTAAAAATCTTGTTTACACCTTTTCTCCAATGGATGAAAACCACTAACACAGAAGTGGTGTTTCAAGGATTGCTTATATAGTTTCACTAATTGAAAGACAAAATTCAAATCCGGTGGGAAAAAAATTGAATGATCATTAGTAGAAAATGGTGTTAAAAAGATGACAAGCAGTGGTACTATAATAATCAAAGAGGTTTTGTTTTTCTTCCATCAAAGATCTCCTTCAAAGGCAATCTGAAACTGAAGTGAACAAAACTTGGACAGGCTCATCAATGTGAGGAAAGGATATGACAAATGTTTCAATTTCAGGGACAACACTCAAAGAAACAGATATAAATCAAGCCATAGGTGAATGAAAATAAGGTTCTTCATCCACATTCAAAGGAAAATATCCAAGGGCACTTGGCAGTTTTGATCAACTTCACAATGGGCATAATCATCATCAAACACCAATAGAGTTGAAATTGTCAAAGTAAGTTTTAGAATTGTGAAATATATCCTTCCAAGATATGGCAAAGGATGCATCAAAAATCTTGGATATGACTCTTAAAAAGTGCTCCTTTAAAGGGCAGAAATAAACAAAGGTGACAGGGTTATTTTCTAAATGAAGAAACAGTGAAAAGGCAGTGAAAGGGTTTTGTTTCTTAAAGGAGCCTTTTTATTTCAACAAGAGCCATGACTATGGTGTCATTCAAAAGTAGCATCCACAACATTTAAATCTTGGTTGAATATGAGTCTTTGTTATGTTTTAAAAAGACATTTTCTTTACGTTTTGTTATGACCGAAAATCCTTTTTAAAAGGCATCCAAAACCCTTGCAAATAGATACAAATGTTTTTGAGTTCATTTAAAGGTGGAAAAGACCATTGAAACAATCCCTTGTGCAAATTCAAAATGCGAACCATGCTCCCCTAGCTGTCCACTGGAGAAACGAGGTTCTCAGGCAACGAATTTCAAAATTTCAAGGGTTCAAGCCTGCGCAGCACGCCTATGAGCGAAATTACAAAGGGATTACATTGCTGCGCGACGTGCCTGTGTGCGCGTTCACCCCCTACCCGAAGGCCGACCCGACACCCCTCACTGCGCGACATTCTTTTGAGTGAACGTGTCGCTCCTATTTAAATGTCCAAAACGCCTTCAAAGAGTCTTGGAACCTACTCAATCAATCAAACAAGGGCCATAAGGATTATTTCAAGGTATTCTCCATTGCTTCTTGCTAGTTTTCTAAATCTTAAAGGGGTATTGTTGCCATTTTCTCCAAGGAAGAAACAGTGATAAAGAGGGTAGGGTGTTTGAGAAAAATCAAAGGTTTTTGTTGCTGTGATTGTCAAAGATTAGTACAGTGATAGGTGGGGTGTTTTTAATAGTCTTAAAGGACCTTAACTGTCTTTAAGAACAGGGATAGCCCACAGTTAAAACGGGGAGCAGACTTTGTTTAAAACTCAAAGGGGAAAACAATGATCATAATCTGAAGGCCTTGTCATTATAAAGTGTCCTCTCTATATTGTGAAATAGTAAACTTTGTGTAGCCTCCATAGTTCAAAAAGAAAAATATGTGTTCAAAAGTCTTTTAATTCAGTTGAAGGATGTTTGGTCTACCTTTGTGAAGAGCAGTGAACAACAAAAGAACAATGTTTGGAGGGAAAGGTGTTTTTTGTCAAAACACAAGATTTATTTTTTCACCAAGAAACCACAAACACATCTTTTCAAGACCTTTTCCCAAGCACAGTGATAAATTGACTTTTTGTTTTTCATTTAACAAAGCACTTGTTGATTGGCATCAAAAGAGGATAAAACAGTGACTTATAAGGAGGACAGGGTGTGTTGTTGAGAAACCATTTCAAGGACCATTTGAGACAACTTGTTTTTGTCAGTTAGCAAAGAATATCCATAACAAAAATGCCTCGCAGGCAAGACAGTAGAAGTGGCCTTCACAGGAGGTTTGAACCTGTTTCAACTAAAGAGGTAAATTCTCATCCATCAGTCCTGTTTAACTTTCATGAAGTTGGATGTCTAGAGTTTTGTCAAAGGTTGCAGGAGGTGAAAAGTTATCTCCCCTTGACACAACTTTGTGCTTTGAAATTTCAAGGGAAACATTTTTCAGCTGGCAGGCTTGAATTTCAAGTTTTCTCCTAGATCCATTTCCAAGGCCACCAAAATCCCTTATGTCGGAGAGAAGTGGTTTAAACAGAGCCACATAGACTCAGAACAATACAAACCCTTTTTGGAACCGGAGCATAGAGATACATGCCCATCCATATTTCCTTTCTCATATCTGTTGACTAGTTATGCTCCCCTCATGAAGATAATGATGAAGTACTTCACTTGTGAGGGAAGGTTCTCCCGGGTCTATGCTTACCATGTCCAGTTGCTCATGCATTTCACAAGAGCAAAATTGTTAAATCTCCCATTCTTCCTCCATAGCAGTATTGAAAAAATGGCCTCCACTATTCAGAAGAGACCTCCTTCTTAGCAGTCAGCTTGCCTTTTCCATCATTCCCTCATCAAGGTTGTCATTCTTCATCAGCTTGAGAAGAAGGGAATCTCTTGGGACACTTTCATTGCACATCCAGATTTTTCCACTGTTCCTTCATCCCATGCATCTCCTTCACCTTCCACTCACCATTCTTCGCCTTCTTCAAGTAAGCCCATTCCCAAGAAGCTCAAATTTCCCATGATTGAACAAGAAGAAGAGCATGATGAGGAAGAAGAGCATGATGAAGATGAGCAGCAACATGATGATGAACATCAACAGCATGATGAAGAAGGGCAGCAAGGCGAAAAAGATCACAGTGAGGAAAGTCAGCACAGTGAAGAAAAACACAGTGATGATATGCAACACAGTGATGAAGAAAAAAGCCATGAACAAACTCAAAACAATGAGGAGGGAAATGATGAGGAAATTGAACAATTTAATGAGGATATTGGTAGCCCTCGTAGCAGCAAAAAGGATGAAGATGAAGCCCAAAACATTGAGGAGACAGAGCCTCAAAGTCCTAAAGAAAGCAAGGACAAGAGTAAAGAGGGCAGCCCTAAAAAAGACATGCAAGAGGACAGTCAAAGAATTCATGAAGAAACTCAAAACAGTGGCAAGAATGATGAGGGAAGTAACAAGGGCAAAAAGCCAATAGAGAATGTGCTAGCTGCCTCTCCTAGGCAAGGGGCCATGCTTTCTTCTCCAAAAGTGCCC
This sequence comes from Pinus albicaulis, assembly GCA_034641835.2. NCBI lineage: Eukaryota > Viridiplantae > Streptophyta > Pinopsida > Pinales > Pinaceae > Pinus > Pinus albicaulis. Next base: position 1,438,584,808 of record CM076581.1, read on the forward strand.
AAGCCCCGGACATTAAGGAAAAGGGTGCCTCAAACTATAACTCCAAATGTTACTAGGGCCCTCCGAAGCAAGGGGAAATTTCCCAAGCAACCCATTGTCGAATTACCCAAGAGGAGGAAAACCAAGAAGGCCACCCAAAGCAAGGGTAAGGAGAAAGAAGAAAGCAACCATGAGAAGGAGAGAGACTTTGACATAATTCAAATGCAAAGTGATGATAGGACAATGAGGCCCGAATACTAGAGAATCTCTTGATCAATAGAGAAAAACAAATTGATTCTTTGAGGGCAGATCTAGAGAGGTCTAGAAACTTCAATCACTTTTTGCAAACACAAAATAAACAGATGAGTGTCCACATGGCGGTATATGAGACACGGACCATAAAATATAAAAAGGAGGCCTCCAAGGTGCAAGTTAAATTGGAAGAACTCATGGGCGAGTTCAATGATAGCGAAGATGAGGATCAGCCAAGGAGAAAGAGGCCAAGGACCATGGGACTCAGAAGAGCCATTGAGAAACAAAAGGAGGAAGAAGCTACCCTTTTTCAATCTCTTCCTCTCACTACTTTGTTCACCCAAGAGATAGAGAAAAATCGAGAAGCATGGCTTGAGAGAGTGAATGATCACTTGGAAAAGAAGTTGGAAAAGGCCCATAGAGATTTAGACCTTCAAAGGAGGATGACCGAGCACTATAAGAAGCTCAATTAGTTCGCCCAACGGAAATTGAAGACCACACAAGAAAAACTCAAGGAAGCTCAAAAGAGGCGCCGGAACCAAAAATGAAGAAAGACACCTCAAAACTTCAAATTTTTGCCTCAGCCTCTTAGCATGTTTCTGAAAACACTTGAGGGTCTTGCTCGCGAAAATTGGGCGAAATTCAACAAGTTTTGGTTTTTTGTCATTTTTGGGCTTTTCGCTAAAAATCATGGGCATCGCCATTTCTGTTTGAGACATCCTCAAAGGATGAAAATGGTATCATTAGATGCAATAATTTTAAGGGCATCTACTCAGATATTTTCAGATCAATTGAAAATGATTTTCTCCCCCAAAATGGCGAAAAACACTCACTTTTTCCACACTCTGCGTCGTTTATCAGCAAAGTCTATTTTTTGGGTTTTCAAACACAGGTCTATTTTTGATAGACTTCTAGTGATCAGTTTGGAGAAAAATAAGCATTTTCAGAAAATAGACATTCATATCTTTCCAAAGAGCCATCACAAGCCTCATTTTGACATTGTAAAGGCATCCAAAAGCTGCCCGCAAGACAAAGGAATTTCTGCTGATATATTTCTTAAGTATTTTTGTGAAAAATACACTTTTCTGAAGTGGCTTTTCCTAATGTGCGTTTAGCTATTTTTGGGAATAGTTAGTTATGAAAAGTCAATATATTTTCCTTTTTTAGCATTCTTGAGATATTTTATTATATATTTTGTGCCTTGGGCTTTGCAAAGCCTCAAGGACAAAATCAGATATTTTTGATGGGTCAATGAGATTGCAAGTTGCACTAGGAGGTTTTCCCTCATCTTGGCCTATATATTCCAAGAGACTTCATTGTAAATAAGGCTAAAATTGATGATATAGAGCAATATATGGTTATAAAAGCTTGGAAGAAACACTTGTCTCATGCATTGGAGGGTTTCTTGAATGTTTTTTGGATGATGAAAGAGGACTGTTGTTGGATTCAATGACTTGGTAAAATAGTATAGTGTCCCTCTCTGTTATGCTTCTTAGTTTTCATTCATATTCGATGTTCTTGCTTGCTATAAGACAATAGAGAATAGATTTGAGACATGTCCTTGGAGGCACCTCAAATTTCCTGTTTATTTATAGCTTCTATGTTTTCTTCATTCTTAGTCATATCAAAGAATCCTTGATTGCTCTATGATAACTGAAGAAATTGTTTGCTTGTTTCATTTATGGTTTTATGCATGCTAAGTATGATTCATGGTATGCCCTGCTTACTCATGGCTAGTCATAGCTCCACCTCTGAAACCTTTCTTTGATTGTTTGATTGTCATTTATTGAACCAAAGAGGTCTTTTACTGATCTTGCCCTTTGCCTAAAACTATGCAATCTTGCTTCAAAGTGCCCAATAGATTGAAATACTATGTTTAGGCATTTCCTCATAGTGATTTGAGTTGTTTGTTTGTCTTAAATGTATTTCCCCAAAGTCTGATAGCAATTTCCTAAAGTTAGAGAGTCATATATCTCTATGTATTGCTTGAATGTTTATTTCTATGCATTGATGAGTTTATAGTTACATTTCTCATGATTAATGGTTAGCCCTACCATGTTTATGTCAGCTATTGAACTATTTATGTTTGAAATCCTTTGTTCTTCACAAATTTAGTGTCCATCCCACTCCATTTTACCCAAAGATCCATTTTTCCTCGATCAAATTGGCCCTTCAACAACCTTGTATCACCATCTGAAAGCTTTCTTGATCTTTTTGACCCCATAGCCCAGTTAATCTGACAATATTTTTATCTATCTTAGTCTTTGATCAGTTCATCCCTCACAAACCTAAAAACAAATCCAAAAACCTACTTCATAACTAGTGTAAAATCAGAAATACAAGAAGCAAACACATAGATATTCCTTACACAAATAGAGAGAACCCCCCTCTCTGAGTCCAGGAGTGCTAGGTCCTTTGGCTCCAAAGATTGGTTTGTTGTTACCCTGTCAATTGGCTTGCCAATCAACCAAATCACGGGACCCTAACATAATGGCGATCATGGTGGGACTCCGAGTGATAAACAAACTTAGATTCCCTAAACATTTCAGCAGCCTTAGGAATACTATCTGATTGACTTATCCCACCGCTCACTAACATAATGGCGATCACGGTGGGACCTTCCGAGTTAGTGACAATCTAAATACTCCTTAGTAACTCTCGAAGTCTTAATCAAACTTAGAAAACTTAAGCGTTGTTTGAAGAGTAGAAGCTAGCTCTTTCACCATCTTAGCAAAATGATGATTCAGTTATAGGAAACTCTTCCAAACCTCATAGGCTACTCAAAAAACTCAGAAAACCCCAAAACATCCCTAGATTGGCTTTTCCCTAGTTATTGGTGGTGGACCATAGCTACATCTCTACAAAAACAACCAAGTTCCACCTGGCGACTCCATTAGCCTCCAGTAGGCCTAAAAAACTCCATAAAAAACCAAAAAATTCATAGACCATACCTTTCTGTTGACTCATCCTTTCCAAAACTTAAATTTCATGGTGAAAACTCTGTGATCAGTGACAAACTAAGTATAACTTAGCAATCTAGAAAACTTCACCTAAATGTAGGAGATAAACATAAATAAACTTGCAAATAGAACCATTAGCTTGTCCAAACAGCCTAGCAAACTCTTGAAACCAAGTAATAACTCTTTCTTGCAAGTCTTCATCTCAAAGTTTGCTAGAAAAATTTTTCCCGAAGGCATCTTTGATAGTATTAGTGGTGGACCATAGATCTCAAAGAAATCCACCTCGTGACTCCACTAGCCCCCATTTTTGTGTTGACCATCCTTCACATTAGCAAAACCCCTAGAGAGGCCATCCATCCGAAACAATCACAAATACCATCATATCTAAACTCTGAATTCAAAATCTGGCTTCACAAAGAATCAATACCAGATATCATCCAGACCCAAATCCCCCTATCATAGTAGATGACCCAAAGACGTTTCTGTGGAAAGCTTCCGAAATTGGCAACCTAGCTACTGATAGGTCCACCCGTAAAGCAAGATCAATACCTGAACATATTAGATCCTTGTAGGATTCCCCATTTGACTTAAAATCAACAAAAACCCTTTTTAGAAGCAAGTCACAAAGTAAGGTAAACTTTGATGATCTTGAGCCCCTAGATCTGCCACAGAGTCCTAGTAGAGAAGCCTCACCTACTACACCTCCTGACTTTCAGCTTCTCCATCACTTTGGCTCCTACCACCCTAGATCCGCTCAAAATCAGATCACTAGCCCAAGTACATCCGCCACACCCATCCAAACCACTACTATTCAAATCACCTCAGCTCAACCTACAAGCCCTCATATTGTACATCATCCATTAGCTCCTGCCATGGCAGCCTGGTATGCACCCTTGGTGTTGCCACACCCTTTGAATCCTTTACAAAATGACTATCAATCCAAAATCCCGCAGTTTATCGGAGTTGAAGCCACTACCGCTCAAAAACATGTAGATAGAATTAGCGATGCCTTTGAATACATGGAAATAGAAGATGAGACTATAAGAATGAGGATGCTCGCCTAAAGCTTGGGCAAAGAACCCAAAAAATGGTTTAAGAGCCTAACTCCAAACAGCATACACGATCTCCCAGAACTCTACCAAACCTTCATAAATAAGTGGGAAATCAGAAAGAAACCCATTCAAATCCTGTCGAAATATAACAATCTAAAAAGGGAAAATGGGGAAAGTGTCCAGGAATATTGCACTAGGTTCAACAATGTTTAAAACGCCCTCCTGCCTCACTTCAAACCTCCACTTGGATCAACTTTATCAAAGTTCCCCGAAGTTTTCGACCCATACATGACTTATCAATTGAGAGACAAAGACCCTCCAACCTTAGAGGAAATGCAAAAAGTGGCCATAAGTGCAGAAGCTAACTTAGCGGAAAAGAGAGCTAGGACCAGATCAGAATGGAAGGTCACATACCGGGATGAGGTCTCTCCTTCAGCCCCTTCCTTAGATTCTAGAATAGATGACTTGGTTAGATCCATGGCGAAAATGTGGGAAACGATAAGTGAAAAGACACCTCTTAGGGACAACCAGCCAAACCCTCCAAACAGAAACCGGAACCAAAGCTTTAGGAGAGAACAGCCTCAAAACAAACCAAGGGAAACTGACCAAAAAATTAGGCCACCCTTTAATTAAAATTATGTTGATGAGGATGAGATGGATACAGAACCCATTGATGAAAATCATTTTGAAGCTTATAGGTTCCGATAACGAGAGTGAGGTTTACCTCACAGAAGAAGAACAAGCTTTCTTCTCTCCGAATCAAAATGAAACCAACTATGAAGATCTTGAAGATCTTGCTATAGATTTTCAGAATGCCATCATAGAAGCTCACAGGCAGTATGATCTTAGAAGCAGAAAAAACCAAGACAACTCCAAGAAAGGTAGCTAGGACACTGCTAAAATCCCTGATACCATCCTTAAAAGAGCTGTGGATAGCAACAAAATCGTGGTTAAGAAAACTGACCAAAGAAAAGATAAAGCTATTCAGACAAGCCTTGGCCCATATTTTCCCAGTACCTCTTCCAAGATTCCCGAGATGGCTGTTTTGAACAAAATTCTGAAACAAGGTCAGCAAACTCAGAACATAGAGAAAGTCATGGCTGAAAAAACTGAAGCAAACCTGTCTAAACTACAAACACCCTTCATTTTTGAGGGAGAAATCGCCAAAATAAATATTACCATGCCTCTCATTGAACTTATCGCCCAAAGCTCTTATAAATCCCAAGTGTTAAAGGTCCTGAATATAGGAAATGATGCAAACACCCTTAATCTAGCTGATGACACTCCTGAAGTGTTGATTGGTCCAAAAATAGAAGGGAAATTCCAAGAAGGAACCACTCTTCTCTTTTGCATCAGTTTGAATATCCATGACCAAATCCTACACAATGCCATGCTAGACTTCGAGCCTCACATAATCTCATGCCAAAGGTTGTGATGGAAAGATTAGGCCTAGAAATAACAAAACCTTATAAAGACTTATATTCATTTGATTCAAGTAGAGTTAAGTGTTTAGGCTTAATCAAAGATCTTTGTTTCAGTTTGACCCAAATACCTGCAAAACACCTGATCATGGACATAGTGGTAGCAGACATTCCCCCCAAGTATGGGATGCTTTTATCCAGAACTTGGGGAGCTAAGCTTTAGGGAAATATTAAACATGATATGTCTTATGCCACTATTCCTGTGTTTAACCAAACCAGAATACTCTATCGGGAATCACACATGAAATATATGGTCAGCAGCCAAGAAAGGCTAGATAACATCCCAATGTACTCCTTGCATTCTGATCTAAACTATTTCATTTTACACACTGATGAGGACATTGAAGAACAGTCAGGAGGATTTGAAAAAAATTTAGATCCACCACATCAGTTGCCCCAAGTTCTCTATGATGAACTAGACACTCAGAATTATCATGACCATGATCAGTTATGTCTTGAGGAAAGAGAGTTTGTTCCTTTTGAAATAGGGATAGAGCAAGAAGCACGAACCATTATGTGCCATCAATCAAATTGCTCAAACCTTAGGCAAACATCAGTAGTAACATCAGGAGACTTTTTCAGAACAGAGGCATTAGAAGACTTTCATATCATAAACCTATTTGGAAATCAGGGGCAGGGAAGCTTAATGTTCTTACCATACCTTAAGGATTTGTCATCACATAACTTTACCCCTTCAAATGAAACCTTGACTGTAGCCATAAAAGCTCCAAATCCAACAAAAATGTCTGAAAAAATTCTTATGAAAGGATATGATGACTGCAGTCCAAATATACCTGAGTTGTTTGAACTAGCTAGCATTATACCACTCCACCAAAGACTTAGAACTGCTAGAATTTGCGATATTATTCAAGATACTACTTCATGTAGAGAAAATAGTGAGAATCACTATGCCACTTCCATCACTCCAAGAAACAACTCCGATAAAATAAAATACAAAAATCTTGATCAAACAGTACTAGTCAAAGATAAAACATATGGTCATAGGATCTGTTTTGATTTTAGACATACAAATACACACCCTTGTGACAGAAATTATATCCTCCTAGCCCAAAACCATGATATACTAGTGACACATGCTTTTAATCATGTGTCTTTGCAAGATGATGTTTCAGGGTATCACCAAATGATTCCTTTGCAAAGCAAACAGCTCAAAGAATTTTTCAAGTATGCTGGAAGTAGTTCCATCTTCAAACCCAGAATTGCAAAACCACCAGATATCAAAAACATGCTCCTAAAAGCCATGTTTCCAGTTCTGAATTTCTGCATTCTAACGTACCTTGATGGTGTCATCATATACTTAAAAAATGACAAAGAATATCTGCATTATCTTAAAAAGATGTACAACAAAAGAAGGAGTGGGAATCAGAGGTATAAAGAGGTACAGCGGGAAGATACGGGGTTGTTTAGAGATTCATGCATGAATCCTTATGTCATGCTTGAAAGAGAAAATTTTTCAAATTTTTCTTTTCAAGAGCTGAGTGGACCAAGGGTGGTAGGAGATCCTTATGAAGATAAGATGCTTAAGTTTCACCATTTCCAAGATTTTTGAGTTAAAACATTTTCAATCATTGTATATACCATTATTCGAAAAATAAATCAAAAAACAAAAAATTCAAAAACAATGGAAAAATAGAAAAAGAGGGCAGTTTGAGAAATAGAAAGAAAGCCCCATGTTCAAAAAATAGTCATTATGAAAGCGTGCAAGTCTAAATGCCGCTACTAGTGCTCAAAATGTCTTATTCAGTTATCTAGCCTAATCATATCTAAACATGTTTTAAATTTATTTGCTGATAAGTTAGTGAGAGGAAAGATAGTCAACATTGTGTAAGCTTGACTTATCAAAGAAAATAGATTAGAAAAAGATACTGGTTCCACACGCTCAAAACAGAACCAAAGAGGAAAGCAGGGATGAAAAACAAACTGTGTATCCTAGCCCTGATTTTCTAGATTTCATTTTATGCAAAATAATATTTGTGCGCATCTTGTCTTTCATGCCACAAGTATATGACAAATCAGACTATCTAATCCTGATTTGGTCATTTTTCAATTTCATGTTTTAGATTAGAGAATAAAATCCTATCAAACAACTTAACCTTGACAGTCGATCCAGTATAGGTAGAGAAACAAAGGAGTTCATCAGCTTAATCTGAACTCCTGGTGGATATAAGTGTAGAATTAGACAGTGTCATTTTTCAAAAATATTATGTCAAAGGGTTGCTAGTCCAAATGCACCCGAAAGAAGAAAAAATGTTAGGAAATATAGTGGGGTAGGTAGAAATGACTTTGATGCTAATCATGTTGTCAATTTTCAAAAATAGCATCAAGGAAGAAAGAAATTTGCACCAATGGATAAAGGCACTGGTCTTCAAAGAACCGAGATCTAAAATTCTGGACACCTCCTGAAAAGGAGCTGCCCTCTCCAAATGGAGCCACTGTTAGTCATCGGTATTTTTCACTTGTTGATGATGACTAGTTGTTAAAGCCAAGTTTTCTAGCAGCTGATCTCCAATTTGTCAAATTTGTAAGCTAGAAAACACCCCTAAACATTTTTCCCTCCTACCTTTTCAATCAGCCTATGATGAGAAAAAACCTAATTATCAAGCCCTATCTAGTCTCAGTCATACAAACTTGTCCATCAACTGTCATAAGCTAAAACCATCTGCTGTCATTCACCCTCATCCCCAGCTCATTCATTAACCAACTGATTGATAAGAAGGTCAGCTACCCTACCTCTGGTCATATCTCATCTTGGGATCTGATCATACCAAAGAGAATACTCCAAATCTGTCAAAAATCTCCCCTAAGTTAGGTAGTGGCGCTTTAGGCAATCCTCCCTTGGCAAACTATCCTAAGCCAAAGCAACCTCTATCTAACACCAACCAGTCCTAGATGACCTTCCTATTCTGCAAATAAAGCTTGATACACCCTTAGGTCATGCCACTAACAAGTCTTGGTGTCTTAGCAGTGCAATGTTTCAAAAGCCAAGCTCATATTGTGTTGCTCTATAGTGTTTCAATGTCTTTTTCAAAGAAGAAAGGTACCAGTGTTCCAGAAGACATTATTAAACTAAACATGAAAATGCAGTTGCTTCTCATGTTGTTTTGAGCATGGGATGCAAGTACTAGTCAGAGAGGTAATTCAATGAACTCCTGCAAACACAGTCAAAAGGTTAGTGATTTATGACTAGCAAGTAATACTCTGCAGATACAAGTCAGGTCGCTTCTGGTTTCCAAAGATGCAAAAGGGTATTTTAACAATAGAATACACATCTCAGAGCATGCCCCTCATGGCATATTGTCAATTTTTCACTTTTTTACTTATTGTGAATATACCAAGTAGAGATAGGTATTACAAGGAAAGTTAACACAGTTTAAGAAAGGGGTGAAATGTGACTGTGTAAAACCTCCTCCCAGCATGAGCAGATGGTAGGGTGATTGTGTAAAACCTCCTCCAAACATGAGCAAAGGTTTGGGTCACTTGTTGCAAACCTCCTCCAAACATGAGTAGATGGTTGGGAAGATTATGCAGGCCTCCTTAATTTAATAAGCAGAGGGTCAAGAATAGCAGTGTAGCCTCATCCAAAAAGCACAAGGCTAACAATGCTGCAAATGGCCTAAAAATCTTGTTTACACCTTTTATCCAATGGATGAAAACCACTAACACAGGAGTGGTGTTTCAAGGATTGCTTATATAGTTTCACTAATTGAAAGACATGATTCAAATCCAGTGGGAAACAAATTGAATGATCATTAGTAGAAAATGGTGTTAAAAAGATGACAAGTAGTGGTACTATAATAATCAAAGAGGTTTTGTTTTTCTTCTATCAAAGATCTCCTTCAAAGGCAATCTGAAGCTGAAGTGAAAAAAACTTGGACAGGCTCATCAATGTGAGGAAATGATATGACAAATGTTTCAAGTTCAGAGACAACACTCAAAGAAACAGATATAAATCAAGGCATAGGTGAATGCAAATAAGGTTCTTCATCCACAATCAAAGGAAAATATCCAAGGGCACCTGACAGTTTTGATCAACTTCACAATGGGCATAATCATCATCAAACACCAATAGAGTTGAAATTGTCAAAGTAAGTTTGAGAATTGTGAAATATCTCCTTCCAAGATATGGCAAAGGATGCATCAAAAATCTTGGATATGACTCTTAAACAGTGCTCCTTTAAAGGTCAGAAATAAACAAAGGTGACAGGGTTATTTTCTAAATGAAGAAACAGTGAAAAGGTAGTGAAAGGGTTTTGTTTCTTAAGGAGCCTTTTTATTTCAACAAGAGCCATGACTATGGTGTCATTCAAACGTAGCATCCACAACATTTAAATCTTGGTCGAATATGAATATTTGTTATGTTTTAAAAAGACATTTGCTTTATGTTTTGTTATGACCGAAAATCCTTTTTAAAAGGCGTCCAAAACCCTTGCAAATAGAGACAAACGTTTTTGAGTTCATTTAAAGGTGGAAGAGACTGTTGAAACAACCCCTTGTGCAAATTCAAAATGCAAACCATGCTCCCCTAGCTGTCCACTGGAGAAACGAGGTTCTCAGGCAACAAATTTAAAAATTTCAAGGGTTCAAGCCTGCGCGGCGTGCCTGTGAGCGAAATTACAAAGGGATTACATTGCTGCGTGGCACGCCTGTAGCAGTGCACGGCACGCTTATGTGCATGTTCACCCCCTACCCGAAGGCCGACCCGACACCCCTCACTATGCGGTGTTCTTTTTAGTGAACATGTCGCTCCTATTTAAACGTCCAAAATGCCTTCAAAGAGTCTTGGGAGCTGCTCAATAAATCAAACAAGGGCCATAAGCATTATTTCAAGGTATTCTGCATTGCTTCTTGCTAGTTTTTGAAATCTTAAAGGGGTGTTGTTGCCATTTTCTCCAAGGAAGAAATAATGATAAAGAGGGTAGGGTGTTTGAGAAAAATCAAAGGTTTTTGTTGCTGTGATTTCCAAAGATTAGTATAGTGATAGGTGGGGTGTTTTTAACAGTCTTAAAGGACCTTAACTACCTTTAAGAATAGGGATAGCCTAGAGTTAAAACAGGGAGCAAACTTTGTTTGAAACTCAAAGGGGAAAACAGTGATCATAATCTGAAGGCTTTGTCATTATAAAGTGTCCTCTCTGTATTGTGAAATAGTAAACTCTGTGCAGCCTCCATAGTTCAAAAAGAAAAATCTATGTTGAAAAGTATTTTAATTCAATTGAAGGATGTTTGGTCTACCTTTGTGAAGAGTAGTGAACAGCAAAAGAACAGTGTTTGGAGGGAAAGGTGTTTTTTGTCAAAACACAAGATTTCTTTTTTCACCAAGAAACCACAAACACATCTTTTCAAGACCTTTGCCCAAGCACAGTGATAAACTGACTTTTTGTTTTTCATTTGAAAAAGCACTTGTTGATTGGCATCAAAAGAGGATAAAACAGTGACTTATAAGGAGGACAGGGTGTGTTGTTGAGAAACCATTTCAAGGACCATTTGAGACAGCTTGTTTTTGTCAGTTAGCAAAGAATATCCATAACAAAAATGCCTCCCAGGCAAGACAGTAGAAGTGGCCTTCACAGGAGGTTTGAACCTATTTCAACTAAAGATGTAAATGCTCATCCATCAGTCCTGTTTAACTTTCATGAAGTTGGATGTCTAGAGTTTTGTCAAAGGGTGCAGGAGGTGAAAAGCTATCTCCCCTTGACAAATATTTGTGCTTTGAGATTTCAAGGGAAACATTTTCAGCTGGCAGGCTTGGATTTCAAGTTTTCTCCTAGATCCATTTCCAAGGCCACCAAAATCCCTTATGTCAGAGAGAAGTGGTTTAAATAGAGCCACCTAGACTCAGAATAATAAAAACCCTTTTTGAAACCGGAGTATAGAGATACATGCCCATCCATCTTTCCTTTCTCATATCCGTTGACTAGTTATGCTCCCCTCATGAAGATAATCATGAAGTACTTCACTTGCGAGGGAAGGTTCTCCCAGGTCTATGCTTCCCATGTCCGGTTGCTCATGCATTTCATAAGAGCCAAATTGTTAAATCTCCCCTTCTTCCTCCATAGAAGTATTGAAAAAATGGCCTCCACTATTCAGAAAAGACCTCCTTCTCAGTGTAGAAATTAGCTGAATAAATCACTTATTCAATGAATATTAACCCGATCATACCTCAATTTTGAATTGCATGCATAACACATAACCTTCTTCTACAATTAATTGTCACATGCGGAAAATATATAGAAGCAATCGCACATCAAATCAATCACACATTAACTCAGTATGTATGGGGAAAGCCTATAGCTAAAAACCCCGCAGCTATTGTGTATATTATAATGGAGAAATCATGTAACAATCATAGTAAAAAAACTCTTCACAAGCTCTCATGCACTACCTCCCATGCTACACACTATCAAGCTAGATCTAGCAAATCACTTGCTCCAATCCTTAGCCACTTGATAGCCAGCCTCTATTGCGTATTTCAAAGCTATGGGATGGCCTCTTATTATAGATAAACCACCAGCCTGGATTTTGGATTTTAATTGAAAAATAAATACAACTTCTACAAATTCTTCAAGAAATAATGATATGTGATTAAGATTTCCTCAAAGATCTGTTTAAACTAGAGAATCTGATTGAAAAATTTGAAACTAAGATTCAATATATAAGCTAAATCAGAGATGGACTGAAGCAGCATTTATTTACTTTTGCAATTGCAGAGCAAAAGCAATTTCAAAGGCTTCCTGGCTGATCTTCAGACTCTGTATATAGCTTATAAATCAAACGATAATATCAATAAAATGATTCAGATCCCCAGTATGGTCGCCACTATGTTATCACTCAGGTTTTCCTTGAAGTTGTGGAAAAGGAAAGTATACCCGAGGTAACCACAAACCAACCTTCAGATGCAGAATCTAGCCAATTTGCATCTAGAGAGGGCTCTCTCTTTATAATTTATCTTTGTTCTTAGAAGGTTTTAGGCTAGTTATAGATCCAAGAGTTTGTTTGAAAAATGGTGGAATCCACAAACTAAGGGCAGGGTTGAAAGTTTTCAGTCCATTGGGCTATGGAGTCAAAGGATGGCTTTACTGGATTTCTATTCTACGCACAAGATGGCTTTACAGGGCAAGATAGCTAGGCAGAGAACAATCCTTAAAATTTAAAGTGGATGGGATGATTTTGAAGGGATGAAAGGCAGCTAAGAATCTTTCACCATGTTCAAAAGAAAGAAATGAGATGACTACAAACAAAGAGCAATGAAGGATTCTTTATTATAGTAATCAACAATGTTTAAATTAGCAAAGCAGGAGCATTTAAGAATTCATGCTTATAGCTAATTTAGAAGAAAACATTAAGAATAATCACATTTGAAAACAGAGTACAATTAAGCAAATTATGTTTCAATCTTTTATGTAAATTATTCAGAAATGGATATGATGGTATTAAAAACTAATATAAAATTTCAGACAAAAGGTAGAAACACTTATTGAACTGTAGTCCAACACATGAATCCTGCAACAAGTCCAGTGCTTTTAAATCGTCATCCAGCAAGCCACAAGTAAATTTCTCCAAAAGCTTTTATTCCGAAAATCTCAATGTTACAGCAGAGTAATAGAATCCACCCTCAACACTCTCTTTGAGGGTTTATTTATACACAAAATAATCTAAAACAATCTTACACTAACTTAGCCAATAATCTAGGCTAACTTAAGGCATATTTTACAAACAAACAAGAGACAAAGGGTCTCGTGGATAGAATAATGGGCAACTGCCGATGTGCTGTTCCTTTTTCCGTGGATGTGCTGGAGGTAACTGCTGAAATAGTGCTCTGTGCTGTCCCTTGCGTATTTCTTTTGCTTGTTGGACACACTTTCTTCTCACGGATACTCTTTAACCTTTTCACCTGATACTCTTTCATCTGTTTTCCTGTTTTTACCATTTACTTGACAGTAAAGATAAATTCTCATTCTGAAAATAACTCTCATAGAATCTCCAACATTTCTTGCCACCATTGATCATCTGGTATCATAGTTCTTCTGAGCTTCCTTAAAGTTTCATATGCTTCAGTAAGTTTGTAAAAAGTGGGATCATTCGGAAATAGATACTTTATTTCATGCTCCAGATGAAATAAATTCCTCACTTTATCATAAATACTTTTCCCAGTTGGTAATGTCGATTCTGATGAGCTAGTAGAACCTACAACTGTATTTTTAGCATGAGCTTTTATTCTCTTCTCATAGGTTTCCAAGTCTACTATTTGATCTTCTGTGAGCATGGGACTTGGTAACCCACTATCCAGCAAAGCTTGAAATTTCTCTCTGAAATTGTTGATGTCAACCAAAATGTCTGTACACTTTCTTTCTAAATTTTGCATGAAAGTCCTCTTGGTGAAAACTCTCTTTGCTTCCAAAACTGCACCTGTTCTGTCATCAATTCCTAACAATGCAAGCTGTTGTTTTGTTCTGGAATTCAAAAATTGAATGAGCTGCTGGGCCTGCTCAGGCCTGCCTCTTAATTCATGTCTGGTTCTATTTATTTCTTCTTGGGCTATCTTAACTAACTCATTTTGCTCAAAAATGGCTTGAATAGAGGGCCAAATACCCTTTATTAATTCAATGATGTTACTCCAAAGAATATCATTTATTTCGTTCAGAGGCTTTTCCAATGAAAGATCCTTTTCCAAAGCCTCAACCAATTTTTCCAATCTTTTTATCTCCCTGATGTTATCAGCAGTTGTCTTTTTGGATGTGTCATATTTTTCTTCCAATTTTACTAATTGCAATTTTGTTTCTTGGAGTTCTGTGACCCTCAGTTGCAAGCTCTCCATTTGTTTTATTAAATCCTCAGAACTCAAGACAGAAGTATTCACTTGAGATGACTGTGTCTGCTACCCTCTTGTTGGAGTACCTGTTGTTGAAGTCTGCCTGAGAGTTTCCTGTTCCTGCAATGCTTTTTCCAATTCCTTTTCTGTTTCATTTAGTCGCTCAGTCATATTCAGGAGCAACTCCATCATTTCTTCCTGTGAATTTCCTTTTATAACTTCCTGGGTCTGAGGGTGCCTAGAGGCTAGTAGTTTTAGCTTTTTTCCGAGTGCAACTATATCATCCACTTTCTTCTTTATCAATGCCTCAATACCTTTGATGTCCTTGGGATTGTGACCCAAACCAATAATTATTTCTTCTAGAGATTTTATTCTATTATCCTTGGCCTGTGAGGAGGCCTTTTCAATTTTCAATTGTGCAGTAGTGTTGTTCAAAGAATCCTGCAGCGTTAAAGCTGCCATGGCCTTGTTGGTGAGAGTAGAATAAACCATTTCCCCTGTTTGTCTGTGTAGCTCTATCTGGTCCAGGGGATGGATATCCTTTGCTAAAACTTCAAAATTTGATCTGATGTAATCTGCTGCTGAAGTTGGCTTTGGCACCTTTGCTTTGAAGTGGCTCATCAGCATTTTACCTTGTGAAAGATCAAATGCAGACATCAGCCTTTCTTGATTATGAGGAGCCATCTTCATATACTGATCATATACCTTCATTTTCAATGGATCATTCTTTGTTTTGATATTAATGAAGGTTCTTTTAATGTCTCCAGTATCTGTCTTTGGCGGTCTGAAAGAAGATACTTCAGTGCTTAATTGCTTTTGCAAAGCTTTCCCTTTCTGGCTTATGGTTGTTTCACTTGTTGTGCCAGTTTGCTGACTATCTTCTCTACCATCATCAAATACTTCATCTATAATTTCTACCTCTGGAGGTGGATCTGATTTGTGTTTCTTAGTTTGATAAACCTGTGAGGCCCCTTTTGAAGGTGTGGTATCTGGAGCCAACCTTTTCTTCCCTATTTCTACATTTAATGGAGTCTGCATTTCTGGAACTTGGATGTGTATTGCTGGTGTGGGGGAAACCTGAGATGGTTCTGGTGCTTTGGAACTCTGTGGTTTTTCTGCCATGACCAAGGTTTCAATGACCTGAACAACAGGTTCTTTTCCTTTACCCTTGGGTTCTGCTGCTACTGATGGACTGTCTTCCTGTAATGCTTGTTGTAGAGTGGCTGCTGAAGATGTGCCAATGAAGGGTACCTGCATTTGATCATACGTTTCTAGGTCAAAGTTCTTCTCAACATCTTTCATAATTTTACTCAATTTGTCAGCTCCACTTTCCTCTTCAACAAGTGTTCCTTTAACCCATTCATCTTGATTTGCATACTGTTCTAAATTAGGAATCCTGTGATGTACATAAGGAGATGACTTATTCTTTAATCTCTTTTCACAAATGAAACCGAAGGGATCATAAGGGACCCAACGGAAAGATGTCTGGAACTTCTTATCTAATAGATTTTCGGCTTCTCTCTCAGCTTCTCTAGAATTGCAGATGAAAGGACCTAATTGGCTTTTGATCCTTAACTGAGCTTTCTTCTTTACATTGCAGAAATGGATCACATCTGAATTGTTCATCTGCCTAAAGTATTCCAAGGCAAAAATTCTCATTGGTACATATCTGGGTAACTTGAATGGATGTAATTCACATCCATAAATCCTGATAACTGTATGGTTTTGGTACAAGTACCAATCCCCAACTTTATAACTCTTTGACAATTGCAAGGTCTTTTTAATTTCAGTACTGAGTCTGGGAGGAGAAATTCCTGTTAACAAAGTTGTAGCAGGATGTACAAACTGATTAATGAATTCTGAATAGGAGTAGGGAGAATCAGAGGAAAAATGAATGATAGGGGACCAAAAAATGACAGACCTGGGATTACCCTTAGCATCAAGTTTCTGAATAGGGAAAGGGAACCTATCTGACTGATAATAGATCATGAGATGATAGATAACTGAGGAGTACTTAAAAACTTTTTCAGTATCTAGCCTTAAAAATTGATCATGGATCTTGTTGGCAATGAAGGAAGCATAATCATATTTAATCTCAGGAGGCTGCCCAGGAGTAAATATGGATAGCAAAGCCAAAGTTATCTCATCTACATATTCACTGGTGTTGAATCCTAAGACAAAGGATATTATGTTTACAACGAGCCTTCCCAATGTATTGAAATAGTAAAAACCATAGGGGGGAGCCCCTTTTGGCTGATGCTCAGGTAACATGAAATACTGACACATGGATTTTAATTTCTCTGGGGTTAACTGTCTGGTTTTCTCAATCAATCCTTCCATGGATAATGGTGCTAACTCTTGCTCTGGCTCAAAGTGTAACATAGCATTGATAGCCTGAGGTGTGATGGGGAATAGAACACTTTGATCAGGAGCTAATACAGCTCTCTGTGCGGGATCATAGTTTGCATGACAGTAATGAATGATTTCGGGAAAAATGAGGACTGAAGGAATAAGATACCTTGGGAGATTGGATTCCCACAACCCTATAAGATCTTGCCCCTTTGAGTGTTCGTCTCTGCAGCGACAGAAGCTCAAACGGGGACTTTCATCAAAATGCAGGTCTTTTATTTGGAAATCTTCATCTATCAGGGGTAAATAGTCCAATTCACGGTGAGGAGCATTCAATGGAGTGATATTTAGAGCTGTTGGGACCTCCATTTTGGTTCTTGTGGATTCAAAATGGAGGTTTTCGTTTTTCCTTACAGACCGGACGGGATATCTGAAATGGAGGAAATTGGAACAATTTGCAGGTTTGGGGGGCAATTTCACAGGTTTAAAATCTTCAGGGAGAACTCAGCGATGATTTTTAACCACTTTTTAGCGAAAAAAACAAAGGAAACTGAGTTTTACGTGCAGTCGGGGCGTAAAATGATAAATACCTGTTTTTAGACGGAAACTGGTTCTTTGACAGGTAATGAGCAATGGCAGGGACGTTCTTCAACACGGGCGCAGCAAAATTTTGGGGCGAAATGGTCAATTACAGCGGAAATTTTGAAAATCGCAGCGGGAGCAACGTTCTTCTCAGAATAATGAAAATGACTAAAAAACACGAAAAATGGCTTTATTCGCAAGTTTAAGGTATTTTTATTTTTTCGAGGTGATGACGTCATCGACGTACGGGATGACGTAAGCCGGCAGTAAGCGGTAAGCGGTAAGCGGTACTCCCGCACCGCTTTTGGTCGAGGACGGTTTTTAACGGAGGGGCAGCGATTCCACAGGTTTCCTGCCACGTGGATGGTTTGACTATTCAAAACCACCCATCCCCCGCGGGTTAAAAAACTTACATGGGATGGGCAGCGGGATCAATGCAGGCCGTTGATCTGTGGGAGGCTGATCCAACGGCGGAGGAGATGGAAAGGTAACGGGATGGTTATTGCGCGGGCCCGATGGGATTTAAATGCGTTTAACTTTTATTTAATCGCCCCGGGAGGATTTTGATTGGTAAGTGAAAGGCTATTAATTAGTTCAAATAACTAATTAATCCCATATGCAAAAGTAAAGGGTCGCGACGGAGTTGGCTTAAGCGGAATGCCACGTGGACGGACCACGGTGGCGCAAAACTTTCGCAAAGTTTTATTGATGTTTTTGGTATTAAACACACATATTGTATGTCTAAAGTTTTTATATATATTTTTTATTATATGATGAATTAATTAATACAATTATTTCACCATAGGGGCGGGATTTATATTATAAGGATATATTTAACCAAAGGGTTTATAAAGGGGGGTTTTTACTGAATTTTGGGAAAATAAATACTTTGGTTAAAACATTATAATAAAGGGGTTTTTTGGGGTATATATAAAAAGGGAATTATATACTTAGGAAAGGGTATTTCACTAGGGATTTAATATAATAGAGTTAAATGTTAATATGGCAAAGGACAAGGAAAATCAAAACATTTTTGTACATCTAAGAAAGTGATAACTTGTGAAGTAAATTGCAACATTTTATCTTCAACACTTAAACTTAGAATAACAAGTTATTTTGAGGAATTTTATGGAATGTTGCATCAGTTTCCTAAGTAAAATAGGATTTTACTTAGGAAAAAGTTAAAGATGGAAGATAACAATGATGAATTATTTCAAGTGCTTAGGTCTTTTTTGATCATTAGGCCGAGGGTCCGGTCCCTCCAGAAGTCAAGGAAATGCCTTGAGCCCTTTTGATCTCCAAACACCTTAGTACTTTTGGGGGAAATTAGTAAAACCTTTAAGGGGGAAAATGATGAGGGAGGTTAATGATTTTTTGACTTTGCTTGCAATGATTTTCCATTGTATTTTCTGTTTCAGTACTTATGATGAAAGTAAAGGATCAAAAACATGTAGCAGCATCATTCATCAGATAACACTTTGCAGCACCATCTACCTACCCTATCTACTTAACACTACCATTTTCTCTTCTTTATTAGGGTGCATTTAGACTTGCAAACCCTTTTCAATATTTTCTTTTTACATGATAACTCTATCTATTTCTACCCTTATTACATCCAAGGGCTCAGATTAAACTGTTGAGCACCTTTTATTCATTCTACCTATCTACTTATCTGCCAAGATTAAACTGTTTGGTCAGATATTTATTCTCTAATCTATAACATGAAATTGAAATATGAGTAAGCCAAGTTTAAACAGTTTGAATTATTCATGAATTGTGGCAAAGGTTTGACAAGCTGCACACAATTGATTTATTACAAAAATGAAATAGCAGTGGCATTTGGATTTGCACACTTTCCTTGGTCTATTTTTTGCTTGGGGTTCATTTCTTTCACTTTTTTGACCATTTTATTCTTTTTACCCTTTGATCTTTCTTTTAGGGTATACCCTCTTTACATTTTTAAATTTTTTGATTTTTTGGTTTTTCAAGAATATGGAACACCTTTGCTCAAGAAAGAAGGTTTGAACATATTCCATATTTCAATCAAGACAATCAAGAGACTTCATTGTAAATAAGGTTGACCTTGATGATATAGAGCAATATATGGTTATACAAGCTTGGAAGAAACATTTGTCTCATTCATTGGATAGTTTCTTGAATGTTTTTGGATGATGAAAGAGGATTGTTGTTGGATTCCTTGACTTGGTAAAATGGTATAGTTTCCCTCTTTGTTATGCTTCTTAGTTTTCATTCATATTCCATGTTCTTTCTTGCTATAAGGAAGTAGAGAATAGATTTGAGACATGCCCTTGGAGGCACCTCAAATTTCTTGTTTCTTTATAGCTTCTATGTTTTCTTCCTTCTTAGTCATATCAAAGAATCCTTGATTTCTCTTTGATAACTGAAGAAAATGTTTGCTTGTTTCATTTATGGTTTTATGCATGCTAATTATGATTCACGGTATGCCCTGCTTACTCATGGTTAGTCATAGATCCACCTCATGAAACCTTTCTTTGATTGTTTGATTGTCATTTGTTGAACTAAGGGGATCTTGTACTGATCTTGCCCTTTGCCTAAAGCTATGCAATCTTGCTTCAAAGTGCCCAATAGCTTGAAATACTATGCTTAGGCATTTTCTCATAGTGATTTGAGTTGTTTGTTTGTCTTAATTGTATTTCCCCAAAGTCTAATAGAAATTTCCTAAAGTTAGAGAGTCATATATCTCTATGTATTGCTTGAATGTTTATTTCTATGCATTGATCAGTTTATAGTTACATTTCTCATGATTAATGGTTAGCCCTACCATGTTTATGTCAGCTATTGAACTATTTATGTTTGAAATCCTTTGTTCTTCACAAATTTATTTTCCATCTCACTCCATTTTACCCAAAGATCCATTTTACCTCAATCAAATTGGCCCCTCAACAACCTTGTATCACCATCTGAAAGCTTTCTTGACAGTTTCGACCCCATAGCCCAGTTAATCTGACAATATTTTTATCTATCTTAGTCTTTGATCAGTTCATCCCTCACAAACCTAAATACAAAACCAAAAACCTACTTCATAACTAGCCTAAAATCAGAAACACAAGAAGCAAACACATAGATATCCCTTACACAAATAGAGAGAGCCCTCTCTGAGTCTAGGAAGGCTAGGTCCTTGGGCTCCAAAGATTGGTTTGATGTTACCCTATCACTTGGCTTGCCAATTAGCCAAATCACGGGACCCTAACACTTGGTGTCCAACATTGACCAGAGGTTGTACCAAAATGTGCTGAGGAACCTGCTATCGTGATCTCATATGATAGATTGTGGGATCCGAAAGTGCACCCACACTTGTTCAAAGAAGAGTTTAGCAGTGGCTTATGTTGTGATATTCTTCTTGTAGACCACCATAATGGCCATCTTTGAGAATCTG
Organism: Pinus albicaulis; assembly: GCA_034641835.2. NCBI lineage: Eukaryota > Viridiplantae > Streptophyta > Pinopsida > Pinales > Pinaceae > Pinus > Pinus albicaulis. Next base: position 1,438,605,710 of record CM076581.1, read on the forward strand.
TCGGCGACCACGAAAACACAGTTGTTTCCATGCTTAGTAGAAGGAAGGCCTGACATGTAATCCATGGAGATGGATTTCCAAGGTTGACTAGGGGTAGGTAGTGGAGTACTTACCAACATTCTGTCGAAAGTTCAGCCAATAGAAATAATTTTGAAGTACTATCACTATTTTCTCAACCCCAAAATGCCCAGCGACTCGACTGTAGTGCAGGGACATAATAGTGCATCTTGGAGGTGAAAATTTGGAACTTGCATACCCCCCAAGAGTGCCTTGTATGTGTAGCTAAATTTTGGATCACTCTTGTAGAGAAGCGGCCAATCAGAAGTCTCATGCCCACAAGAGTTGAGAATGGTGGTTATGACCACAATCGATGGTCTGCTGAGGCAGTATGCAACATTATTGGTGCTACCCTTCTTGTACTTGATGTTCAAATGAAATTGTTGCAGATATGTGGAACACTTCTAATAGCTTTCGTTCTGAAACTTCCCTTGTGTCTGTATGAACTAAAGGGGTCGGTGGTCTGTGTGTATGATTGTCTCCTTCCCAAAAATGTAATACTTCCATTGTTGACAAGCCTGCATAATGGAATACATTTATTTGTCATAAGTGGGATACTTTCGAACTGTGTTGGACAATGTCTCACTATGATATGCCACTGGATGCCCTTGTTGAGTAAGAACTGTCCCAATAGCATAGTAAGAGGCATCTGTCTCGATCTCAAAAGGTTGTTGCAAGTCTAGTAATGTGAGCACTGGGGCAGAACAGAGGTGATGTTTCAATTCTACGAACACCTTTTGTTGAGATTCTGACCAACAGAAATTTTCTTTCGCTCCTCCCTTGGTGACTTGACTCAAGGGCCAAGTGATATGAGAGAATCGCAACATGAGCCTGCGATAGAAATTAGCAAGACCCAGAAAGTTGCGAAGCTCTGTTAGGGTGGTTGGGGCTGGCCAATTCCGAATGAATTGGATCTTGGCTGGATCCACATGCACCCCCCTTTCATCAATAATGTATCCTAGATATTGAACCTGGGTCATGAGAAAAGTGCACTTCTCCAAATTGGCACACAACTTGTGTTGTTGCAGTGTTTGGAGGACTTCTCGGATGTGGTGGAGGTGCTCTTCCCAAGTCTGGCTGAAGATCAGAATGTCATCCAAGTATACCACTACAAATGAGTTGGTGAATAGATGCAAGATGTCATCCATCAACCTCATGAAGGTTGCGGGAGCATTTTTCAATCCGAAAGGCATGATGAGCCATTCAAAAAGGCCCTCCTTGGCTTTGAAGGCAGTCTTCCACACATCAGAGGGTTTGATTGGTACCTGGTGATACCCAGACTTGAAGTCGATCTTGCTGAAATATTTTTCTCCTTTGAGTTGGTCCAGAAGGTCATCAATCTATGGGATCGGGTACCTATTCCGGACAGTGATATTGTTCAGCGCTCAATAATTGATACAGAGTCTCCAAGCCCCATCCTTCTTCTGTACCAACACGATTGGGCTCCCACAGGGCGATGAACTTGGCTGGATGTGACCTTTCTGTAGTATCTTCTGAATCTGCCTCTTGATTTCATCATTCTCCATAATAGAGCACCTATAGATCGGTCCATTGGGTAGCAGCGCCCCTGGGGTCAGATCAATGGGGTGCTTGACCTGACAGTGTAGAGGCACCCCTGTGGGTGAGGTGAAGATGTCCCCATACGCCTCCAAAACCTTGTCCATTTGTTGTTTTCGTGTAGAGGATCCATGTCCGGAGGTCGTGGCCACAGTCTTCTTCTTGCCATGGGGGCGGATCATCAGGAAAAAAAAATTCCTGGTTTGGGAAATGAGCTTACTACATTGTTTTGTAGAAACCAAAGAGATAGTGGGAGGCAGTGGTACCTCTGGTATCCTGTACAATTTATTTCCCAAAGTAAAAATAACAGCGTGAGGCTGGGACTCACGCATATCATGTCGCTTCCACAAGTATGGTTGGCCTCATAATACATTACAAACATCAATGGAGCAATGTCACACAATACCTCATTCGTGAAGGGCTTGATGCTCTAGGGAAGGCGGCACTGCTGGCTGACGCGGAGATCCCGTCCTTGGTGAAGCCACCCAATGGTGTATGGTTGTGGGTGCGCTGTGGTAAAAAAGCCCAACCGCTTCACGACATCTACTGAAATGAAGTTCTTTTGGCTCCCATTGTCGAAAATGAACCGTAGTGGGGAACCCTTTACCCACAGCTGGGAGTGGAAGAGATGCTCTCCCTCCTCTGGATCTTCTGGTTCCTCCTTCTGGATCTTTGTAGTGGCAACAGTGGCTTTGGGCTCTGCATCAATAATCTGCTTCCCTTTGTCATTCACCTTGTTAGGTTCTGATTCAGAGTTGGAGCATGCATCTAATTAAGAAGCCCTCATCTCATCCACCAACGACTGCTTGGCCTGACACTCACTCGTGTTGTGAGTGGAGCTGTTATGGAACTCACACCACTTTCCTGTGTCCTTATTTGGCTTCGCAGTGTTGTTCTTTTCTTGTGTCTTTGGTAGGTTTTCTTCGGCCGCCATGCCTTCGCTTTGTCCTTTTTTCTGCGATTTGAGGGCACCTTTCCCTTGATTTTGATTCGCAGATCCAAAGTCTCACTTTTTCTATTTGAATTTATATTCAATATTGGCAGCATACCGGTATGTCGTACCAAGCAAGGATATGTCGAGGAACTCCATTTCCTCCTGAATGTATCTATGCATACAACCATGACACTTTAGCACCAATTTTTTCTCTGAATCTTTGATACCCAATTTTGTGCGCAGGGTATGGAACAAATTCGTTGGCTCATGCACATCTTGATCCCTTTGTTGCCACAACGTGGTCCATTGTATGTACTTGTCCTTGTAGCTCCCCACGGGCTAGTATTGTTCCTTGATGGCATCTCAGAAATAATTCCGAGTGGGTACAACTGAGAACAGAGAGGGTTTTGTCCCGTCCTTTTTCTCACAGTGGGTTTCCCACCAGTCCTTGACATGGGGGGTAGGTTTGAGGAGTGCAAAAATAATCTTCTCTCGGTCGGAAAAGTCATGAAATGATAAATATCCTTCTAATAGATTCAACCATCTATCTACGGCATCTGCATCTATTTGACCCTCAAATATGGGAATGTCAAAGTTTACTTGTACCTTAAAGGGAGTCACGCCTCTAGAGTGGTTGTTGGATGTAGATGCGCTGTCGATGGGTAGTCGTTGAAGGATTTGGGCAAAGCTATCCTATGTTCGCTACTTGCCAGCACCGAGGGCCTCCTCGACAATATTTTGGGCAAGATCTCTGTCCCTCATCCCCCCTGTCTTTTCATCCCCCATAGGCGTCGGGTGGGGTTTGCGAGGTTCGGTCTTGCAAAAATCTGACAGTTGGTGTAACGTAACAAACCCGAAACCTCGTTGAGGACATGCAAAGAAGGATCGAGAAAAAGCAGACCGCTCTGATACCAACAGTTCAAGTTGTGGGAATGCCAACGAATACGGTAACCATAAGCTTGTAGAAATACGATGCAAAGCAAGGCTTCTTTGTTAAAGTTAGATCACGAAATAACAACACAAACATGATAGAAATAAACTAGCTAGGGTGCTGGTAGCAAATCTGTGAGAAGAGATGTGGCGGATATAGACCTCTGAACTGTGTTACAATGAGGCTCGAGGGCCTATTTATTATTGAGAAACAATGGAAAACTCTAAACGTCCAAAAACCTAACCCTAGGAGATGAAGCACCAAAACTATGGGCCCCATTTGGGTAAATTGGTGTTTCAACTTCCCGGGGATGTAACTTAGGCATACTATGCGTTTTGGAAGCTAAAATGGCTAAGATTTCAAGACACAGAAAACTACTAAAAATAGTAAGTTGTGAAAAAACTGAAAGAGACAATGGTGGGGCCCCAAGTGGAATAGGCCAGTGGCCACCAATATCCACCTGGATCAGAAAGTGAATAACACATGTGGACGAAGAAATAGAGGAGAAGGTTTGTCGATTTCCACTGTGGATGAAGAAGTCAAGACAAAATCAGTTGATAGATATTCCTAAACAAAATCAACCATTGTCGGAACAAAATCCAACCACTAGTGTTGAATCTGGATTGCTGCCAATTCTCAGTTGAGGGAGCATTGTCGATCAGACAGAGAGCTCGTTTCCCTGCTATTGAGCAGAACCATTCAATAAAAATCATTGAGGATGAGTTTGATTGAAATATTATTTTCCTAGTGGACAAATGCATTCAGGGAGAAGGATTCACAAAGGTGTCAATGAAGTCGAATATCTTCTCTCTTATTTCTCAAAACGAATGCCTCGGGTCCCAATTTTTCAAGTGTGTGTAAAATGGTGGGTAACCTGAACTAAAATATATAAAAAAAATGGTGTGCATCTTGAATGTAATGGAAATATAAACCACAAGGAGTTTCTAGAAGGACGCAGACATAGTATAACTCATCGTGCAGTGTTACCACTGGTGACTACGATTGTTGTTGCATGTGTATAGTTAAGAGTTTTTTTAAGCAGACAGAGAGGAGCATGTAAAGAAAATCCATGTATATTGTAGCTATTGGTCGAGGTCGATGTATCCATTTTGAATAAAGGAGGAATTCACATTGACCATTGAGCCACAGTTTACAATGTTGAGATCTCGTGCCTCATAAGTTAAGGAGCCTAAGTCGATGTATTTATGTAGATGGATTCCTGTTTTTTATTTTTTTTAAATAAAGGAGGAAAGGATCACTCAGATTCCTATAGAAGGGAAATTTTTTTTTAAAGAGCTCAGATTTCTATTGTAGAAAGGAATATTTTTTTAAAGGATTAGATTTCTGAAGAAGGGAAACCAGAAATTTTTCCAGGAAACCCTAGCTGAAAGAAGGGAAACTTTTTTTTTTTAAAGAAACCCTAGCTGAAAGAAGGGAAAATAGATTTTTTTAAGAAACCCTAGTTGAAAGTAGAAAACCCTAGAAGGAGGATTTGTAGGAAGAAATGGAAAAAAGATGAATGTTAAGTTCAAGGTGGAGAAGTTCACCGGAAAAAATAATTTTTCATTATGGGAACTGAAAATTAGGGATATGCTGGTGCAACAAGGGTTACACAAAGCTTTAGATGGGGTGAAGAAGAAACCCACTGGCATGAAATATTTGGATTGGGAGGACTTTGATGCCTGAGCTCTCACTACCATCAGATTATGCCTGGCTGATGAAGTTATCTTCAATATTGTTGAAGAAAATACAACTGCAGGTTTGTGGGGGAAATTGGAAACACTGTATATGACCAAATATTTAACCAACAAAATTTATCTAAAAAGGGGATTGTAAAGTCTTCGGATGAAGGAGGGTACAAAAATTGCAGAACATTTAAATGTTTTTAATACACTTATTTTCCAATTGTCATATATGGAAGTTAAATTTTAGGAAGAAGACAAAGTTATCACCTTGTTGTGTTCTCTGCCCAAGTCATGGGACCACTTTTTTACTTCTATCATCTTGAGGACAACAGAATATTTGGATTTGATTCATTTGTGGGAGCTCTGGTATTTGAAGAAGTACAGAGGAAGTCCGGCATTGAAACTCTTACACCATAAGCCATGATAGCCATAGGTCAATCCAAGGAAAGAGGGGAGAAAGTAAGGAGTTCTACTAGATCAAAATCAAAAGGAAAGAAGTGTAAAGCCAAATGTTGGTACTATAACAAAATTGGACACCTCAAGAAAGAGTGTTGGAAAAGAAAGGAGTCTGAAAACCAAAAGAAAGAAGAAAATCAAGTTGATTCAAGTATGATTGATGAAGTTTTATCTGTTGAATTAGGTATTGTCGATGAAGGTTACCTGTTTGCAATGTCTCTTAGAATTTTGAAAATTGGTTTTTAGACTCAAGTGCTTCTCATTACTTGAGTCTGCACAAAAATTGGATTACTTCATATGACTCTTTTAATGGTAGTTTTGTGTTTATGGAAAATGGTGTATCTTGTCAGACTGTAGGGACGGGAAATATCAAAATTAAAATGTATGATGATAAATTTATAACATTACTTTATGTTAGACATCTACCTGAGTTGAGGAAAAATTTGATCACTTTGGTAGTGTTGGACTCGGAAGGTTACAAGTTTACAGGTTAGAATGGAGTGTTGAAAGTTTCAAAATGTGTTCTAGTTGTTATGAAGGCAAAAAATATCAGAAAACTTGACAGAATTAAAGGAAGTACTCAGTTCAGTGTGGCAATGATTGTATCTGAGAGGTAGAAGAAGGTACTCGCCTATGGAATCAATGGTTGGGTCGCATGAGCGAGAAGGCTCTTCAGGTACAGATGAATCGCAAGTTGCTTCCTGATTTGAAATCCTTGAAGTTGGATTTTTGTAAACATTGTGTATATGGTAAGCAATGTAAACATAAATTTAAAATTGGAAGTCATAATAGTAAATAAATTTTGGACTAAATTCATTCTTACCTTTCGGGACGATCTCCTACTGTATCTTATGTAGGTGCATTATACTTCTTAACATTTATTGATGATTTCTCCAAGAAAGTTTGGGTATATGTGTTAAAAATAAAATTTGATGTATTTAATGTTTTTAAACAATTTAAAACTATGGTAGAAATGAAAACAAGAAAATCAATTAAATTCTTAAGAACTGACAATGGTAGTGTATTTGATTCCATAGAATTTGAATAATATGAAGGGATTTTTAGACATAAAATTGTTGTTTATACTCCTCAGCAAAATGGTGTTGCTGAATGTATGAATTGGACTCTCGTGGAAAGATCTAGAAGCATGATCAGCAATGATAACTTGCAAAAGGAGTTATGGGCAGAAGAAGTATCTATTACTTGTTATTTAGTAAATATATCACCTTCAGTTTCCATTAATTGTAAAATTCCTGAAGAAGTTTGGTCGGGTCAGTCTTCTGATTATTCACATTTAAGTATTTTTGGTTGTGATGCCTATGCTCTTATTCCAAAGAATCAGTGTTCAAAGTTAGATCTAAAGTAAAAATGTTATGTCTTTGTTGGGCATGATTATGCAGTGAAAGGATACAGGTTGTGGGATCCTTCTTCACGTAAGATAGTCATTAGTAGAGATGTAACATTTTATGAATATTCTATTCTAAAATGAGATGTTACAAAAGTTGAACAGGATCAAGTATCGGAAAATGTTGGCGAGAAAGAAGGTCTATGAGCGAGACCCAAGTTCAAGAGAGAGGCCAACAAGGTTTCCGCAGTAGTCTAGCACAATGCTGACATTTTCACCCTACTCCGAAGAGTAGAGAGTCTCACCCTAGGATTTTCATGACCTTAGCAAGGTTAGGAACAAATTAGATATTGACCGATCATAGCTATAGAGAAAAATAGAAAGAACTAGGAACCATAAACAGAACTAACTACTTTTCACAAGATACCACTCATGAAGCATATTCAAGATGAAAAAATAAAATTTAATAGCAGGAAATACATTCACCATAACCAAATGCTTAACACGAAACTCAGAACATCAAGCACAGATAGAATTATATTTCATTATCAATGACAGACAGTTACATTACTCCTCATATTTGATTACAGAGGGACAAATTACAACAGTTACAGAACAAAACAGAATAGAGCTCTCCTGCAGCTCTCTTCCTCAGCCCTCTACTGGACTAACCTCCTGTCTATGCTGGCTAATTGCCTATTTTTTCCTTTGCCAACATGACTATCAGTTTAAACTCTTTTACTGCATTAATGTTTGCCACATCTTCCTGATCACTGGGAGTTCTACTGCTTGTCCTTGTCGCTCATTCTTGGCATCTGTGTTGGTTTTCCAAAATTTCCGCGCCACCTGTTCTCCATCTCTTCACAACTATGACAACTCCATGTCTACCGTGGTTGCACTCAATGACCTATTCTTCGCAACTCAAAAAAATTGTCATTTTCAAAACAAGGGCCCCAACAGGCCTCGACCACATGCTATTGACTTGTCCCGAGTCAATATTTTTTTGCTGCCTCGATCTCCATTGGTCTGTCTACCTCTGTGGCTGACTCTATCTTCTCTGTTTCTTCTCTCTGTCCAAACAAGGGCCCCAACTCTATAACCTTTGCCAATGCTGAAGATTTGAGTTCGAAAAAGTTGTTAATTTCCTATTGCCATTCCTTAATGAGCTAGTCGGTTTCTTTGGAAACTCACTCAGCTTCAGTTTCTCCTGCAATAGTCAGTAGTTTGTTGAATACTTCTTTAATTTTGATTTCGGCCTCAACAGCCATTTGTTGTATTACTTTTGCAGTATGCTTGACAAGTTTCCTCAGTTCCCTAAGGACCTACTTTGTGGCAGAAAAATGCTCTTTGATCTTCTGTATTGTGGTCTCTAGTTCCTTTTCTTGATTGTATAACTAGGTTATGTCGACGGGATCTGTGGTCTCCTTTATTTCTTGTGAAACCTACTGCAGTTGTGTCGAGATTGGTTGGGCCTTCATAGTCAATGAGATTGAACACTCATGCAAATGTTTCAGAAGATTGTAAGCCTCTTTCACCGTGGTCCCCAGGGTTTCCTGCATTCCGGTTGCTTGTTTCTGCTTCTCTGTGACCTTCTCGGCATATATGAAAGTAGGATCTGGTAATTTTAGTCTGGTCACAAGCGCTTCCTTTAGCTCTTGATTTTCCTTGATGAGATTCGCACAAACTATCTTCACACGAATATATTGCTCGAGTATGGTGCAAGTCGATATGTCTCCTAGTGTCTTGTCCTCCTGAGCCATTACTTTTGGCCAGAGATCCTTAAAAATATCCATCACCTTCCCCAGTTGTTCCTGCAGACCGTCCTTCTCTCCTTTTAACTGGTTGAGTGCTTCAGTAAGTGCATTTATTTGCGATTTTTTATCTTTGAACCTCTACTGGAGGTCGTTGTGTATTCCTTCTGCCTATTGTGCCACACGATGGATGAATTTGTACAATTGTTATGTGCCCCAGGTCTTCATACTCTCAGCTACAAACATATCATTGTTTGGCAGCCTTTCTCTGAGGGGTTGGCCGCTAGCTATTGATCTGGCTGAGTGCTCATGTGGTGATGTGGTTTGGTTTTGTTTCAGCAGCTGCTTCCCTGGGTTGTTCATGCTTGTGGTTGGTTGAACCTACTGCAATATCAAATTTTCTTGCTGAAAAGGGTTTAGCTCCTTGGGCGAGGGCGTTGTGTTTGCAGTAAAAATCTCTCATGAAATAATAAGTCCGGGGAAGTTCCCTGTCCCACCAGAGGTTGGTTAACCTTAGGTACCATTTCCATACTTGATCTAACTTCTACCTCGGTGTCTCCATTTGTCTTGCTTCTTGTTTTGACTAGGTCTGAAATTGTTGTTGATGTGGGTGGAACGAACTTTGGAAGTGAATGACATGTGAGGAGGTATGAGTGTGGAGTGGAGATGAAGTTTGAACATTCAAAACTTAAAATGGATTGAACAAAGGTAGCTTGGAGGTTACCTAGGGGGGTACCTCTGGCTCCTCTTGAATTGGTGCTCCCGTATCCATAGGTTGTGTGTGATCTTCCTCAGTGAGATCAACTATTTGCCTAGGCACCATGACGCTTGCTTTCTTGGCCTTAGGAGTAGCTACGGGTGGATTAGGTGCCTTACTCTTTCGGATTGGAACTACTGTGGTTGCTGGGGGTGAATTAAACATGGTGGATGGTAGGGCAGTGATTATGGGTGCAACTATGGAAGGTGATGCAGAATTTAAGGCCTGAAACTTTGAAAAAATAAGAAACACAAGAGAAGCACTTGTGAGAGTTTGAATTACCTGATTGAATCCCTTTACTCTCGTGTCCAACAAATCTAGTATGGGTGTTAAATGAAGCCGACACACTCTGATTAGTGTCTCATCTGGTGTCTCCCCTGGTAGTGCTTTTGGCAGCATGCCCTTAAATGAGTAGTGATGGATTCTGCTTCTGATCTCCATTCCCACCCCCGACCAAGAGCAAACTGCAGTGTGGAATGCCTTTTCATCAACCTGAAACTTTAATTGTTTCATTTTAAACGTTGTTTCATACACGTAGGTGGTCCTAATGTATATCCGCTTGTGACTGACCCCAAACCATATATGAGAGGAATATCTATCCAACAGACTCCTCAAAACCCTTTGCTACCTCAGCACTATATCCACCATCTACCTATACCAGAATGTGAACACCTCCTCATTTAACTCCTTGGTGTTGGGGCCTTCGGAGATCTTCCAGGGTGTAAACTTCATCACCATCGGCTAACCACTTGTGATTTCTACGAGCTGTCTCACCCCTGGGTGAGTCCATTTCGACATTGCAAATGCCATTATGAGGTAGCTGTAGATGAACCCCGTGGCTCTTTTGTATTTATATTCGCAGGCTTCGAACAGTTTGATCAGCAGAAACATACACCAATTCAGCTGGATTCCCTGGAGGTAGTGTTTTGCAACTAAAATGGTGTTAAGGGTACATTCGCCCTTCTTATAGTGCCTCTTGGTCTTACCTGTTGTTAGCCACCTATAATAATTTGTTAAAGCAAATAGGTGGCTAAATATGTTTTTGAGCCTTCAAGAGAAACATTTCCTTTGTAAATCTATCATTCTTGAAGCCTCCATGTGTTTTCTATCCTTCAAAATTGTCTTCACTGTTGTTTCCATCAAAGAGTCTTTAAAGCCCTGTTGTTTATAAAGGAAAACTGCTTTTCACAGCTCCATTTCCCTCCGTTTACATTTTCATCATTACCCTCATATCACTCCTTTTTCCACTTATAACTCCTTCCTTCCCTTCATCAAATCCCTAAAAGTGTCAAAATCCTCCTTAAACCTTATAACTCCCCCTTATTTGGTTTAAAACCCTCGGTTCTAGCCTACCGAAACCCATTTTTAGGCTTAAAAACCTTTATATTTGGCCTAAAAATCCTTTTTTTGCATACAAGCCTTAAGCGTCATTTTCCCGCTTTAAGCCTTGGCCCTCTCCTCCACATGCCCTAGCCCCGCAACCGGGCGCTAAGAACCAGAACCCTCCCCAGTTAAACCTATTTTTATTTTTATTTTCCGTATCCCGACATTTCATCTCAGGACAGATCGTGACCATTGATCTGAGAAGATCAACAGCTATCGGGTTTTTCTCCCATCCACCCATCCTTCCACCATCCACATCCTCCTTTCGATCTCCGCCACCCAATCGAAAGATCCAACGGTTCGCACTAAACCCGTCGTTCACCCCACAACAAAGAGGGCCAAATGTCACCAAGGGTCCCACCACACCTTCTGCCCACGCATCTCACCTGCTATCGCATTCATTCTGCACCATCCGATCAATGCATCATGATCCGACGGCTGACACTCCATATCGCAAAACTTCCACGCCCAAATTTTAACGCTCAATTTTTTTTCCAAATGGGCGGTATTAGGAGGGACACGCGTCAGATGGTGTATGGAATCGCATTCCATCCATGCAAAACCGCCTCCCACCATTTTATTTTGCGAAAACCATTCCTGTTTCTGCCATACCACCCTCCACAACGCAAGTTTAGCTTTTAATCCTGGTCGTCGATCTTTGAGATCGCACAGCCCATATTATATCACAAAAACATCTCATTTGTTTCTCATCTCCCTCCCAGACGACTTCATCATATGATCTCCGACGTTGATTATCCTAATCCAACGGCTCCTATTCGTCGTCGCGCCCAAACCTCCATCTGCACCTGGTTAGCTGCTCTGCCAGGATTTTCCCCCATTTTTCCACTGCGCTCACATTTTCCCTCACTGCTCATCCACCCTCACGAGCCTCCAAAGCATTCTTTCCCACTCCCACAGGTTTTAGTTAACTGGTTTGTTTTATGTTTGCAGGTTTAATGGTGGTTCTTTCCAGTTTATCCCACAATCACAGATAAGTGACCAAAAGGTTCCAAGGTCACGATCCTGAGCCTGAATCAATGTGGAAAGGGGAACAGCAAGGTTTTAATTCCATGTTTGTCAATGCATCCTGATCATCGACCCTTACACGAACCCTCCAGCACCACTGCCACCTATGCAGCCGTCAGCAGAAGTCTAAAGAGTATCTGAAGAAGATCAAGAAGATTAGTGCATACTATTGAAGACTAAGAAGCCTAATCCACAGTCAGCAAGGATTAGAACCATGAAGATGATTAAGAGGCTAAATAAAGCCTAAACACAATCAGAGACAGATCAGCAGAACGTTCTTTCTCCCAGAAAGACTAGCTACACGACCTACCCCATCCTCCTTCAAACACCAGAACAGTTATTACTCTGTCAGAAGTCCTTAAAATTGTTAATGCATTAGTTATGAAGGCATGGAATACTTGCAAGCCAAACTATCCACCTTTCTTATCTCATAAGACAAAATAGAGTACCAGCAGCCAGAGAGTACTTCAAAGAAACGTACCTGAGGTTATTGTCAACCTGACAAAGACTTCTAAACTAGCCTAAAGGGTAAACACGATTAATGCAAAGCCATTATGTAGAGTGGGCATTCGACCTTCCTCCCCTCTATCTTAATGAATCATTTAAGCTCATATTTACTACTCCACCTCCTCATTCTCCTATAAGAACCCCTATAAATTACATTGAAAATGTTGTTGGTTGATCGAGATTTTATTGACTGTTTTGAATTGTTATTGAGGGAAATTAGCTGAGTAGTTTGTAATATAGTAGGCTAGGAAGAGAATTTTGGACTGTAAAAAGCCACTGGGCTCAAAGTATGTGACTGTTTTTTCGCATCAATTGAACAAGAAGATTCACAAGATCCTGGTCTATATTATTGGTGATGTTTTCCTTACTGTAATTGTCTCCTTTCATGTTCTTTAATACTGCCCATTATTCTCTGATAAAGAACATCAAGTATAGATTAGGACATACTGTTGGAAGTACCCTAAATCTCACTGTTAAGCTTTATCTTTATGTTTTCCTCTGATTATGTATTTAAGAATAATTCTATAGAGTATAACCAGTCAAGAAATGTTGGCGAGCCCATGTCTTGCTGAGTACAACTTGAAAATTTGTTCTTGAAATATATTTTCATTTCATGCTAAGTAAATATTGAAACTAGGGAAGTCTATGGTTAGCCCTGTCCTCTAGTTTCTTCTCCAACAGTTTGTCTTGAAAGTTTCCCTGTGAGTTGGTGTCAAAAGCAGAGAAGGTTAAAAGTCTTTCTCTGATCTTAGGCCTTACTTTGTGTTTAATCTTAAATGTTTTCTACTGTCTGAAAGTGGTTATGAGGACTGCTGGATTTTTTTCCTTAAGAGTATGCTGAAAGCAGGCTAAGTTAAAAGTCTTTACCTGATATTAAGCTACCCTTTGTGTCTTTATCGAGAGTTTCCTTTGAAGTATGTCAAAAGCAGGATTGGTTAAAATTCCTTACCTGATCTTAAGGCTGCACTTTGGTTTCTTTCTTTCACCTCACTTCTTAATGTTCCATCCCACCACCTATCTAAAGAGATCCTTTGGTATAGATGGCTTGCCCTATGGAAACTCTTGGATAGTTGTTATGCGAGTAAACCCTTTTCCATAGCCCAATGGATTGGCACTTCTCTTGACCTATATTCCCATGCTGAAACATCCTACTACTTATTTCCTTCTTCACTTCACATAACCTTCTCAGTTAATGATATCCAACCAAACAAAAAAAACCAAAACCCTTGTGCTTCATACCTAGCCTACTTCCATAATCTGACCTTAAAGATATATCATTCTTTGCATTTCTAGAGAGATCCCTCTTTGGATCCAGGAGGGCTAGATCCTAGGATCCCAAAGTGGATTGATGTTTTCTTCTCTTTTGGTTCTGCCAATCTAGCCAAAACATAGGAACCCCAACACCTGTAATCAGGTAAAAGGAAAATTTAACTACTAGCCTGTTTATGAGATCTATCTTTGCCCCCTTCCCTTCTCTTTTAGTGTCATATTTCTTATAGTAGTCATAATATCCTGCCTTCTTTTCTCTCTTGGAGACAGTCTGGAACACTATGAAGACATATCTTCATTCTGCTGATAATCTCATTTGTCTGTGAATATCTTCTACATGTATCGGTATCTCCCTCCCTCACCATAGTGACCCATTTTGGAGTCTGCTCAGTAGGAATTTCATACACTGCATTGCTACTCCTGTGGTTCCTAACACTGGGAAGTTCTTGAGGTTTAGTATTGTTGACTGCTAGATACCTTTGAACTCTGGATTCAATCTTGTTGTTTCCTCTCCTCCTTCCGTAGTGTAATTTTCTATGTAAACCTGCCTCTTCATCGTTAGAAACTGGTATGAATCTATGAAATCTATGTCGATCAGCGACGCATTGTCATACTTTCCCACTAACGATTCTATTCTCTGAATTCTCTCATCGAGCTCAAGCTCGACAACTGCTAGTGCTACCTTATTCATCTTTGATCTTCTTTTGTACACTTTCACTACTACCCCTACTCTTTCTCTATAAATTCCTGCTACTGAATTCTCTCTTTGGACTTCTTTTGATGAGATTTCGCTTGCTGCTGCTATTTCTTGTTCTAACTCGGAATTCTCCAGCATTCTCGTGCTTTATTCTTTCATGCAGGTTACGTAATGTAACTGGCACGAATAAGGTTGATAATACCCCATAACTAATTATTTTTTTTCCTCCCCGTGGCTATAATCATGTGATTAGTTACCGCAATGAGGTGTTTTCTAACATGGCTGACTGTGACTTCGGGATTTGGGCAGACGTGATGGGTAATGATTATGGCCTAATATGAAAAATTTATTACAATATGGATGTTACTAATTATGGCAGTGTTGAGATTCAACAAGATGATGAGCTTAGTGAAAATGAATCGCCTTCTCTAAGTGGGCCTGCAGGCTATTTTTAGGTGCAAGTCTATTTTTAGGCTATGTCTATTTTTAGACATGATGATCATATTTCAAAAGTTGCAGGATGCTATTTGTGGATGGTTGGTCAAGTTGGAAAAATAGATGAAATTCTATTTTTAGAATGTTGGGTGAAGTCTATATATAGATCGTCGATCTAAAATATGAGTGTTGATTATTATTAGCTCTTAATAATAAGCCGACAATAAACAACAACTTATTCTCTTGGAGCACTTTATTTCAGTATAAAGATTTGTCAAATCAGTGGGTTGAAGGAGTTATGCAATTCCTAGGGTTTACTGTTGGTTCATGCATAGAGGACACATTTATAACTGAAGTGGCAAAGTTATGACAGAGTTGGAAGAGTAGTTCATGGAGTTGTTATTCAACATAACTTAGTTAATGGAGTTAAAATAAGTTGAGCTAGTTGTATCTAGTCTAACTGAATGATACACTAGACAGAGTGGAGTGAATTAATTAGTTAATTAATTCACAAATAATAACTCATTAATCAACTGAACAAATACAACATTTAACTACAGCACATGTCAGTTCCAGTGGAGACCCAATGGAGAGATAGGTGAAAGGGCAAGATGGACTATTTGTTGTGACTATAGTGATGCATTGATTGCACCACACACACATTGAAGTTTCCAATGAGGATTGCGCAGTCAAGGAAAGAGTAATTCAAATTCATTCAAAGCTATTCTTCAGCATGGATTGCGCAGTGGAGGCAGGCTATCAAGTGGCAAGAAATCGGTGCATGAATTTGCAGATTTCTTCTAATTAGTGTGTGACTATTGATTGTACTGAGAGCTTGATGTACTAAGATTTGTATGAGATTGTTGCATGATCTCCATGATACATAATATATGATAGTTGGGGTTTTTAGCTTCATGATTTTCCGTTAAACAACTATGTTATGTGCAATTGTTTTTATTTTCTTCATGTGTTTGCAATTGATTTTTAATTTCCGCAAAAGATTAACAGTGGAAGGATTCTGTATTTAGCAAGAAGATAAATATTGTTAGATCAGGAGAATCTGGATATATACATGCATCTTGTATATAATTTCTACATTGTATCAGAGCAGTGTTGGTGGACAATTCGAATTTGCTTCATAAAATTCTTGGTGTGACAGTTGAGTATACATTGAAATGTCTTTCAATGGGTTACAATTGGAGTATGCCCTTGATGGGAGCTCGAATTACATATCCTGGAAGGATAGGATGGAGGCGGTGCTGGAGGATAATGGACTGAAGGAGTTCATCAATATCGATGTTCCTAAGCTGGGATCTAGCGATGCTGCATTACTTGACGCATGGCAAAAGAAGATAGCAAAGACAAGAAGAATTCTGTTGGAAGGTGTGAAGGACCATACTATGTTTAGCCTTAATGGGAAAGCCACTCCATTTGCAATGTGGAAGGCTTTGATAGATTTTTTCCAAAGCAGCAGTGACCAAAGGAAGTTGGCATTGAAAGATAAGCTCAGAAAAATAAAAATGGAGAAGGGCGACAATATTCCAAAATATCTCACGAAGTTTTTCTAATGTAGGCATGAGCTGGGAAGTGTGGGTATTATTGTTGATGATGAAGACTTGGTGAGCTTGGCTCTCCTTGGACTTCCGAAGAGTTGGCATAGCTACGAAGACTTTCTTAATGGACGGGAAAAACTGCCGAGATGGGAGCGACTTTGGTCGGATCTTGTGTAGGAGGAGATAAGGCGAAGTACCAAGGATGGATCTTCATCGAAGCATGAAGATGAAGAAAATTGTGCTTTGGCTTCCAAAGCAAGGAAACGGAAGGGGAAGAAATTTCCTTCAAAATCTGAAGTAAAAGGAAAGAAGCAGGATTTGTCCAAGGTGAATTGTTTTCACTGTCACGAACATGGGCATTTCCCCACTAACTACCCACAAAAGAAGAAGAACAAGAAGTTTGTTGGAGCTGCAGCTGGAGAGACCCTAGCCTTGCAATTTGAACTTGATTTCTCTTTGATCACATGCTTGGTTTCACGCTATATGGGATCAGTGTGGTATCTTGATAGTGGTGTGTCTTTCCATATGATGGGAGACAAGGATTTGTTTAGTGACTTGGAGGAGAAGGACCTTCAAATGCATATAGATATGGGCGATGATGGTCGATACAGTGCGACCAGCATTGGGACCATTACCTTTGAGAGGGATTCAGGTAATCCATTTCTGTTGAAAGATGTTATGCATGTTCTAGGTTTGAAGAAGAACTTGGTCTCGGTCAGAATGTTGGAAGACAAATGTTATGACGTTGTTTTTAGCAATGGAAAAGCTTTCATGCGACATAAAAAAACAGGTCAAACCAAGAGGATAGAGATTTGAGTTAAGAATCTCTACAAGCTATAGGTATATGGTTGTGCTGCAATGATGGGCAAAGAAAAAGGGGCGAATTATGGCAGAGGAGATTGGGCCATCTTCACCATGGCGCTTTGAAGATTTTGCATCAGATTTCTACTGGACTTCCCAAGGGTACTATTGTACAGTCAGATCAGTGCAAGGGATGTACTATGGGTAATTTTTTGAAGACCACCTTTCATGAGAAGGAGAGCCATGCTTCGGTGATGCTGGAGAGAATTCACATAGATGTGTGTGGACCTTTCTCGATTGCTTCAACATCAAAACATAGGTATTATGTCATTTTTGTTGATGACTATTCTCATAGATGCTGGATCTTCTTCATGCAGAAGAAGACTGAAACATTCTCAAAGTTCTGTGAGTTTAAAGCATTGGTGGAGAAGGAGTCAGGGAAGCAAGTGAAATCTCTATGGAGCGATAATGGTGGTGAATACATCTCGGGTGAATTCAAAGACTTCTGTAGCAAAGAAGGAATTCGAAGAGAACTCATAACACCTCATAACCCACACCAGAATGGGGTCGCTAAGAGGAAGAATAGAACGATCATCAGTGCTGCATGAGAGATGCTACATGACTAGGGCCTACTAATGCACTATTGGGCAGAAGCATGCAATGCTGCAATTTATGTGCAAAACTGTTGTCCTTATAGAGTACTTGGCATGAGTACAAATGAAGAAGCTTCTACTTGTAAGAAGCCCGATATTTCTCATTTGAATATTTTTGGCTCATCTGTTTACATTCATGTGACAAAGGACACCAAGAAGAAGCTGGAGCCAACTGCAGAAGTTCGGATATTCGTGGGGTACATAGAAACACCCCATAATTATTGTGTGTATTTGCAAAACATTTGAATGACTGTGGTGCGACGGGATATAAAATTCAATGAGGTAAAAGCCATGAAGTTTTCGCTTGAGAGGGAGCTACACTTGCATGCAGAGGAGGAAATTCTTGTTTCCAAAGATGATCCTCTAGATCTGGATCAGCCACAAGAGGATATTCATGGAGTGGAGGAGTCCACTCATGCAGAACTGAACATCAGACAAGGCATAAATCGTACCACAGAAGCTGAGAGATTGAAGCTTTATGCGGCACAAAATGTAGGAGTCCCTACATCACAGCGCAAACAGAGACAGTCACCTAACCATTTTACTAGATACATGGCTCTTATGAGCAAGTGTATTGTGACAGAGCCATCTTCCTTTGAAGAAGCAGTGCAGGAGCCCACATGGGTAGATTCCATGGTGGAGGAGTATGACTCCATTGTCAGAAATAGTGATTGGGATATTTTTCCAAGGCCGGTGGGTAAATCATCTGTAGGATCAAGATAGATCTACAAGGTAAAGCAGGCTTCTAATGGGAGCGTCGAGAAGTATAAGGAAATATTTGTTTCTCGGGGCTTATCACAGATCGAGGGGATTGATTATGAAGAAACCTTTGCACCTGTCGCACAGTATTCTTCCATAAGGACCATCCTTGCTCTCTCAGCGTAGATGGGTTGGCACATTCATCAGATGGATGTGAAGACTGTGTTCCTTAATGGGATCATTGAGGAAGAGGTGTACATTTAGCAGCCTGAAGGATTTGAGATATTCAACAACAAGTCGCATGTATGCAGGCTCAAAAGAGTGTTGTATGGGCTGAAGCAACCACCTCGTGCTTGGTACACACAGATCGACAGCTATTTCACTAGACTTGGCTTCACCAAGAGTGAGGCAAATGCAAACCTGTACCAAATTGTGGTGGAGGGTAAGCTTTTAATCATGGTTCTTTATGTTGATGATTTAATACTAATGGGTGATGAGAAGTTGATACACTCATGCAAGGTAGACCTTGCAAAGGAGTTTGAGATGAAGGATTTGGGCCTCCTTCATTATTTCTTTGGATTGGAAATATGGCAACGAGAAGGTGAACTGTTTGTGTCTCAAGGCAAGTATGCCTGGGAGATACTGGAGAAGTTTCATATGCAAGGCTGCAAGCCTATCGACACTCCTCTTCCAAGAAATTGGAGGAAAGAGGATGCTACATCGACAGAGGTAGTGGATGCCATTGTTTATCGAAAGTTGGTGGGTTCGCTGATGTATTTAGTTAATACAATACCGGACATATGCTATGCGATGAACCAGCTTTCACAAGCGATGGTTAAGCCTACCAAGCTCTTTTGGAAGGCAGACAAGCACATCTTGAGATATCTTAGGGGCACATCTGATTATGGTTTATGGTACATACAGACGGATGAAGTGAAGTTTCATGGCTTCATGGATGTAGATTGGGCAGGTAGCCCAATAGACAGAAAGGGCACATCAGGAGGGGTTTTCAGTATCGGATCTACGGCAGTTTCTTGGTACAGTAGGAAACAAAGATCTGTGGCACTTAGTTCAGCAGAAGCAGAATGCATGGCAGCAAGTCAAGCTACATGTGAGGCTATCTGGATGAGGAAGATCCTGGTTGGTTTTTTCGGTTCACATTTAGATCCTACAGTGATACATTGTGATAATCAGAGTTGCATTAAACTCTCGATTATTCTTGTGTTTCATGATAGATCTAAACATATTGATAAATGGTATCATCATATCAGAGATTGTGTGCAGCAAAAGATCATGTTGCTTCAGTACATTCCTACGGAAGATCAGGATGCAGATATTCTGGTGAAGGCACTCACCAGGAGAAAATTTGAATACCATAGAGGCAGGATTAGGGTGAAGGATAATCCCTATCTTGTTGAGAGGGAGTGTTGAGATTCAACAAGATGATGAGCTTAGTGAAAATGAGTCACCTTCACTAAGTGGGCCTGCAGGCTATTTTTAGGTGCAAGTCTATTTTTAGACATGATGATCATATTTTAGAAGTTGCAGGATGCTATTTGTGGATGGTTGGTCAAGTTGGAAAAATAGATGAAATTCTATTTTTAGAATATTGGGCGATAGATCGTCGATCTAAAAATAGAAGTGTTGATTATTATTAGCTCTTAATAATAAGCTCACAATAAACAACAAATTATTCTCTTGGAGCACTTTAGTTCAGTATACGGATTTGTCAAATCAGTGGGCTAAAGGAATTATGCAATTCCTAGGGTTTACTGGTGGTTCATGCATGGAGGACACAGTTAGAACTAAAGTGGCAAAGTTATGACAGAGTTGGAAGAGTAGTTCATGGACTTGTTATTTAGTTTAACTTAGTTAATGGAGTTAAACTTAGTTGAGCTAGTTGTATCTAGTCTAACTGAATGATACACTAGTGAGAGTGGAGTGAATTAATTAGTTAATTAATTCACAAATAATAACTCATTAATCAACTAAAAAAATACAGCAATTAACTACAGTGCATTTCAGTTCTAGTGGAGACCCAATGGAGAGATAGGTGAAAGGGCAAGATGGACTATCTATTGTGACTATAGTGATGCATTGATAGCACCAAAACACATTGGAGTTGCCAATGAGGATTGTGCAGTCAAGGCAAGGGTAATTTGAATTTATTCAGAGCTATTTTTCAGCAGGGATTGCGCAGTGGAGGCAGGCTATGAGGTGGCAAGAAATCGGTGCATGGATTTGAAAATTTCTTCTGATTAGTGTGTGATGATTGATTGTACTAAGAGCTTGATGTACTAAGCTTTGTATGAGATTGTTACATGATCTCCATGATACATAATATATGATAGTTGGAGTTTTCAGCTTCAGGCTTTCCCATTAAACAACTGTGTTATGTGCGATTGTTTTTATTTGCTTCATGTGTTTGCAATTGATTTTTAATTTTTGCAAAAGATTAACAGTGGAAGGATTATGTATTTAGCAAGAAGATAAATATTGTTAGATCAGGAGAATATGGATATATACCTGCATCTTGTATATAATTTCTACAGGCAGTTAATTCTCAAATCCGGTTAATCCTATGGACTGACATGGGTATGATGGGTCATGATGACGGAATGATTTTTGACACGTTTGGCTTTCTGACATGGATGACACGTTGGACACTACCCTCCCCCCAACCAAAATCGGTTGTGATGTGATCTCCTCATCGCTATAGTGAGTTTCCTATGTTATTGCAGTTTGTGCTTTATTGGGATTCCTATCTATTCTATTCTCGGGAACGATAGAGTTATTGACTCAATCTATCTATAGTCTACCCTACTAACTCCTCTCGGTTGTGAGAGTTATTTGAAAATGAAATAATATAACTTACTCATGATAAGGCTTTAGGCGTGTGCCATTCACCCATCCTGGTAACACTTGGTCGTCTAGTTGTGCTAACCGAACTGCTCTTGAATCTTGGATTTCAATCACATGGTACGATCCTAGCCAATGCATTCTAAGCTTACCTAGGAACTTTTGGAACTTTCTGTCATACAGTAAAATTTTTCCTCCGACCGTAAATGTTTTATGTTTGATATGACGGTCATGCCAAGCTTTATGTCTGTATTTTTGGACTGTCTGATGGAATTCCGCTAGAAACCTGTCCTCTTCAAGTCCTTGTAGCTCGTGTGGGCGCTCCTTCAATGAGTCTTCCTCTATTAAATGTAGTGTTGAAGCGATTAGCAGTCTTGGTATGATAAATTTAGCAGGTACCACTGCTTCCCTCCCATAAACCAGCTAGAAAGGAGTCTGGTTGTTCAGTCTTTTCACAGTTGTCATGTATGCCCATAATGTTGCTATTATGCACTCATCCCAGTCATATCGATTAGAATTTCAAATATTTGTTAGTCCCTTTTCGAGAATCTTATTAAATGCTTCAACTGTTCCATTTTCCTGAGGATGGTATGGACTACTCTTATGATGTTGTACCATAAAATTTTCTAACAGAGATTTGATTGTTGCATTGATAAAGTGTGTACCTAGATCGCTAGTTAGACTTCTGGGGTAGCCAAATCTGCTAATGATATTTTCAAAAATTAACCTATCTGTTGTTTCTGTCATGCAATCCTTCACTGGTACCACTTCTGCCCATCAGGTAAGATAGTTTTTTGCGGTAATTATGTACCTTTCCCGTGAATGTCATGCGATGGGTGTGATTGGTCCTATAAAATCAACGGCCCACTTCTCAAATGCATGCATTGCTTGTATAGTTTGAAGTGGTAGTTCATCTATGTGTGATGGATGTCCCGTTCTTTGAAAAACGTCACATTTCTTTACAAATGTTTTATTGTCCTTGTTTACTGTGGGCCACCATAAGCTTGCTTGTAATATCTTTCTTGTGGTGGGTTTTGCGCCGACATGCGCTCTCGCAACTCCGTAATGACAATCCCATAGTATATCCTCCCTTTCATGGTCCATGACACATCTTTGAAAGACCTGGTATAATCCCATCTTATACAGTTGTCCCTCTATTGACTGATATTCTTCTGCCTTTACGACAAGATGTCTTCTCTGACTCGTTGTATATTTAGTCGGGCACTGTCCTGTTGCCAGATAGGTTGCTATTTAATCTAAATAGTCTGGGATGGCTTCTACTCTAAAGATATCAGCATTTGGCAATTTATCATCCAGGGACCCTCCATTTTCTCCATTTTCCAACCTTGATAAATGGTCAAGACCCACATTCAGTCTTCCTGGTTTCACTATCACTTAGAATGTGAACTCCTAGAATAGTAGGAGCCATCTATAGATCCTTCCTTGAAGGACCGGTTTATTAAATAGTTACTTTGATGCTAAATGGTCTGTGAAAAATTTGAACGTACCTCCTAATAGGTAATGGAAAAAATTCTGAAAGGAATACACCATTGCTAAAGCTTCCTGTTTTGTTGTTGTGTAGTTCCTTTCAGCTGTCGATAACTTCTTGCTTGCAAAGTAAACTGGGTGATTAACTGAAGTTTCTCTTGGTTGAGCCAGAACTACTCCTAATGCAATGTTGGAGGCATAAATATGGACATGGAATTGCTTGTCCCAATTAGGATGAACTAATATGGGCACACTTTCCAATTTTTGTTTTAGTGTATTGAGGGCAGTAGTGCACTCAGTTGTCCAAATGAATTTCTCCGATTTCCGCAACAACTTTTCCAATGGGGCTATTATCTTTGCATAGTTTCAGATGAATCTTCTATAGTCCCCGGTATGGCCTAGCAGTGATCTCAACTATTTCATAGTTTCTAGTTCCTCTACATTGATTACAACTGCCACTTTTGCTAGATCCACACAAACACCTTGTTTACAAACAACATGTCCTAGCAGCATCCCAAAAGGTACTACAAAGATGCACTTCTTAAGATTGAGTAAAATCTGGAGTTGTCTGCATTTGTCAAACATTATCCTTAATAAATTTTCATGATTCTTCGACAAGTTGTAAACTATCCAGTCATCCATATAAACCTCAAGGAATTTATGGATATATTCCCGAAATGTCGCTGTTACGATCCGTGAAAATACTGCCAATGCATTTTTCTGCCCAAAGGGCATTACATGATATGCAAATGAGCCCCATTCAGTTGTGAAAGTTGTTTTCTTTTTATCTTCTTCAGCTATCCTCACTTAATGGCATCCTGGAAATCCATCTGTAAATGAATAAGCTTCATTCCCTGTCACATTGTCGAGCACCTCATCACTGAACAGAGTGGGGAATGGATCATGTATGCATGCATTACTGAGGCTCTTATAGTCAACACATACTCAAATATTAGAATTTTCCTTTTTACTTTGTATGACTATGGGACTTACCCACTCTGCTTCTTCCACCAAAAAAATCAACCCTACTTTTAGCATTTTATCAATCTCTGCCTTGACTTTCTCTTTTACTCTTGGATCAGATGGTGTGGTCTATGCTTTACTGGTCTTGCGTCGGGATTCAAAATTATACGCATTTGCCCTATGTCTCCTTTTATTCCTTTTAGCTCCACTGCTGAGGATGGGAATAAGTATTCATATTCTTGTAGAAGATTAAATATCTCCTTAGTCATTTATGCATCCCAATAGTCGTCAATTGACGCGATTTTTGGTTTCTCCAGAGTTCCGATGTTCAGCTTCTTAGTCTTCAATGGTAGCAGATGGATTCCCTTTGTTTCAGGTTCTTCTTGTATATCCCACTCCCCTTCCTTTTCCTCAAAATATAAGTGTCTAAGACTTTCTATATTATCATCATCCATATCATTGTCTATATTTTTTCATGCTACTAAGTGTTTGGTACTCTGTTTCGAGAGTGGTTGTTCTTCATCTTCCTGAATCTCTGGAAACAAAATCACTCTTTTGATGGCTTGTAGTGCCTGTGTAATTGGTTTTGTTTCTCCTTAAAAATAAAAACATTGTGTAAACTTATCCGCAACTGCTTGCTAGGTGCTGGTTCCTCGTTTCTTCTCTTCCATTACGTACCAAGCTTGTGGAACTGAATCTAGTGAATGTATAAAATTATGAATCCACAGATATTCCCAGTACCCTGCTTTCTTCCATTGGCACTCACAATGTTGTAAATGTTTAATGGGATCATAATCCCCTTGGTACTTTTCATTGAATTGTGGTCCTTCATTTTCTTTGAATCTGGCTCTTAACGCTGCTACAACATCCCCCCATCGCAACAGAGAGTTGTGATGGTTGCTCTACCACCTTGTTGACGTTGATTGTAGAGCCACATCCATGAGCAGGACTCTATGTTCCAGAGGTACTTTATCCTCTATTCTTGCAATAAATGCATTTACAGCATTCATATTTGATAAATTTGGATATCCTCTTACCTCAGTTCCAATCCAGTTGACTCTTCGGATGTTAGTACATCTTCTTGTATTGGTCTCATATCCTCCCTACTGCCAATAATCCTAGGCTATTTCTGAGCCCAAGTCTAAGCTTTGAACACTTCTCCAACATAAAGTCCCCCTGTTGTTGGGTTGATGTAGTCTTCTCTTTTCCCCGATGTCATCTGATAGAGATGGTCGAGAGGTTGAGCATCCTCTCTGTTGTCAACTCTTTCTGTATATCAGGGTCCTTCATATGGGTCAAGTGGCTGAGTGACCCTGACTTCCCCTTCTTCAAATATCATCAATTCCTTCTTCAAATCGATCACTTGATAGTTCTCAAAAGCCCAATCTATCCCCAATAATGTTGGATAGGGATCCTTATCCCCCATGATGTCTATCACCTCAAATTTTGTGTATGTCTTTACCCCCGAAACATCGACTTCGACCTCTTCTAACCTGCCTATGGGTAGAATGCAGTACTGATTTTCCATGCGGAGCTGGATTGGTGAGTATGTCAACTTTGGCCTCCCCAATGCTTCCCATGTTTTTCTTGGTAGAGTGTTGACATCTGACCCTAGGTCAAGCATGGGGTCTTTAATTTGGAATCCCGCGACTTGAGTATTTATGCAAAATTCCTTTCCTGTCCTTCTCTTATTTCTTTTGATTCTCCGTATGTATTTCTGTGTTGAATCATTTTACTCCTCTGGTTCTGTGGTTTCCTCCACCACCATCCCCAGATTTTGTTTCAATTGTTCCAACATTGGAGCATTGGTTACAATCTTCAAAAATAGTCGGAACCATTCTTAAATCATTGCATTTGTATTGGTTTGTTTCTCTTTTTCTACAGTTGGATGTTGTAACTCGATACCATTTCTCCCCCCAGGTTGGGAAAATGTTTCCACTTCTTCTTTAGAATATTGCTTCTATCTATCTGGCCTAAAAACTGGCTTTGGAGATGTTGGCTTTATCAGTTTTATCGGGTCTATATTATGTGCATCTTCCCCTGTTCTCTTTCCTCCCCATGTTACTATAGCTACATTTTGCATAGCCTGAGCATCTACTATTCTTGGTTCTGCGTTCACGAGATTTTGTCCTCTCTCTCTGTCTCTTTCTTCCCATCTCTTAATTAACTCCGGGCAGTCTTCAGTTGCATCTGTATTGACTCTGGATTGAGAGCACCATGGTCTTCTGGGAAGTGGACATTCCCTGGCTACATGACCTTCTTGGTCACAATTGTAACATCTTACAGGTCCTCTTCCTCCAACTCTACCTCCTCTCATTCCTCCTCCTCGTCCCCTTGGAGCCTCATTCACTCTATACGATGGCCTGTCCAATCATTCCACCAGTGCATCCAAGGCTCTGCACTACTATGTATTATGTTTTGTGGAAGCATAGAACTCATAATATATGTTGTTTGGAATGTTTGAGTATTTTTTCAAAATTGGGCATAGGCATGGAGGATGACCAATGCTTTTTGCATATTTCGCAGTATTCAATTGCGGTTTGATTCTGTTGTGTGGGGAAACCTGGGAAGTGGGGTTGTGGCAGGTATAGCCCTTGAGTGTTTATCTACGCAAATCCCCCTACTGGTGGAGTCCCTTTTGTCCCTACTGCTGAAGCCCCCGTATTTTTTCCCCACAACCTTGGGAATTCGGTGACCACGTGTCCCTCTATTAGACAATGCTTACACCACACATTGGGTATTGCAAGTCGTATTGGCTGAATTTCCTTCAAATTTTCTGTTATATTAGCTATCTAATGTTGTAACCCCAATATGGAAGGGTCTTGAGCTGCTTCTCCTCCTTTGAATTCCTGCGAATACCCCGCCATAGCCTCTATCTTCATAGCCTGCTCCAATGCATCTTGTAATGTATCAATCTTCTGTTGTGTTAGGGGAGTTCTCATCAACGGAAGAAGGGCCTTGATAAACCAATCTCTCTGATGATTTGGATTTATTAGGTAACTCAGTTTTCCAATCGCATCCTTAAGCCTTCTCATCAGATCCCATGCCGTTTCACCTTCTCGTTGTTTAATCTCCCACATCTTTGATAAGCCCTATTTATTTTTCTGAGGTAACTTAAATTATTTGACAAATTATTTCTTTACATCATCTATCGCTAGGTTTGGATGAGCTTCAGACCATTTAAGGAACCAGCGAAGATCTCTCTCTCTTAGAGTAGTTTGCAACTTGATCAACTTAACTGCTTTTGGTGTCTACTGAGCCCTCCATATGGCTTCGCAGAGATACCAGTGCTGCTCCACATTGTCATTTCCCCTCCCAGAGAACTCTAAGTATCGGGTAAATGATACCACCATATTTATTTGTGTGGGTGATACTAGAATAAAACCTCTATTCCCTAGCTGTGAAATTGTATTACTAGCACTATTGCTAGTAGGTATTGTTGCTATATACTGAACACTATTCAACTTGCTAAAATCTTGTAACTTAACAAAAAATTCACCTAGTGGCTGATAGAGTACCAAGGGAAGGTTGGGACTAGAGCTACTTGAACTTTGGGGAATAGAGTTACCTTGAGTTATGGGTGCCATCCCCTCTCGGAATAGTTGCTCCATCGCAACAAGCAACTCCACATCGGACATCTCCTCAGGGCGCACGTCCTCCACGTTGGAATTTTCTCCCTTTTCTCTTTGGGCTGGGCTCCTATACATTTTCATTACTTCCTTGATGGTACCTCCTATTCCCTGGGATCCCGTTTGACCTTCCATCTCCTTTTTTTTTCTGTGGCACCTTCTCCTTGTCCTGTCAACTACTTTCTTTCTTCTCTAACTCCTTCATCACCCTTTCTGGCCACTTCTCAGCAATCTGCACCCTTCGATGTGCTCGTCGCTCTCTCAACCTACTAGAGGTCTTAGCATCCATATCCATATTCCCCCTTTCAACTTACTTGTAGCATCTCTCCCCCAACTTCTTCCCCCAGTACTAGAGGTTTAAGTTTCCATCTCATATTTTTGAAATTCCATCAATCCCTTGTCTACCATTAAAGCTTTGATCCACAAAGGAATTTCCTTCAACAACTCTCCCCGCAATACAGATCTGAATAATTCCTCTGGTTTTTAGAAGGACTGGTAACACTTAGCCATGAATTCCACTATATATCCTTCCAAGGTAGATTTTACCTAGAAATATATAACTCGGGTCAAATCAGTATCTAATCGATGGAGTGATACCAGGTCCACGTGCGACCACTTGCGACAGACCTTACGTGACCTTCCTTGGAATGTCTTGACTTGTAGTCTCTGTAACCAATTATAGAGTTCCTTCAGAAAATTTCCCCAGAAAATTTCATAGATTTCACTCGTAGATTTAGAGAATAGAACTCGATCCTTAACAGTTTTCTCCCTCTATTGTCTCAACTCAGCTTGCTATGATATGAACTGATCTAAGTGGTTATCCCACCAGCTTTGTAGTTCTCTCTCGAAGATCCATGATACCATGATCTAGTTCCTAAATGAAATTTCAGGTCTCGGCAATGGAACCATTTGTTGGCAAGAAAGAAGGTCTCTGAGCAAGACCCAGGTTCAGGAGAGAGGCCAACAAGGTTTTCGCGGTAGTCTAGCATAACACCGGCATTTTCACCCTACTCCGAAGAGTAGAGAGTCTCACCTGAGGCGTGCTGTGACCTTAGTAAGGTTAGGAATAGATTAGATATCGACTGATCACAACTATAGAGAAAAACAGAAAGAACTGGGAATCACAAACAGATCTAACTACTTTGCACAAGATACCACTCATGAAGCATATTCAGGATGCAAAAAATTTAACAGCGGGTATACATTCACCATAACCAAATGCTTAACACGAAACTCAAAACATCAAACACAGATAGAAGTGTATTTCATTATCAATGACAGACAGTTACATTACTCCTCAGATTTGATTATAGAGGGACATATTACAACAGTTACAGAATAGAATAGAACATAGCTCTCTTGTGGCTCTCTTCCTTAGGCCTCTACTGGACTAACCTCCTGTCTACATTGTCTAATTGCCTATTTGTTCCTTTGCCAATGTGACTATCAGTTTTCCCTCTTTTCCTACTTTGTTGTTTGCCACATCTTCCTGATCACTGGGAGTTCTGCTGCCTGTCCTTGTCACTCATTCCTACCATCTATGTTGTTTTTCCGAAACTGTTGCGCCACTTGTTCTCCAGCTATCTACAACCATAACAACTCCCTGTCTACCATGGTTGCACTCCACCACCTGTTCTCCGCAACTAAAAAACCGTTTCATTTTCAAAACAAGTGCCCGAACACCAAATCATAAAATTAATTTGGAGGTTAAACCTTTTCCAGAAATTCGAAAGGAAGGAGAGAATTCTAAAGAAAAAGGTGAAGAAGAAGAAGCAAAGGAAATTGTAGAAGTTCGAGAACCGATCCAAGAACCAGTCACTCTAAGAAGGTATACAAGGGAAAGAAGAACACCCAAAAGGTATGAATATTTTTCTTCATCTATTGCATTGATTGGTGAATATGGGGAACCTTTTTGTTATCGGGAATCAGTGGATGATGCAGATAGCGAAAAATGGAAAAAATCTATGGAAGAAGAAATGGATTCCTTAGCCAAGAACAAAACTTGGGATCTTGTAGATATTCCTGAAGGGAGAAGTGTTTTCGAATGAAAATGGGTCTTAAAATTGAAATGGAATGTTGATGGAAGTATCAAAAGGTATCAAGCAAGGCTGGTTGCAAAAGGGTATTCTTAGGTTGAAGGTATTTATTTTCATGAGACTTTTTCACGATTCGTAAAACTTATTTCTATTCGTCTTGTGTTAACACTAACTGCATTACATGACCTTGAGTCAAAACAAATTTTCTTCATGGTGATTTGGGTGAAGAGATTTATATGGACCAACTAGAAGGTTTTGTACAAGGTCACAACAGAAGATTAGTTTGCAAGCTCAGGAAATCATTGTATGGCTTGAGACAGTCACCCAAGCAGTGGTACAAGAAGTTGGACTCCTTCATGGTGAGAGAGAACTTTACTAGAAGTGAGTATGATCATTGTGTATACTTCAAGAGTTTCAATGACATATTCATTATCTTGGTTTTGTATGTTGACAATATGCTTATTGAAAGCAAAAGCATGGAAGAAATCAATAGGTTAAAGGCTCAGCTCTCTAGGATGTTTGAAATGAAGGATCTTGGAGTAAAAAAACATATCTTGGGCATGGAGATACATAGAGAGAGGAAAAATGGTAAGATTTGGTTATCACAGAAAAAGTATGTGGAGAAATTACTTGAAAATTTCAGTATGAACAATGTGAAACATGTTAATGTTCCATTAGCTTCGCATTTTAAGCTTCCTTTAGTTTTGAATCCTAGAACTAGTGAAGAAAAGAAGGATATCTCTCGTGTACCATATGAAAATGCAGTATGTAATGTCCCGTGTGCGGGTAGGATCCGCAGCCACGTGTCTAGGGTCTGCGTAATGAGGGGTGCTACGCAAGGGCCCCCACCCTCAGATGCTCTGGTGGGCCTTAAAGCCCCACCCTTAACACCGTAGGATGCCACCCTCATGAACAATCTAGACTTTTGGTGTAGTGGTTGGGCCTTTGTGGTATCAGATCTGAGGTCTCGAGGTCGGGACTCGCAGAGCGTGGTGGGTTGTAATGTCCCATGTGCGGGTAGGGCCCGCAGCCACGTGTCCGGGGTCTGCATAATGAGGGGTGTTGCGCAAGGGCCCCTACCTTCAGATGCTCTGGTGGCCCTTAAAGCCCCACCCTTGACACCCTGGGATGCCACCCTCACTAACAGTCTAGGCTTTTGGTGTAGTGGTTGGGCCTTTGAGTCCTGTAATATCCCAAAATGGGGATGCAGCAATATTTGAACACAAACTGGAAATAGCAATGTAAATCAAATCATTGACATTGGAGACCAATATGGAGAAATATCATCATGTATTATATCAGAAATTCAATACAAAATATTGAGGCATGAATCATATACAATGAGGGAACAAGCCTCCCGTAAGCAATCACTCCTAAAACTGAACTGCTGCTACAATAAAAAATGTCGAAAGACTTCTATAGTGTAGTTATAAACAAACTACTACAAAAATAGAATGTAAAAAATATTTATGGTTGTTATATGCCTCAAAAGGATATTCCCAATACAAATCTAGGCTTAATAAAAACTCCTACAAGAACCCGGAAAAAGGGTTTTCAGAAATACACTCTATACAAGATGGGATCTAAAGCCCAATGGTTGAAGGTTCACTACAAACTGAAGAAAATGAGTGTAGAAGGTTGAAATATATCACATTTGATGTATATCCCCTCAATTTTTTCCTCCCATGAAAGGCTAAACCCTCCAATCACAAGAAAACACTCCAAAGGAGCCACACGATCCCTCATTGAAGCTTCCCTCCAAAATAACGCAATCCCTAGCAGGAACATCATTGTAAATGATGTGAAATATTTGGACTATGCAAAAGATCTGAAATAAGTCCAAATACTCTCCAAACTGATCTCCCAAGTGAAGGAATCCTTCCTCCAATGAGAAACTAGATCAGAAAGTGGGTTTCTAAACCCCTCCGCTGCAACACCCTGCAACACAGCAGAATAACCTACAGAAACAGTGCTAATGAAGAAAGCTATAGCTTGGAATAAAAACCTAAATGTGGAAATGAATACAATACTCTTCCAAGAGGCCTCTCAAGGGAAAAGGTGGGATTCCCGCTGGGGAACACTCGGTGCTAAACAACACAACAACTCTGCTAAATAGAAAAAGAATGCAAATTCTAAGCAGACCAATAAAATAATAATCCAAAAACATGCCCCAAATGCCTGCCATCCTCTTCCTTAAATAGAATATGAGCTTGCTTGCCCTTGGCCCGACTCAATTAGGTCATTTCCTTCATGAGATCCATCTCCCTCCAAAATTGCATTATTCCTCATTTAATCTCCACTCCTCCATGATAGCATTGTTGACTTGGTCAAAATTGACTGAATCAGTAACATCCAACCTTGTTCACACTTGGAGGTGCTTTATTTAGCTACTTGAAAAGGTCTCCTTTCACACTTGAAGTGTTTTTATTGCTGCTAAGGAGACTTATGGGCCTTCCTACCCACTTATTCACCTACCTAGTGACAACACAAACTATAATATTCTATTTAGCTGAAGGCTAAAGTTTTGGAATATTACAATGCTCCCCTCCAAAATGTTTTTTTTCCTCAAGAAACTATAAATTTGGAGCAAAAATCCTCCCCTCCTCCTCTTGTGGCCTCTTCATCGATAGTCCCCACCATTGCTCAAAGAAATCTTCAATAAATCTACCCTCCAATGTTTCCTCCTAGGTATGCAAAACCAAATGGCTCACATCATGAAAAGGTGGAAGGTGTAAGTGGAAACCTTCTTGCTGGGCCAATGGCCTCCTCAAGGTAGGAGCTATGACAAGCATAGTGGATCTAATTCCCAATGAGAAACTCTTAAACCCATGTTATCGTCCAAATGAAATGAGCCATTCTAGGTAGCTCATCAAAAGAATCCTCAACCCCCAGTTCATGCAATGTATTGGAGTTGTATGGAGAGATTAAATTCTTCCACCGAAGTTGTTTCTCTCTCCATTTATTGTATGTGTGGGGATGTTGTTGATCTTGGGCTGAAATTTCATGGCATCCAAGAATGGCCCTAGCTACCCTACTAAACAAATCAGCCATGAAGTGCCTCCTCCAAAAACTCAAGTTCTCCAAATGGCTCCTCCCACATGAAGAAAAGAGAAGTAGTATGGCCATCATAGTTTTCCCATTGTTTCTCCTGAAACACGCAACATGTAAAGTAGGGAGAATCATACCCGCAATGGGCACCTCCAACCTTTGTCCCACTCTCCAAACAAAGCTTCCCCTAATCATAAGAGCATCTCCAACATATGGAAGCAAAAACCAATGAAAACAAGTTGATATATGAAAACTGGAAAGCGGATCATAGTTCCACACATAGAACCATCATAGTGCATCCCTTTCTTGCCTCAAAACAAAGAACAAAAAGTGCCCTCCCAGCCACTTTTTTTCTGCCACAATCATCCTACAAGATAGGATCATGAAAGTAAAATGTGGTGCCAATGGTTCACACCAAGGATCATGTGGCTTCCCCCACAAACCACCAATACGATATCCAATATTAATGCTATATTTGGCCTCAATTACATCATAATATGATGTATAAGAAGGAATGACCATCCTTAATACAACAGGCTGCTCATATAAAGTAAAGAAGTGTAAATCATAATGTAAATGTGCACCTTCTCTACCATGTACTTGTTCCTTGAGTTGAAATGGCTCAACTGAAAATTCTCCCTCACCCCCAATGAGTAGGGAAGTGGCTATGAAATCCTCTCTATCACCATCTGAGCTATGCATCTCTCCATATGCTGAATATATCATGTTGGATTCCCTCCCAAGTGAACTTCTCCATCAAAGAATGATATGCATCCAAGTGCATAGAAAGGAAGTCCTCATGTCAAGAATAATATTCCATAAGAATAGATGACCACATCATCCACCATATATCTATCATCTCCCTCCAGGTCATCAAGGATCATGCAAGCACCAAGATCCTTGTAGTACTCTACCAAAAGTTGAGACCTCCAATATGGATCAATCCTCCCAAGAGACAGTGCTGATGATCTGAAATGTGAAGCTCCCCACATGTTTTTGTCTACTCCTTTGACACCCTCCATACCAAAGTCATCCTCCAAAGTGCTGCCATGCCCATCATGTAGCTTCTCGTGCTCAAATAGAAGTGGTGACCTTTGGAAGTTGGCCTCCCATGAGAAGCTCCCATCCAAAAAGAATCTCCTGATCTTGGCCAATGCAAGCATGAGTGGCCTTGATCTACTCCAAAGTATGGAGGATTCCTTCCTCAAAGGAAGTACCCTATGTTTCTCCAAATCCATGCAGCAACTCTCTTACACCATGAAGGTGCCATCCTCCATCACTGCAACAACTTCTTTCAGCACAATATATGTAGTGACAGTGGGTAATGCTGAAAATGTGAGAATGTCTCCCTCCTCCTCGAGTCTATCCCAAACTCTCTGCGTTGTAATAGACCCCTCCAAATTATCCACCCCTCCGGTATCTAAGAGTGGTGCTATCCAATGTGAAGCATTCCTCATCATCTCTTGATCTGGTGGTCTCCCTGGTTGAATGCCTCCATGTAATGAGACATCAATGACAAGAGTAGACTGCTCCTGTGTTTTGATAGTTTGGCAAATCAAAAGACAAGGAAACATCAGAACCAATCTTTAGAGTTACAGGATCTAGTCCTCCTGCTCTCAGAGAGGGATTTCTCAAGTTTTGTTTGCAAAGGTTTATCTTGTGTGCTTAGAGTATTGGTTTTAGACTAGTTATTAAGTGCATGTATTTGTTTGTTTGGTTGGGTTGAATTGAGACAGCAGAACATAAAAGGTCTAGGAAAGATATATAGGACAGTAAAATATCTGTTTCATTGGGCAATAGGGTCAAAAAGAGGTCATAACATACTTATCAAAGGATATGGGATATCAAAGGGAAAATCTAACTTGGCCACAGGATCCTTTTGCTTTTGGAATGGAATGAACATTAATGATTTGGAAAGAGAGTTTTAATTCTCAACAAAGGGAATTCGAAAGCATAATTTGAAACAATAAAGAGTTCTTTGATAGACAGGGCTAACCATAAATTCTACAAATCACACCTTTAAGCAAACAATGATTTCAAAACAAATTCAAAGTAAAATCTAAGATTCGGGGAACTCCTTATTTCCTCAAATATTTTATTCTAAAGGACTTTAGAAAACATATAAGATTTACTGATAATCACAGTCATAGAAGAGGAAACACCTAATACATCTATGATCATAATTATAACGAACTTTAAGCCAACTGTTTAAGTGAGGACAAAGGGCAAGATCGAAACATACCTCTCTGATTCACTATAAGCAAAGAACTTCAAAGGGAGACTTCGATAACAGTTTTTAAGTGGCAACATACAAGCAGGGAGAACCATAAATCATGCTGAAACCAACTGTTCAAACTATTAAGGAAATAAACAAACATGAAGACTAAAGAGAAATATTAAAGCCTCTAAAATACTTCAGCAGAAGAAAACATAAAACAGTGAAGGATGAACAGGTCTAAGGTGCTTCCAGGAGTCATTTCTTAGCCTATTATTTTCTATCCTACTGTAGTAAGAAATTATGGAACATAATGGAAACAGGAAAAAACATGAAACAGTTCAGAATACTTCACCAACAGCTAAGCTCATGAATCCAATGATAGAGCCTTCTCAGGAATAAACATGTAACAACATCATCAAGACCTCCAATACTTCAATTTTCTTCAACTTCAAAGGACTATGTATTGATTTCAGAGAGTTTCAATATTACAGCTTGTGATAAAAAACAACTAACAACCAACCAACACTCACTCATCTTCTGAAGAAGTATATATAGAAGAATGAGGAGGTGAGATATGATAAAAGATATCAATTACAATTAATACAAAGTTAATGTCTTCTTGGCCCTTGGGGGGCTCAATGAATAAATTTTACAGGTGTTTATTGTATTAATTGACTTACACTTACAAATTAAGCTCGGAGGGAGCTTTGTTTGACCTTTGAGGCTCTGTGTAATGTCTGGAGTAACTCTGCAGATATTTCTGCATTGACTTCCTTGCAGAAGTAACTCCTTGGCTGCACTGAGGAAAAAATCTTCATTCAATCAATAACTTCGGCCCCTGTTTGAATGGTTTGAGGCAACAGGTGGCACTATGGTAGCTGAGGAATCAATTTTCCCTAGATTATGGCTGTGGAGGCATTCTTGCTTGATAGAACACTTTAGGATTTCTGTAAACTGTGTTTTATATCGAGGATTAGGCTTTTGATAACTGTCTTAGCCGTAATTCCCGTGAAAACTGTCTCTAATCCTCTGTTCTGATACATTTTGGTCTTCGGTGCTGATACTCTTTGACTGTGCCCCTTTCATGGTCTTTTTGCTGGTGTGCAGGGTTACGTAGGGACTATATGGCATCAATGCCTTACGGATCATTGACGAGACGTGAATTTTACCCCCTGTAATTGATTTCCTCTGATAAATCGAAAGCAAGAGGGTCGTCACCCTCTCTTTCGAATTTTCTTCAAATATAGCGAAAAGATCATTAAACCCTGCAAAATACAAAAAATGTTATAAAATCCTGCATATTAGGTCAACTGCATCGGTGGGCGTGCAAGGATATCGGAGTCGTTGGATGGCATCATCCAACGGTCAGGATTGATTGGGAGCGATCATAAAATGGGCGGAAGAAAAATTAAATTCGAGCCATCGATCGTGCAGAGATCGACAATCGAGATTGAACGAGGCGGTCAGAGGAGAAGGATGAATCTGATTCGTCGATCACGCAGAGATCGACGATCGGGATCGAGCAATGGAAAGTCAAACGGAGAGATCAGGCGATGAAATGTGGGTCGTCGATCTGCAGATCAGATCAATGGCGGAGATTGAATCGTCATTATACGATGGCCCGGCTATCGCGCGTGCACCTTTGTTAACCATCGAGAAACTTAGGTGAGCGATCACCGTTGGATCAGTGGGCCCAGATCGGACGGTCCACAACAATATCGCTGGGCATCCTAGTCCGAACATTAACGCGCCATGGACGACGGATGGACGGAGGTTTTCAAATAGTACATGGGACGCGTGGCGGCAGGTGTATGGAATCGCTGGCCGTTGGGAGAAAACAGCTTTTGCCCGAAGGCGATGTGATGAATACCGCGCAGTATTTGGAATGGAGGACAACTGGCGGGGACCACCGGGAGATGTACTCTGCACCGTCGGATCTGCGGATCAGATCGACGGTCGAGATTTCTCCACATTTGCACGTGCAGAAAATTTAATAAAAACAATAAAATGACAGATTTTATGAATAACAAAGGTTTTTAATGTTTTGGGGCAGAGAAATATTTAAAATACGGATAAGCGCCTAACTTCTGAGTGCGCGGTTCCGGGGCCAGGACTTATGGACGAGAAGGGTTAGCAACTTAGCCCGAGGGGGCTTAAGTCCAAATACATAGAAAATATGTATTTTTCATGGTTTTTCAAGGATTTTTCGAAGGATTTAAGGGTTCCGATAAGGTCAAGAAAGGGTCTTAAAACCTTATCATGGGTTTTGATGAGGGGGAAAGGGGAGAAACATGAAAATTAGGGATTTTCATGAGAAATGAAAGGGTTAAAAAGAGGTTATTTTGGAGAAAGGGGAAAAGGGAAAAAAGGGTCTTGCAGCAATATTTTGACCTTGGAAATCAGCAAGATTTCAGAGTCTTTTGGGATGTAAACAAAGTATAGGATCTGGACAGAGGTAGGAGGCCTTCAAGAGTCTTCAAGAGTCAACAATTTTTAGTAATAGAATTTTTTCCTTGAAGGCTCAAACAGTCTTAGCCATATTTTGCTATAACAAATATTATAGTGGCTAACAGTGGCTCCACTTGGGGATGGTGTCTTCTTGAAGGCATCAAGAACTTCAGACTTGCTTTCTCTGGGAGGCTGACCTGTGCCTTATCCATTGGGCTTCTCCTCATTTACTGGGATGATATTTCTCTGAAAAACATATTAGCAACCATGAAAAACAATGGATCTTCATCAATACAAACTTCTACCTACCCAACCCTACTAATATAACATTTTTTCTTCTTTAGAGTGCACTTGGATTGGCAAAATCTTTTCACAACATTTTATTCTTTTGAAAGCAGAAATCTAATATATTTCTACTCCTTATTTCTCCCTGAACTCAGATTAAACAGTTGAGTTCAGATGCTTGTCTACCTATTCTACCGTCTGTTGGGATTAAATTGTCCAACAGATTTTCATTCTCTAAATTTCTAAAACATAAATTTAAAAACAGTCAAGTCAAGATTAAGTTGTTTGACTTGCCGTGATCTATGGCATAAAGACAAGCTGCACATAGACATTTATTTTGCAGAAAAAAATAAATACAAAATGGAAGGCTTAAGATCTGAAATTTTGAAAACATTTCCTTCTTCTTTTCTACAACTCTGATTTGCCTCTTATTGAGTTGTCTTTCCTTTTCCTCTGGTTCATATTTTAAGCTAATTGGAACCAGATTTTTACACCTTTTTTACTCAGAAAATGAAACATATTTGAGTCATCTTTCTTTGAAACCTTAGGTTCAAATTTTGAACATGTTTGAACCTTTCATTTTTATCCTAACCTATCTACTGATAAGCCAAGATTAAACAGTTTGGCATGTCAAATTCACTATCCTATCAGAAGAAAATTTAAAGCTAATTAGTCAAGGTTAGATAGTTTGACTAACTAGAAGTGTGTTCTTTCGGAGTGGCATTTGAGCTTGCACACTTTCAGAATTTGTTTCTCTTTTTTGGTATGGGGCTATACCTTTCTTGTTTTGACAATCTGCCCTCTTTTCATTCTTTTCTTGTGTTTTTGTATTTTTTATTTTTCTACCTTTGAATGCAGTGGTTAGACTATGATATTTACAATGAAGAAATAAAATGCTTTGAAACTTAATATTCTTGGCAGAAGTAATGCTTGAGCATCCTGCCATTGACAGGACCTCCATATAGGTCTTCTCCACTCAATTCTTTCAAGAAAAATGCATTGTGAACCCTCTCAGCATGAATAATATAGGGCCCTTTCCACAAGTTCTCAAACTTGCCATGTTTTCCCTTCTCTTCTTTTCTTGAATCCCACTTAAGAACAACATTCCCAACTAGAAAAATTGTTTGCCTTAGTCCTCTTATCAAATAGCTTCTTCATTTTTTCTTGGACTAGCTGTGTTCTTTCATAGACTTCCTCTCTGGTCTGCTGTAAATGGATTGTTTGGTTGATCCTTCTATGCATATCATTTTCTTCACTCTGCACTTCTTGAAGGAGCTTCATGACTGGCACTCCCAACGAGGTGGGAAAGACTGCATCCATGCCATAGACTAGCTGATAGGGGGACATGTTTATTGATTTCTTTGTAGTTAGCCTATCAGCCCATAAAGCATGAACCAGATTACTGTGCCATGATTTCTGATTTTGTTCCAACAAATTTTTAATGATATTGATGAGGCCTTTTTTGGAAGATTCAGCTAATTCATTTCCTTGGGGATAGTAAGCAGTGGAATGGCCCAAGGTTATGTGGTATTTGTAACAGAAATCAACCATTTTCTTAGATTTAAAAGTACAGCATTGTCTATTATGATTTTTCTGGGACAACCAAATCTGGATAGGATATTTGTTTCAAGGAACTTGATAATGACAGAGTCATTGGCATTTCTGGAAGGTATAGCTTATATCCATTTGGTAAAGAATTCAGTGGCTGTGAGGATTCACTTATGTTGAGCTGAGGAGGATGGGTGAATTTCACCAATGAATTCCAGCCCCCATCGTTGAAAAGGTGCCTCAACTCTGATATGATGTAAAGGTAAGGGAAGGAGTTTCCTTTTGCCATCAAATATTTGACACTTATGGCAAGACATGACCAGCTTTTGAGTGTCTAGGAAAAGGGTAGGCCAATAGTAACCAGATCTAAGAATTTTGTTTGCGGTGGCCTTCCAGTAGAGGTGTCCTCCACATTCTCCGTCATGCATTTCATGCATGATTATTCCTGCATCATCTTCAAGTAAACATTTAAGAAAAATTCCAACAGCATTTTTCCAATATAATACTCCATTCAATATGCAAAAACTCAAAGCCTTTTGTTTCAAGAATCTAGCTTTAGTTTTAGACAAAGAAGGAGGGGCATTTAGATATAAAAGCACATAAATAATGTCAGCATACCAAGGAGAATTTAGAAATGTTTCATTAATGAAAGGAGCATCAGATTCTTCTATTTCTTCCAACACATCTACCATATTTATGTCTAGTTCTTGAAAGTTAGACTCAGCCATAAGTTTTTCCAATCCCTGCCCCTTGACTAGTTTGGTGGGCCTGATTTCTAAGTCATATTCAAGAATAGTTGCAATCCATTTTCCCCTTTTACCATTAGGGTCTTGACTTAGAATGTCCTTGACAACAGTATGTGGAACAAAAGAAATTATGTGAGAGTGTAAAATATAGACCCGAAAGTCTTTTAATGCTTTCACTAATGCTAAGGCTTGCTTCTCCATGATGTTATATTTGAGAGGACCATCTCTCAAGGCCCTACTAAAGAAAGATATTGGTTATTCTTGTCCCAAATCATTCTTTTGAAGTAAAACTGCATCTATTGTAT
The DNA here is from genome assembly GCA_034641835.2 of Pinus albicaulis. Taxonomy (NCBI): domain Eukaryota; kingdom Viridiplantae; phylum Streptophyta; class Pinopsida; order Pinales; family Pinaceae; genus Pinus; species Pinus albicaulis. The sequence continues at coordinate 1,438,645,779 of CM076581.1, forward strand.
GTTCAGATGCAAAGGAAAAGATATAGAAATCTTTGGTGAAATCTGGACTAATTAGGACTGGTGCTTGAGTAAGAGCTTGTTTGACCAGTTCGAATGATTGTTTAGCTAGTAAAGTCCATTTTACACCTACATCTTTCTTAAGCATGTTTGTAATGTTTTTTAATAGCTCAGCAAGATTAGGAATCAACCTCCTTAGAAAATTAATCTTTCCGATGAAAGATTGCAATTTTTTGAGGCTCCTTGGATGGCTAATCTGCAATATGCCATCTATTCTTGTAGGGTCTATTTTGATTACCTCTTCCGAAATTATGTGGCCAAGAAGTTTACCTTCTTGGAGACCAAAGAGCGTTTTCTTGGGATTCAATGACAAGCCAAATTTCCTACACTTCTCAAAAAAATTTCTTAGGTGAATCAAATGTTCTTCATCAGTTTTTGAGAAAATAGTTATGGCATCAAGGTAAATGATTATGAAATAGCCAATGTCTTCAAAAAAGGCTATGTCCATGGCCCTTTGGAAGGTGGCCCCTGCATTCATTAATCCGAAAGGCATTTTGACATACATAAAGGTGCCCCAAGGTGTGGTAAAGGCAGTCTTTATTTGATCACTTGGGAGCACTAACACCTGGTTGTAACCTGAGAACCCATCTAAGAGGGAAATACTTTTTGACCCAACTACCTTCTGAAGTATGTGACCCTTTTTTGGAAATGGGTAGTTGTCCTTTAGGGATTCTCTGTTTAAATTTCTGAAGTCAATACAGAGTCTGATCTCTCCTATCTTTTTCCTAACAGAAACCAAGTTTGATACCCATTCTGAAAATCTAACAGGTACTATAATGCTAGCATCATGCATCTTTTCAATTTCGGCTCCAACTAAAGGTAATAAAAATGGATTTATCCTCCTCAGTTTTTGTTTGAAGGGCTTTTGACTTTCCTTCAAAGGAATCTTGTGCTGAATGATGTTGGCATCGTATGATTTTAGGTCTTTGTATCCCCAAGCGAAAACATCTTTAAACTCTTTGAAGAGCTCTATATACTGCAATTTTATGTGAGCTGCGAGAGTGTTGGATAGTTTAATCATCTTGGGTTATGCTAGGTTGCCTATGTTATGTTCTTCTACATCTGTTTCCACAGGCTCCATTCTTGGTTCTTTGGCTACATCGTTAAAATCAAAAAGGTGTTCTAAAGGTGTTAGACCTCTCGGAATTTTATCATTTTTGCATTGTAAGACTTCCAAGTCTTCTTGGTCTGTGTTTTCAGTTACCTCTGATTCAAAAGGATTTTCATAATGATTTACATCAGCAGTATATGTCATTTCAACTTCTGGGATTTCTTCAATATATGGGCAGTTCTGATTATGGCTAGATTCTGATGTTGGTATGGTGAAATCATTTTCTGACTTTAAAAAATCATTTATGTGTCTGTCAGAATCAAACACCTGCCAGTGATATTCGTTATCAGGTACGGCTGGTCTGTGTTTTACTTTTATACTGAATTTTTTATTTATTTCAAGTGTCTGACAATTGCTGGCATTGAAAGCGAGTTCATTTGCTAGATGATTCAATTCTCTTGGAATGAAAATAAGTTTATATTTTTCAAAGGTTTTCAACAGATCTAGGGCAGCGTTTCGATATTCCCTAGGTCTTGGATTTTTAGCTGAGTATTCTCCTTTGATTTGTTTTATGATAAGTTCAAAATCTCCTAAGATTGATATCCTCTGGGCTTCTAATTGTTTAAGCAGTTGTAAGCCTAGGAGAAGTGCTTCATACTCAGCAATATTGTTAGTGCATGGGAAATCCAATTTGTATGAAAAACTCTGTTTTGTATTTTGAATCCACACACCTGCTCCTGCACTTTTTTTATTACAAGATCCATCAAAATTTATTTTCCAAAGTATGCCATGATTATTTTCATTTTCTTGTTGCTGTTGATTTTCAATGTTTTGAATTTGATCCAAGGGGAGATGGGATTGTTGTGGTGAACTGATTGGGTATATGTTTTCTTTATCCTGTTGAATAATGTCATCTTCATTATATAAGATAAAGGAATCTAAACTCGATTGAATATTGCTCACCATGGTCTGTCCATGTTGCTCACCATGTACTTCATATGAGATTCCTTGTATAGTCTTTTGTTTTGGTTAAAAATGGGAATGATGGCATAAGACATGTCCATTTGAAGGCTTCCCTGAAGCTTGGCTCCCCAAGATCTTGATAAGAGCATGCCATACTTAGGGGGAATGTCAACTACAACTATATCCATAACTAGACTTTTAGCAGGGATCTGAGCTAAAGTAACACATAAATCTTTGATTAAACCCAAACATTTGACTCGGTTTGAGTCAAAAGAATACAAATCTTTGTATGGTTTAGTAATCTCTAAGCCTAAGCTCTCCATTACCACCTTGGGCATCAGATTGTGTGAAGCTCCTGAATCTAACATGGCATTGTGTAAAATTTTCTCATTTATGTTCAAGCTAACATAGAAGGGGGCGACAACCCCTTCTTGATATTTTCCTTCAACTTCTAGACCAAACAACAGCTGAGGTTTTGCATATGTCAAGTTTAAAGTATCTATAAAACTTCCCAAGTTCAAAGCTTTCAAAACTTGGTTTTTGTACACTTCTTGGGTTACTAGTTCAACTAGGGGGATGGTGACTTTTATCTTGGCAATCTCTCCTTCAATGCTGAAAGGGATAATTGACTTATTTGTATTTACATCTGTCTTTTCAATTGAATTCTTTTCAGCAAATTTGATTTGCTGAACTTTATTTGGACTGGTAATTGTGATAGTTTTATTAGGAACACTAGCTGAAGTGCTAGGGGTACTCTGTTCAACATTTGACTGGACACCTTTGTCTTTATTTGAATCTGGTTTTTTAGTCGAAATGTTGGTTTTTTCTGCTATCTTTTTGGGCTTATTTTCTTCTTTTTTCTTGACAGCAGTGCTAGTGTTCTTATCTTTCGATTTATCTATATTTCCCTTGCTCCTAAGATCATACTGTTTGTGTATCTCCATGATTGCATTTTCAAAACCTAATCTATAGTCATCAGAATCTTCATAGTTGTTTGTATTTTGATCAGAAGAGAAAAAATCTTGTTCTTCCTCAGTGAGGAAAACATCATCCCCACTATCTGATCCAATCAAGTTTACATGGGATTCTTCCAACCTTTCCAACTCTCTATCTTCCTCATATTGATCTACATAGTTTTGTTGGAAGGGAGGTCTGATCTGTTGATCATTTTCGTTCTGTTTGTCTTTATTGTTTTCTCTTCTATAATTCTGATTTCTATTTCGAGGAGCAGCTTGGTTTTGATTTGCTTGTGCTTTCTTAATTATACTCATCTCTTTCATCATTTATTCCAACATCCTCTCCATTTTTGAGCTTGAAGTAGAAGGAGTGGACTCTTCTCTGAAAGACACTCTCTTCTCGGTTTTCATTCTTGCTCTCTTCTCCATCAGGTTGACCTCCATAGAAAGAGCACCTCTTTGCCTATCTTCAAGAGTTGCAAAATCTCTCTCTCTTAGCGAATAGGTCATGTCAGAGTCAAACCCTTCAGGAAACTTGTTTAAAGCTGAGCCTTGTGGAGGTTTTAGTTCAAGGGAAAGTGCATTATACACACTATTGAACCTACTGCAATAAGCTTGGACACTTTCCCCAGGGTTTCTATGGAGGTTATTGTAATCAGAAAGGACTTGGAGAGGATTCTTCTTCACTTCCCATTTGTTTAAGAAAGTTTGATGGAAGCCTTGGAGATCATTAATACTATGAGGGGCTAAACTTTTAAACCATTTTCTTACATCTCCCCCCAAGCTTTGAGAAAATAATCTGAGCTTGACAGAATCATCATCGATTTCATTTCTATCAAAGTAGTCATTCATCTTATCCACATGTTGTGATGCAATTGTAGCATTGTTAGCATCATATAATGGAATTTTGGATTGGTAGTCCTGTGGGAGATTGACTAATGGTACATGAAGGACTAGGGGAGAATACCATGCTGCCATGATAAGTGGTGGGGGTGGATTTACAAAAGGGAAAGTGGGTTGAAGTGGGGTGGTTTGGACAGTGGATGTTGGGTGGACAGATGTGGATGTACCGGGGATAGATTGTTGAGCTGATCTTGGATGAGAGACACCTAAAATTAGAAGGAAATGTAAATCAGGTGGTGTGGTTTCTCTACTGCCAAGTTGTTCACTTTGTTCTGGGGATGAAAGTGAGGACTCGGAATCTATCTGAATTATATCATCAAGTGACCTAGTTCTAAAAGGATTTCTTAAGTCGACTTGTGATTGGTGTAGGGTTGCGAGATTTTCAGGGACTGAATTAGATCTCAAGGGTGATCTGAAAACAGTTGAAAATTTTATCTTGGAAGATTTCCTAAGTATACTTTCAGGGTTTTCAACTTCTTCCAGTGGTTTTGGGTCAGGGTAGGCTCTAGTATGAATCTTTCTAGGAGCCACTATGCTATGTTTTTTAGACCTTGTTGAAAAAGAAAAGTTTTAACCAAATATGATAATCTTTAAGAGGCTAACTGATCTTTTCAGAAGAAGGAAAATTCTAATCTTAAAGCCTTCTAGCTGAGTTTGTATGATGCTGTTCAAGACTTGGGGTCTTCCCAGTGGAGTCTTAAGGTCTGTTTTTTAGGATTGTGGAGTCGCCAGGTGGAAAAAATTTTAGCTCTTTTGGAGGTAAAAGGTTTTATGGTCCACTGCCAAGTTTATTATGAAGCCAAACTGAAATGTTTTGGGTTTTTCTGAGTTAATTTGGTCTTATAGGTCAAGAGAGTGTTCTAAGTCTGATTTAACACTTAGCTAGGGTGTCAAAACGTACAGAGTTTACTCTTATGGCTTGGTAACTGAAATCTTCAAGGTTTGACAAGGCTTTATAAGAATCCTAAGGGTTTCTTAGTTTGTCACTGATTCAAAAGGTCCTATCATGATTACCATTACTTGGTAGTGCTTGAAGAAGGTTACTTATAAGGGATTTCTGGAGTCCTAAGGGGTACTTAGATTGTCACTAACTCAGAATGGTCCCACCGTGGTCGCCATTATGTTGGTGTCTCGTGTTTTGATAGTTTGGAAAATCAAAAGACAAGGCAACATCAGAACCAATCTTTAGAGTTACAGGATCTAGTCCTCCTGCTCTCAGAGAGGGATCTCTTAGGTTTTGTTTGCAAAGGTTTATCTTGTGTGCTTAGAGTATTGGTTTTAGACTAGTTATTAAGTGAAGGTATTTGTTTGTTTGGTTGGGTTGAATTGAGACTGCAGAACATAAAAGGTCTAGGAAAGATATATAGGACAGTAAAATATCTGTTTCATTGGGAAATGGGGTCAAAAAGAGGTCATAACATACTTATCAAAGGATATGGGATATCAAAGGGCAAATCTAACTTGGCCACAGGATCCTTTTGTTTTAGGAATGGAATGAACATTAATGATTTGGAAATAGAGTTTTAATTCTCAACAAATGGAATTTGAAAGCATAATTTGAAACAATAAAGATTTCTTTGATAGACAGGGCTAACCATAAATTCTACAAATCACACCTTTAAGAAAAAAATGATTTCAAAACAACTTTCAAAGTAAAATCTAATATTCGGGGAACTCCCTATTTCCTCAAAGATTTTATTCTAAAGGACTTTAGAAAACATATAAAATTTACTAATAATCACAGTCATAGAAGAGGGAACACCTAATACATCTATGATCATAATTATAACAACCTTTAAGCCAACTTTTTAAGTGAGGAAAAAGGACAAGATCGAAACAGACCTCTCTAATTCACTATAAGCAAAGAACTTCAAAGGGAGACTTCGATAACAGTTTTTAAGTGGCAACAGACAAGCAAGGAGAACCATAAATCATGCTGAAACCAATTGTTCAAACTATTAAGGAAATAAACAAACATGAAGACTAAAGAGAAAGATTAAAGCCTCTAAAATACTTCAGCAGAAGAAAACATAAAATAGTGAAGGATGAACAAGTCTAAGGTGCTTCCAAGAGTCATTTCTTAGCCTATTATTTTTTATCCTACTGTAGTAAGAAATTATGGAACATAATGGAAACAGGAAAAACATGAAACAGTTCAGAATACTTAACCAATAGCCAAGCTCATGAATCCAATGATAGAGCCTTCTCAGGAACAAACATGCAACAACATCATCAAGACCTCCAAGACTTCAATTGTTCTTCAACTTCAAAGGACTATGTATTGATTTCAGAGAGTTTCAATATTACAGCTTGTGATAAACAACAACTAACAACCAACCAACACTCACTCATCTTCTGAAGAAGTATATATAAAAGAATAAGGAGGTGAGATCTGATAAAAGATCTCAATTACAATTAATACAGAGTTAATGTCTTCTTGGCCCTTGGGGGGCTCAATGAATAAACTGTACATATGTTTATTGTACTAATTGACTTACACTTACAAATTAAGCTCGGATGGAGCTCTTTTTGACCTTTGAGGCTCTGTGTAATGTCTGGAGTAACTCTGCAGATATTTCTGCATTGATTTCCTTGCAGAAGTAACTCCTTGGCTACGCTGAGGCAAAAATCTTCATTCGATCAATAACTTCAGCCCCTGTTTGAATGGTTTGAGGCAACAGGTGGCACTATGGTAGATGAGGAATCAATTTGCCCCAGATTATGGCGGTGGAGGCATTCCTGCTTGATAGAACACTTTAGGTTTTCTGTAAACTGTGTTTTATATCAGGGATTAGGCTTTTGATAACCGTCTTAGCCGCAATTCCTGTGAAAACTGTCTCTAATCCTCTATTCTGGTACATTTAGGTCTTCGACGCTGATACTCTTTGACTGTGCCCCTTTCATGGTCTTTTTGCTGGTGTGCAGGGTTACGTAGGGACGATATGGCATCAATGCCTTACGGATCATTGACAAGACGTGAATTTTACCCCCTGCAATTTATTTCCTCTGATAAATCGAAAGCAAGAGGGTCATCACCCTCTCTTTCAAATTTTCTTCAAATATAGCGAAAAGATCATTAAACCCTGCAAAATACAAACAATATGTTATAAAATCCTACATATTAGGTCAACTGCATCAGTGGGCGTGCAAGGAGATCGGAGCCGTTGGATGGCATCATCCAACGGTCAAGATTGATCTGGAGCGATCATAAAATGGGCGGAAGAAAAATTAAATCTAAGCCTTCGATCGTGCAGAGATCGACGGTCGAGATTGAATGAGGTGGTCAAAGGAGAAGGATGAATCTGAGCCGTCGATCGCACAGAGATCGACGGTCAGGATCGAGAAATGGAAAGTCAAACAGAGAGATCGGGCGATGAAATGTGGGTCGTCGATCTACAGATCAGATCGAAGGCAGAGATTGAATCGTCGTTATACGATGGCCTGACTATCGCGCGCGCACCTTTGTTAACCATCGAGCAACTTAGGCGAGCGATCACCGTTGGATCAGTGGGCCCAGATTGGATGGTCCTGGTTCGAACATTAACGCGTGATGGACGACAGATGGATGGCAGTTTTCAAATAGTACACGGGACGTGTGGCGGCAGGTGTATGGAATCACTGGCCGTTGGGAGAAAACAGCTTTTGCCCGAAGGCGGTGCGATGAATACCGCGTGGTATTTGGAGTGGAGGAAAACTGGCGGGGACCACCAGGAGACGTACTCTGCACCGTCGGATCTGCGGATCAGATCGACGGTCAAGATTTCTCCACATTTGCACGGGCGGAAAATTTAATAAAAACAGTAAAATGACGGATTTTATGAATAACAAAGGTTTTTAATGTTTTGGGGCGGAAAAATATTTAAAATATGGATAAGCGCCTAACTGCTGAGTGCGCGGCTCCGGTGCCAGGACTTATGGATGAGAAGGGTTAGCAACTTAGCCCGAGGGGGCTTAAGTCCAAATACATAGAAAATATGTATTTTTCATGGTTTTTCAAGGATTTTTCGAAGGATTTTAGGGTTCCGATAAGGTCAAGAAAGGGTCTTAAAACCTTATCATGGGTTTTGATGAGGGGGAAAGGGGAGAAACATGAAAATTAGGGATTTTCATGAGAAATGAAAGGGTTAAAAAGAGGTTAGTTTGGAGAAAGGGGAAAAGGGAAAAAAGGGTCTTGCAGTAGTATTTTGACCTTGGAAATCAGCAGGATTTCAGAGTCTTTTGGGATGTAAACAAAGTATAGGATTTGGACAGAGGCAGGAGGCCTTCAAGAGTCTTCAAGAGTCAACAATTTTTAGTAATAGAATTTGTTCCTTGAAGGATCAAATAGTCTTAGCCATCTTTTGCTATAAAAAATATTATAGGTGGCTAACAGGCCCTACTCAATTAGGTCATTTCCTTCATGAGATCCATCTCCCTCCAAAACTACGTTATTCCTCATTTAATCCCCACTCCTCCATGACAGCGTTGTTGACTTGGTCAAAGTTGACTAAATCAACATCATCCAACCCTGTTCACACTTGGAGGTGCTTTATTTAGTTGCTAAAAAAGGTCTCCTTTCACACTTGAAGTGTTTTCATTGCTGCTAAGGAGACTTATGGGCCTTCCTACCCACTTATTCACCTACCTAGTGACAACAAAAACTATAATATTCCATCTAGTTGAAGGCTAAATTTTTGGAATATTACATAGTAGGTAACTTAATGTATGCGATGGTATCTACAAGACCTTACATTTCACATGCAGTTGGAGTTATCAGCAAGTTCATGGAAAATCCAGGAGCAGAACACTGATGAACAATGAAATGGGTGCTTAGATATTTGAGAGGCACAAGTGACCATTGCATCATCTCTAATGGCAGTGAAGGACCAATCTATGGATATGTGGATGTTCATTATTCAGCTGATTTGGACAAAAGGAGATATACTATACGTTATGTATTTACTATTGCAGGTGGAGCAATTAGCTGGATGTCAAAGCTTCAAGAAACGGTTTCTTTGTCGACTACTAAAGCAGAGTATATAGCTACTTCATATGTTCATAAAGAGGAAATCTAGTTGAAAGGTATACTTGATGAGATTGGAAGGATGCAGGAGAAAGTGACGTGTTCTGTGATAGTGGTAGTGTTATTAATTTGGGTATAAATCCAGCTTATCATAGAAATACCAAGCACATTGATGTAAGGTATCATTTTGTGAGACATGTGATCGATGGCGGAAAATTGGATCTCGAGAACGTCCTCACACAAGAGAATCATGTATGCATATTCATGAAGACAGTAATAGTAGAGAAGTTGTGATGGTGTTTGGCTTCTCTTGGCTTCCATAAGAGATGATGAATGGGAATGGGAAAGGGATTAGGAAAAATCTTTTTAAGGTGGAGATTGTTGAATAATGACAACAATTAATGTGAATAATGTAATTGTGGGTAAATCTATTTTTTACTATTTATTCAGTTGTTGTAATAGAAATAAGTTGTGTAACAAAGTAGCCCATATTAACTGGTGATTGCCTTAGGGGATTGTAACATGGAGAATCATTCTTGATTAATAATATTTCCAATCCCTTGCCCCATGGAGGTTTCCTTGACACATTGTCAGGGTTTTACCGTGTAAATTTATTCTATTATGTTGTATGTTTGATTCAATTTCCCATTCAGTTTATTTTGTATATTTCTTCCTCGTTTAATATGTTTTATAGGTTTAAGTACAAGAGCAATGAGGATTACCAAAAATCCATAAATCTTCCAAATCCAATAGCTAACATCCATTTTAGATCTAAATTTGTCATATTCGATTCTAATGCAATGATGAAACAAGCCATAGAGAAAACAATAATAGTCAATTTTCATGGAGGGTTTGTTGGATCCAAATTTCATTAAAGGAAATTTTGTGTTGTGTGAGCATGGGAATAATCTAAGGGTGGTGAAAGGTTTCATGTTCAAGCAAGCTAAAGGTGTGGGAATGATACTTTATAACATCGCCTATGATGGTGAAGGGATTATTGCAAATCCCCATATGTTTCATGTGGCTACCATGGGTAGTGATGCTAGGGATTTGATTTGGCATTACATTCTATCAAAAAAAAACCATACCACTACCATAACATTTTATGGCACCAAATTGGGGGTCAAACCTACTCTTTCCATGGCTTCGTTTTCCTCTAGATGGCCCAATCTAGAAACTATACATATTTTGAAAACCAACATCATAACCTTCGGCGTGAACATTCTTTGTGCTTGGACAGATGTTATCAGTACAAGGATATCATTTCACTGAAGGTGAACTAAGTTCAATATAATTTATGGAACCTCCATGGCCTATCCTTATGTAAGTAGGGTGGTAGTGTTACTTAAAAGGGCTAATCTGAACTAGAGCCCTGCACCATAAAATCAGCACTAATGATGACCGCTTTTGTTCACTACAATATGATCCAACCATTGGTATATGAAGCCATGGGAAATGTTGCCACAACTACCTCCATTTTACACTATTTTTTAACAAACCTAGGCCTAGAACCCTCTCTGATATCACTGATTTGTATCTTGGGGGATAAGATGAAAGGAGAGAACAAGATATATGATAAAATCTAGTTATTTATTAAATAGGAAGGAAAACACCATTGCTGCAAGGTGAGGCCCATTATTTATAGTATTTCCAATCCCTCTTTGAGTTAAATCATTCCATACCATGGTTAGATACCACTTTCCACTCACATCATTTAGTCACCTACCCAAACCTGTATGTAGACAATCTCTTAGATCAATAAATGACATCTAATTTGGTTATCATCATCCATGCATGGAGCCTTTAATAGTGATAACGATGCTTATTAAAATCTTCAATGCCTTTGGAATTTTTTTTTTCACTTATGATGTTTTCTATGTGTGTTTAAACGTGGTAACAAAGTTATTTAGGCTATTTGGTTGTTGATTAGTGTTTTAAAAAATGTGATGAGTTCCATTATAGTTGGTTTCTTTAATGAGATAAGTTTTTTTATGGGTTTGATGGTATGTTGAACTGCTAATTTTTATCATCTTGTGGTTTAGCTCCTTTTTCTAAACACCCAACCACTTAAGTCACCTTAAGGAAGTTGGGATTATAAATTTTCAATCTCTTTTACCCATTTCTAAGGGCTCCACAATTTTCATTGCATCAAGAGCTTTTTGATGATATAAATTTTATCCCATTTTAAGTTGGAGATGCTGACATGTTGCCCACGGTAGATTTGTACCAACACCATGCTAGCATAACTATACATTTGACACATGGTAGTTGTCATGGAAACTAGAGGCCACATGTCACCAAAAGGTTGTTCCTTGTTAGTAGTAGGGCCATCTTGCCATGTCATTCATTTCACTAGTATGCATGTCAATTACTTTTGTGTTTATTAACATGGGGTTATGAAAACCCATTGCACTAGATCGAATGGTGGATGTCTCACACTAGAAAGTGCTTGTTGACACATCATGCAATCATCTATCATGGTTGTTGCAAAATAGCACTTTGAATTAGATGGAATTTCAACCTAAAAGTGGCCTCCTAAGGAAAAATAATAAAATAGTAGTTAAAATAATAAAATAAGATTATGAATTTTGGAGGGAAAAGAAGAAAATTCATTTTTTTATTGTATTTTTGAAATATCTCCTTACAGGTTTACTCAAATTTCAAGTGTAGACACTCGTTGGATGTAAAATTAAATTACACATCCAACGAGTACCCATTATGCATACTTTTCAAGAGACCCACATTGATAAAAATTGAAGATACATTAAAAATGCTTGTTAAACACGTTTTTTTAATGTATCTTCAATTTTTTATCAATGTGGGTTTTCTCAAAAGTATACATAATCGGTATGCATTGGATCTGGAATTTAATTCCACATCCAACGAGTGTCTACACTTGAAATTGGAGTAAACGCATAAGGAGATAAACAAAAAATACAATTAAACAAAGTAATTTTTCTTCTTTTCCCTCCAAAAGATTTACATGTACCTCTTTTTAAATTTAAACAATTTTGATTAGTTTACATATTATGACATGGAAATTACGTGAAAAAATCATGGGCAATTTTAGGATGAAATTTACTCTAATGGGTTTAAGAACCTAATAGAACTTTGGATTTAAGAACCTGTGTGAGCCTTCTCTTTTGAGAAAATCATCATGGTTGTTCCAAAGCTAAGGGATAGTATTCTCTTGTCCTTTTGGCCATGAAATGTATTTGAATATATCTATCAGAAACATGTCATTATATATAAACATAGAGAATAAATTTACTATAATGTTTGTGCTCATTAAATCCACTAAATCTATGCATACATAAAGACATATGCATCATCAGTATACATTTAGAACTCAGTAGAAAACACATAGACACCATATGAGTAGGAAATTAGTTTCATTTCATTTAGCATAATTTACATTGAAATTAAAAACCACAAATATACTTATCTCATCAAGATAAATAGTTTCTTGCAACACATGAAGGGTGAGTCATTTTCCAACCAACCATAGGCTCAATTATTTGCTCTGTCCTTTGCAGCTAGCCACTCCTAAGCTAAAACACGAATCCATGAGAGGAATGTATCTCTCTTATTCATTAAAATATGGATTCATAAAGGCCACTCGTATTCCTCATTATAAAATTAGAAAGTTCTCTTAAAATTCCACTAAACCCATATTCCACACATATCTTATGGGTGGTTTCTCAGTTTTCGTGTACCATATACCACACAAATGGAGCCCCTTTATTTCCCACTAGTTCATTAATTACCTACCCTTTCTAAATTCTCAGTTACCTACCTAGCAAGAACCCAAAAAGAAACTCCCTCTCAAGCTACAAGTGATGAAAGGATGAATAGCACTCTCTTTCATCCACATGAAAACAACAAGTTCTCTTCAAACCCCAAAGAGCTAAGAGCTTCTACAAACCATGTGTGGGTTCTCAACTATCCTACATAGCACAAGGGATTCACTTCATTACTCAAATAGACCCTTGATGACATCCTCTCTCAGTGTCTTCATTCCTTTCCCAACAAGCAACCAAAAATGTAATCTATATTACAACTCAGGTTTGGGAAACCTACCCTCAATTTTCTCGGTCGAAAAGGAGATCTATCAGATCCTCATGGTTATTCCATCAACCAACAGTGTTTTTGGCGCAAATTATCACCCATATTTGATCCCCATACCCATTGATGAGCATCTGTTTCTCCCTGGACATGATAACACTACATTATTTGTCTTCTTTCACAAGATTTTGTGGGTCTCTTTTTCCAATTCATGGGTCAATATTAGAAACTTCTAGATGGGTTTTTTTCCCATGCCTTGGTGTGATAGTTGGATGCAACTACCTCCCACAATTATGAGATTCGGTAGTTCAACTACCGATTTTCCCCATTAAATATATATTTTTTTTTTAATTGAGTTTTTCATTTTCAACTTAACAAAAGAATTATGGCAAGGAATATTTCAATTGGAAAATATTTTCCACTATTCCCCCTTGCCATCTCCCATTCATCACTTGTCATGGTTTGTGTCAATTCTCCACCCCTTTCATTATTTTTTTAGGATTTTACATTAAAACATAATTTCAATTGTTCCAATTCTTTAACCCTTTAACATTACATGGCATAATATCCAGCATTAACATAATAAATTTACAATATCAATTGGGGGTTAAAGGTTGGATTGTTACAATCCCCTCCCCCTTAAAGGAACACCATATTCCATGTTCACATCATGTTAGGTGTCTTTTTCTAGCTGCAACACACCATCCTAGGGGCCTTTCTTCTTCTTTTTTGTAGCAACAAACCATTAAAGGTGTTCTTTTTCATTATAGTATTGCACACATGCTTTTCCAGTTATATCAACATTTGTCATTTTCCTTCCACTGCTTCAACAATGACATTAATTTGCATAGTCTAGTCACCTCCAGTCTCATGGAATTCCATCATATTACTGACAAATTTACGGATAGAGAAACAAAACAACAGAAGTATAATCGATGAGAACACGCCTTTGATAGATTCATTAAAGTGAATTTATACAAGAGAATTGGACGGTTATCCAGAAACTGAAATGAAACTAAATGAAAACTAACTCTAAACTAATCCGCAGCGGAACTAATTCTTTAACACTCCCACTTAATTTTGAGGGTTACATTTGTTTTATTCCTAACTTTTGACATTGAAATTCAAAATTAACTTTTCCTAGCGGTTTGGTGAAAATATCCGCTACTTGCTCCTTGGAATCACAAAATTTGAGAACAATGTCACCATTCTTGACGAGTTCACGAATGAAGTGAAAACGAGTGTCGATATGTTTGCTTCTTTGATGAAACACATTGTTCTTCTACAAGGAAATAGCGGAAGTGTTGTCACAAAGGATTGAAATCGGTTCATTTTCTGTATATCCAAAGTCAGAGAGAAGTCTTTTTAGCCACACTGCTTGACATGATGCTGAATTTGCTGCAACGTACTCGGCCTCTGTTGAAGATAGTGCAAATATAGGTTTCTTTTTGGATGACCACGAGATCAAGTTTCTGCCAAATAGAAAAGCATAGCCAGAAGTGCTTTTCCGATCATCAATACATCCTGCATAATCACTATTTGTATAACCAACAAGCTTACTATCTGCAGAGGCTGCATACGATAAACCATAAGTAGATGTACCTGCAATGTATCTTAACACCCTTTTTCCAGCTTTCCAATGACAGTATTTAGGAGATTCCATAAACCTGGAGATATAACTAGCTGCAAATGCTATATCAGGCCTGGTAGCAGTAAGATACATAATACTACCAGCAAGTTGTTTATATAAAGTCGCATTAACAATAGTACCCACATCATCTTTACTCAACTTTGTACCAAATTCGATAGGAGTATCAACTGGTTTACACCTGTCCATCTTAAAAAATTTCAAAATGTCAGTAGCATACTTATGTTGACTCATAAACATACCATCCTGTGTTTGTTTCACTTCGATACCTAAGAAGTATCTCATTAATCCAAGATCTGTCATTTCAAATTCATTTTTCATTGTAGATTTAAATTCATCTAACTGCATGTTACTTGTATAGATTATGTCATCAACATAAATACACTGTATCAAAATATTACCTTGATGATCATTCTTGATATTCAAAGTGGGCTCGTGGTTGCTCCTTCTGAAACCATTATTCAACAAGTAATGGTCTATTTGGCTGTACCAAGCTCTTGGAGCTTGCTTCAAGCCATACAATGCTTTCTTCAACCTGTACACTTTATGTTCATGATTTTTTATTTCAAAACCAGGTGGTTGTTCAATATACACTTCTTCATTCAAGACACCATTCAAAAAAGCAGACTTTACATCCATTTGGTAAATAGGCCACTTGTTTTGTGTTGCAATAGCTAATACAAATCGAACTATATCAATTCTTGCTACAGGTGCAAATGTTTCACCATAATCTATGCCAGGTTGCTGGGAAAAACCTTTGGCAACTAATCGTGCTTTGTGCTTATCAACTTCACCTCTCTCATTTAACTTTGTTTTAAAAACCCATTTGACACCTATTGAGTTTTTATCATGAGGTAGATCAACCAAATCCCAAGTTTGATTTCTTTCAATAGCATTGATTTCATTATTCATAGCATCTACCCATACTTTGTCCTTTATAGCCTCTTCAAAACAAGTAGGTTGGAATGAAAGAAATGCAAAATTTACAATATCATCAACATCATTTTGTGCATAAATATCACTTAAGTTTCTCATCTTAGGATTATCAGAATCAGACTCAAAAGACGATGAACTGCTACTGATGGATGAACTACTACTGGTTTTGTCTTGAACCTGTAATCTTGGAGTGCTTGTTGTAGGTGTCTGAGGTTCATCTAACAGAATAAAAGGATCAGGACAAGTATTGTTCTCCATTTCATTCCAAGACTTATCTTCCAGAAATTTCACATCTCGACTTACGACAAATTTCTTAGTTATAGGATTAAACAATCTATATGCCTTAGATTGATCACTATATCCTATAAAAATATACTTTTCGCTCCTATCATCAAGCTTTTTTCTCAATTTTTCTCGAACATGAGCGAAAGCAATACAACCAAATACGCGAAAGTGTGAAACTGTTACTTTTTGTCCACTCCAAGATTCTTCAGGTACAAAATTTGGAACACTGGAGGTTGGCGATCTATTCAAAATATATACCGAACATGCAGCTGCTTCAGCCCATAGATCTTTAGACAAATTTCATGTTTTAAGAAAACTTCGAGCCATATTCATAATTGTTTGATTCTTTCTTTCTGTGACTCCGTTCTGCTGTGGAGTATAGCTGGTTGTCGTTTGTTTTTTAATACCATGTTGTTTGCAAAAATCAATGAATTCATTAGATTCATACTCACCTCCTTTATCAGACCTCAGAACTTTAATAAACTTGCCACTATGTTTTTCAGCCTCGGCCTTGAACTCTTTAAACTTTGAAAATGTTTCCGATTTAAATTTGATGAAATACACCCAAATTTTCCTGCTAAAATCGTCAATGAAAGTAAGAAAATAGAGACTGCCAGCAACTTATTTTTCTTGCATTGGACCACATAAATCTGTATGCACTAACTCTAGTTGTTCTTTGGCTCTATTAGAGGCTGAAGCAAAACTATCTCGTTTATGTTTACCCATAATACAACTTGTACAGGAAGAGATATGATCAGACAAAGAAGGAAACCCTTTCACCATAGACTGACTTTGCAACAAAATCATACTTTTGATAGGTAAGTGACCATATCGCAAATGCCACAAATCAGAGTTAGTTGGTGTTGAAACATTATGTGCATACAACTTTTCACTTTTCAACTATAACTGATACAACCTGTTCTTTGTCATTGGAATCTTTGCAACAAGAGACTTATGTTTATCAACAATCGTGCAAGTAGTGTTGTGAAAGCTAACATCATAACCATGTACATCTAACTGACCAACACTCAACAAATTATGCTTGAAATTGGGTACATAATAAACATCATAGATATTCTTCACAACATTTTGTTTGGTTAAGACAGGTACAACACCTTTTCCTGAAGCTTTAACCTGATGATCATCACCCAAACCAATAGATGAACTGAAAGATGTATCAAGATGTGAAAACAAATCACTATGACCAGTCATATGATTACTACATCCACTGTCAACCAACCAAACATATTTATTAGGTACTTGCACAGTTACTTGGCATGCCAAAAATAAAGCATCTGATGTTTCACATTCAGTGTTTGTGACATTGGCTTTGTTTTTATTCAGAACATATTGTAGTTTTCGACATTCAGACTTATAATGGCCATATTTTTTGCAGTAGTGACACTGAATTTTAGATTTATCTATCCACCTACGACCATGATCATTTTGATACTTCTCTGAATGTGTTTCAGTTACCTGTGATCTATCATCAGACTGAGATTGTCCTCTACCTTTACTTTTCCTGCCACGAAAACCTCTGCCTCTACCTCTATCCATTGACGCTTTAGATTTAAAAGCATGATCTAAATCACTGACATCTAAATTAATTCTTGCTTCATGTGCCAACAAAGAACCAGTTAATTCTTCCACAGATAATTTTGTCAATTCTCTCGATTCAAAAACAGTAATGATCATATCAAATTTTTTTGGCAAACATCTAAGAACTTTTTCAACAATTCTTTGGTCATCAAGTTCTTCACCATTCATCTGAAGCTGATTAAAAACACCCATAAATTTAGTCATAAACTGATCAATGGTTTCTGAGTCAGTCATTTTAAGTGTTTCAAATTGGGTTCTGAGAGTCTGTAATCTTACCATTTTTACTTTATCATTTCCTTGATAAGCAGCCTTAAGTATATCCCAAATTGATTTAGCAGATTTAGCAGCAGTGATTTTAGGAAAGATAGAGTCATCTAATGAATTTAAAATGCACGACTTTGCTCTACCTTCTTTCTGTTTAATTTCATCAAACTGTTTTCTTTGGGCAGCAGTCATACCATCAATTGTATTTGTGTCAGGTTTTGCGAACCCCAACTCTACTGATTCCCAACACCCTAAGCCTTGTAAGCAAGCTTGCATTTTAAGACTCCAAAAATCATAATTTTTTCCACTAAATAATGGCGTGGGAATGGCAAACTGACTTTTCGAAGCCATTTTTAAAAATAATCACCTTTAATAAACCAGGAATCTTTTCTCCTTTACTAGTAACAAATAAAAAGAGACTCAACCCAACATACTCTTTTAAATGTAAACAAAACCAGCAAATAATGTTCACAACAGCAAATATTTCCTAGCGATCAACTCTGGTAGGAAGGAACTCATTTCTCAAAGCTTACAAATTTTACCAAAAAGAAGCACATGGCTGTACACACTTCTCCAACAAAGGGTAGGGAATGCAACAACGAAATCTTCAAATGCAACAACGGCAACTCATCTCAAACTGGTCCAGCAGTATATGCAGCAGCAAAGCTTCTCTCTCACGCATATGGAGCAGCAAAACTAAATCCTCAGGATTCAAAGCACTGGTTCAATTTCAAAATGCTAGCAACAGGTTCGAAAGTGCAACAGGAACAATTAGCGAAACGTGCAACAGTGAACGTCGCTTCAGTAGTGAAATGGTAGCGAAGGTGTAGTATCTCAAATGCAACAACTTTCTTTTACAGCTCTGTCCGTCTTTTTCACAATGGCAGAACACAGTGTTTTTAGCACTCCACGACTTCAACACGACGTTTTACACCTCCACAGCTTCTTCTTTCACACTCAACATCCCTTTCTTGGTCGGTGGACAGGATCTGACTGGTGGTGGTGATAACAATAGACACAACAACTCTCCACATGACAAATTTACGAAAGAGAGAGAAGTGAAACAACAAAATCAAAATAGAACTGTGCATAGCAGAACTGTGCATAGCAGCTATAATCCACACAATCAAATGCTCCAGCAACTCTAACCCTCACAACCAGAACCGGCAGTGGCTCCGATACCATGACAAATTTACGGACAGAGAAACAAAACAACAGAAGTATAATCGATGAGAACACGCCTTTGATAGATTCATTAAAGTGAATTTATACAAGATAATTGGACGGTTATCCAGAAACTGAAATGAAACTAAATGAAAACTAACTCTAAACTAATCCGCAGCGGAACTAATTCTTTAACAATTACTACATCAAAAAATCAACATAACATATGTGTTACAACTATTTTCAAATATCCATTTACTTATTCATAATAATTTCCCAATTTCCACGAGGAAAATAAGCATTTCAACATATGAAATTTTCAATTTAGTGCTTATCTATATGGTTTCCCCTTTCTTCATAAATATCCCATAGGAAACAATTTTATTTCATTGCTTACTCAAGCACACTTGAATTCACTCATGATCCCAATGATTGTGTGCCATAAAAAAATTCTCAATAATTCGTTCAAGTTTCTTCTTCCTTGCAATCACTCACCCTTCCAGGCCCAAGCAATTCCCTTCTCTTATATGAAGTCCCTCAGGAGATCTACCTTGGCAAGTATTTCTTGCATAAGAAGGCCAAAGAGACTTATAAAATCTTACAACCAAGGTCTCCCTATAGCTTGCTCTTAACAAATAACAATGCATCTCACATGTTATGGATCATGGTGATCAAAGAATACCATAAGGTTCTAGTTCCACCGCAATGACCTTTTTCTTGGTATTTTAGCTTTACAGCCATCATTCATCCTCCCTGGCTAGATATATCATCTCAATCATATCATATTTTTATAGTTCCTAGGAGATGTATCATAAAATTTCAATCAAAAATATTATTTTCCAAACGTGTTTAATGTAGAAGCCAAATCCCTCAAATACGAAAGTCTTCTCATAATGTTTGGCTCTTTGAAACTGGTAATATTACTATCCTTCATCATGGGCTTACATTCCATGCTATATCAAATGCATTTTTCCTGAAATTTTTATTTTCACTAAGCCAAATATTATTAATATCCCATGCATTAAATACTTTCAATATAACATTTACAACAACCACTAAATTGGTTTCAAAACCATCAAAGAGTCAAACATTTTTGTTGCATACCATACAATTGAAAAGAAACATTTCATTGTATTGATATATATTATCATCATTACATAATGTGTCTACTTTTCAACCATTCCAAACATTACACAATATATTGAAGCACAAATCAAGGATAATATTTACATACTCACTTTCTCCATTTAGATGATCATCTCAGAATTCGTGTGCCATTAATTCCCCACTTTACCTTTTTGGGGTGAATTATTTGCACCCTTCACTTTAGTAATCATCAACTCTAAAAAACATTAATAATAATTTATTTTCATGGTGACTTAAACATTATAATTCTTTTCCTACACAAATATGCATGCATGCATTCATTACATCAAGCATATGCACTGCCAAATGTAAAAATCATGTGCATATCATTAAGCTCTTGCATTGTCATACTCCATTGATCATTTTATTAAAATATTATATTCACATATCCATTCTATGGCCATTCATATCCACCAAGGATAATCTCAATTTATATTCATGTTATTTACTAGCACTCTTAGTACCCAAAATTTCCATGGTTATTCACATCATCCAAGAACATTCATACATTTAGGTACATGATACAATTTATAACACTCATATTTAGGTGATAAAATTATTGGCTCCAAATCTAGAATATTCTTGGGCTAATACTAATGGCCTCAAGAATACAATGCAATCTTGCATTTACTTTATGCATCACACAAACCCATGCATTCCCTCAATGCATTATTGGACATAAAATTTCTACCGATGAGTATATTACTCATTTTTATAACCATTTTCCTTAGCAGTTCAACATATGCATATATTACTAAGATCTTTACCAAATTATTTAAGTTGAAAACATCCTTCCTTGATCATTCCCTCAAGTGGGGTATCCATGTCATTTATGTATTCAAGTAAAAATATATTATAAAGATACAAATTTAGCCTAAAGGAATTCTTACCCAATTCCTTTACCCCTTTGCTTTAGCTTGGTTAATTTCCATACTTACATGGTTTCCATCATTATGCATACTCAGTTGATGATTTTTCAACATGTCCACCTCGCTCCTTCTTTAGCTTCTTGAAAATCTCCCCTTTGTTAATGTACTTAGGACTATTTTCAATCGTTGAATGCACTTCCACTACCTCAAAATCCCATTTCCAATAATGGATTTTCCTAATGCATAAATTAATAATAATAACTACATCTTTTTCTAATGCATAATTTCACCTATGCATCAGTTGTTAGTAAAATAAATTAAAAATGTGCTTTAACACTTATAAATCAGCAGTCGATTTTACTATATGTACCCACACTCACTTTCATTCATTTCATTTATGTGTTCATGTATTAGCAATCAATCAAGTATTTTCAATGTCAAGATATTTCACAATTCGATGATTTTCATTTTGAAGAGAAATCATATCAGCCAATTACACAAAATAATTTCTAGGGGCAATTTCTCT
The DNA here is from genome assembly GCA_034641835.2 of Pinus albicaulis. Classification (NCBI taxonomy): domain Eukaryota; kingdom Viridiplantae; phylum Streptophyta; class Pinopsida; order Pinales; family Pinaceae; genus Pinus; species Pinus albicaulis. The sequence continues at coordinate 1,438,667,213 of CM076581.1, forward strand.
TCCTTAATATTTTTTACATAGCTTTGGCACTCCATAGTATAGTTGTTCACATCAGCCCACACAAGCTCTCCTTCACTATTTCATTATTATTCAAATATGCTCTCTTGATGCAAATTTGGATTCAACTTAGCAAGGGAAAATTTCTAGGTTCATCCAGAACTATAAATTATTAAACATGCGCAAAAAACATTATTAGCTTTTTCTCATAATTTTCAGCATGCGTAGCAACCCAATTATTCTCTTTTACAATCTATGGGAACCCTCCGCCATGCACTCTTGTGCATACTAGTTGCCTGAATCATAGGCTATATTAATACGATTATTTTTCTTTTATTTTGATAATCAATTAAGTTACAAATTTCCTTCATTTGAGCCTCCACTACTTTTTTTCATTGCATAAATATTTCCATCCTATCAAAGTATTTTTGCAGTCAAGCCAATGGACCATCTCCATGCAACCTTACCTATTGTATTCACCCTAATCCTATCTTGATCAAACCACTTATTTTTATAATAATTTAAGCTATAATTCCCTTCATTCAAGCAATTGCTACTTTTTATCATTACATAACTTTTCCCATCTTAACAAAATATTTCCATAGTCTACCCAATGGACCATTTTTCCATGCAACATACCTATTGCATTCTTCTTGATCCTATCATGTTCAACCCACTTATTTTTATTTTATCTAGACATCACTTTCCTAGCTAGCCTTCACATCATCTCTATGAAAAAATTGAACTTCATAATATATTTAAACATATTTATATATCAAACCATCATTTTTCCTTAAGGATAGCAACAACATGTCCATTTTATTTCTTTCAATGACTTGACATTAGTCCTTACAACCTCACCATAGGCTTGTAAAATTTCATCTCACCTTTAAGAGACTTACCCTTTCTCTCAAGAATATCAATGCATTCCACTGTCTCATGACCAACACTCACTTAACTAGATTTTTCATCATCATTTATGTGCAACTATTGGATCCATGAAAGAACCCATTTTACAATATTACATTGGGTTCTCTTTTAAATACAACGGACAAAATTGAATTATCCTTATTATCTTTCCATTTTCTTTTGGACAACCATTCTCACAGCCTTATGTTGTGAAGATAAATCCCTATGCGGATATAGGCAATCTCTCTAGCCATAGAGTGGGTCTAGCAACTTGAGATACTTTCTAATGAAAATATTTCTTAGCTAATATTCAAAACGTGACAAGAAATGAGATAGAGGTACCTTTTCCTAATGCTATGTTTGAACTCGTTGATGGTGGCCTTGATCCACGTTCCTTTTAGGCTCGCTCCTTACTTCTAGTGGCACACGAATACATGCGGATGATCAAGAGGCAACAACAAACATAATCCAATACATAATAATCATTAAAAATTAGTTATCTAGCAGATAAAGGAGTACCAAAATATTTTCCTAAATGATTATACAAATATAGAAAGCAAATGTTAGATGTTTTATTAATGAATATAAAAAAGAGAGCTTACAACCCAGGTCTTGATGTTGGAGGCCTCCCTTTAAGGAAAATTTGAGTCCTTCACTGAAGCTCTAAATCATTCCTTCTTCTGAACAACTTAGGCATTATCACAGTGCACGAATGTAAAGGGAATGAGAGTTTAGACCAGCCCAACAATGACCCAAAAATAGTGGAGGGATGGGGATCAATTTATAGGAAGGGAGAAGAGGTTGGGAGCTCGTGAAAGGAGGAGGAAGGTCCACTTTCTAATGGATAAAGCCCTGTTGATAAGATCAAATCTCTAAAATTAGATAGCTCAGCCCTATTGCCACCGAATAACAACTAACTCACCTGCCTGGAGCTCCTAGAGGTCGAAGCTTCTCCTCCATTTGAGGAAACACTATCAGAAAGGGATCAGTGTGGTTTTCCCAGAACAAAGGGCACTGATAGTGCTAAGCCATAACTCTCAACCTGCCATCAACATGGGCAGGCCACTAGGGAAGCACGCTAACCCATAAAGTTTGGTTTTTGACCAAGTTTCTCCAGTGATATTCCAAGGAAGTTTTATTTGATACCTCAGGGGATGTCTATGTGTATTTTTTAGGTGGATATACTGCACATGACCTGTCACAGGGCACTTCAGGATCAAGGATGGGAAGTGATCAGGGTGAAAAATTACTGTGTAACAGATTCCCCCTAAAGCATGAAGGCAGAACGGGAAGTGATGGGTGAAATGCTTTATGAACCAAGGAAAAATAAATGGGAATACCACCAAGAAACTTTCCAAATCAAACACAATACAATATATGACATCTCTGATATGAATATTCCTAATAACATATATGTGGACTAGGCATCAAATAACATATGAACCCACAGCATGGTCACAGCCATCTGTTTGAAAGAGATCATGGAAACGGATCCACGATATGGTCGTAGCCATCCGTATAGACAAGATCATATGTACAATCATGAATACTCAATAACTCCCTGCAACCTAGATAATGAAAAAGGTTATCCAAGGTCTTGGTCAAAATCTAAATCTACCCAATGTACGAATCTAGCCATGTGAATAGAGGATTTGATGTCGAACATGGTAGAAACCACCTAATTACTGGTCAATGATGAAAACCTTTAACAGGAACAAGAGAAACCACAAATAATGACGATGGCCCTCAAGGTACAACAACACAATCCACAAGTGTGAACATTTCTTCGAACATGAAGAACTTGCCATTGAGGCATGCAAGTTCTATCATACTAAAAAGGAGTTTCTAAATCATCTTCCTAGATAATGAGCTGAAGTCGATAGGAAGTGATTCATTGAAGGAGAGCCATAAGGATTCCCACATCATTGACACAAAACCAGGATATCTCAAGATGATAAGAGCGATTCAAGACTGTAACAGAGAAGGCCAGACAAGCAGAGGATGTTTGATCTTAACAAAAAGGACTTCTCTTGAACATATCAGTGACACAACTCCGGAGTGTGGTAGCATTTGACTCAAAATGGGATCAGAGGTCATGAGGAAAAAAATGGTCGAATAAGATGCAATTCCCAAATCCATGGAGGCATAATGACAAATGAAGGATATCCCCAACCCGATAGGAACTATAGACATGTGTCATGTTCAAAGCGACAAGCTGCCCAAAATACACATAGGACGTTCACTTTCAATTTTTCCCCTGTTATTTCTAATGAGTACCCCTTTATTTTTGATAGCTAGCATGAAGAGGATATAATATTATAAGAATACAAGTTCATTCTTTGAATGAATCCATCCTAGTAATTTTAACGAGCCCTAGGAAGGAAGAACGTGGTCTCATCATGGTGACAAGTCTTTCGTCGTTTAAAATTTGACGAGTCTGACTGAAGAGTAACTTGGCGTCTTTTTCATGTTTAAGGAGTTTGAAAAGGAAACGGAAAAGAAAACTCCATCATGTACCTTTTCCTAAATCATCTCTCGAATCCAAATAGGTAGAAAAAAATACTCGAGAGAACCTCTTGGCCATGTTCGATCAAGGTATTCATTTTTTGTAAGTAGTTAATCTCAACCTGAAAAAGGGGTAAAATTATACTGAGGCCACGTCAATTCATTTACTTTAACTAGTTCGAAAAGAAAAGTAATAGGAAAACTTTTCATTTTTTGAGAGTCATAAAAGAGCTAAAAGATGACTCCTTCTGGAGGAACAAGTGTTATAAAAGGTAGCAACTGGTTTCAGTGATGTTGGAACTGCTTAAAACAAGTAAAGATCAAGAGGTTGGCTAACAAGACCACTCATCGTAGGTAAAAACCAAGTGAAAGCATACGATCGGTCAAGCATATGGTGACGATGGAATGATAAAACCAAGGTTCATCTAGCAGAAGAGGCAGATAAAAATTATAATCACAAGAGGTGTATAGGAATAGTTTCACTTTTACACAAGCTTGAAACATGGGAAACTCTGCTTGAAATTGATTTCATTTTTTCACAAGCTTGAAAAATATGGAAAAAATATGCTTGAAATTGGTTTCATTTTTACACAAGCTTGAAATAGAGAGAAACTATGCTTTAAATACATTTGCATGCCCCCAGCATGGTGACTCAATTCGAGGTACATTCCCCCCAATCTTCAGTTCATTCACCTAAGTAGACTACTAGTTACTAACAAGTGGATGCAATGAAGGTTCATTTATGAGATCAAGTGAAAGACTTGACTAGAAATTTACAAGATCCAATCAAAGATTCGAATTGAAAGGGGATTTGTTTCATTTTTTAATGAGCTTGACACGGTAAAATAATTATGCTCAGAAGGAACATGTTTTATTTTTTAACGAGGTTGACAGAGTAAAAGAACTATTCTGATGACACCTTGTTTCATTTTTTAAGGAGCGTGACACAAGAAAAGGAACTCTGCTTCGAAGACCTTGTTTCATTTTTTAAGGAGCTTGAAAAAATAAAAGGAACTATGCTCCGGAGATCTTATCATGGCCCATAAGAGTTCATGACTTCCAAGAGTTTCTCATCAGATGGGAGAACAACACTCTGGAAATCAGGGTCCAATGCCCCCAGCACATGATGCACGATATCACTGACTATATGATCAATAGAACCACATATTTAACCTGTGGTGGGGAAGATTCCACTTGCATGTAAGGACCATTAAGGGAGTATGGTTTATTGGGAGCTAGATTAGGATAAATGAAGGAAATTTGATCAATGGTCATAGTTATTCCTTCATGTGGAAAACAAATCACACGAAAGAGAGAAGAGACAAGAGCTCCCATGGCATAAGTATAGTCAAGCCCAAGGAGTACGTTAAAGTTCAAAGGGCCTTGGACAACCATCACATCTATATAGACAATATTTCCTCCCAAAGTAATAGGTAACTTAGGAAGGATCCCTAAAAGTTGACCGGTTCCTTTATTAAATTCCAACAAATTATGGGTAACGGGCACAAGCTACAGAGAACCGAAATATTGCCAAGTAGTTGAGGACATAATCTAACATATTTGCATTCATCTCTTATGGTGCTAGGTATGGCCACATTATATGCCTATACCATGATCTCAAAGGGCACATAAGAAGGAAGACGATATCCTGGCAGTCGACTCCAATCAAAGGAAGCAACCAGACTACTAGGAGGGGGTGTCGTGGGAATGGATGAACTGCCCCCTTGTGCTACAGGAAAGGGAGTATCAACCTCTTGTACTAGGGAAATTGAATTATTACCCTCCAATTCATGGGAATCTAAAGAAACAAAAAGAACCTGAGTGGTATGAGTTTCACTCTCTATGGGAAAAGCGCGATCCACCACAGGTCGAATCAGGTCAACCGTTTTCTCAACCAATGGTTGGTCAGGAACGGAAATATGATTCAATTTCGGAGAGAGTAGGATTGAACATAGATGATTTCTGATAAATCACTTTATCAACTAGTATAGGATTAGGGAAAATATTCTGGTAACCAGTCGGAAGTCGCAGCTAAGAAGTTGTAAGGTTATCCAAGACTTTGGAGTCCTCATCCATATAAGGACAAAGGTGAATGGGATGATTCCCTTCACATAACCTACAGGGAAATTTGACTTTACCCTTTTTCACATGGGCCTTATTATCACTATTTGAATACTTGTCACCAAAATGATCTCCAGAGGCCGATGACAATGACTGATTCGAGTCGGTAGACCACATTTATAACACGCTGGGAATTCTAGGACAATCTCTAAGAAGGTGATCACCCTTACATAACTTGCAAGGTAATTTGACTTTGTGGGACTGAATGGAAGATTTTTCAACATCAGTTTCATTGGAATAAATGGTTGTTTGGTTTCCCCCTTGCTTATTTTTATTCTTCTTCTTAGCTTCCTGGTTACTAGAATTACGACTTTCACCAGGCGAAGAGGAAGAACGGGGTGAAGAAACAAGAGAAGAAGGCGAGGGGTACACTTTAGGATCAACATGAGGTTGACACTGTTCAGGTGGAGGTGAACTTGGTTGAGGAGTAGATTGGACATTTGTAACCATGGGGGTTGAAAATAACCAAACTGGAAAACCAACAGTTAATCCTGGGAGGGAAAAAGTTGCCATATATGGAGCACCAACATTTCGAAAAGAAGGAAAAGGGAAAAGATTCCCATCCGTGGGGATTCCCTAATTGGTAAACTCAAGAACTATTTCCATTGGTCTCAACCTAAGATTTTCTAGGGAGTTGTGCACGGGTAAGATGTTATTCTGTGGGCAGTAAATTTTAGAAATGAAACATAAAATAAATCAAAAAGGGTGAACTAGGCATAAAGGATTACCATGTATCCATGAAATTCAATATACACCTTAGAAAATAAATTTACCAGGGAATTAACATACGACAACCAATCTCCCTAAATGTTGTGTTTGGTGTATCACGTCTACAAGGCGGTCGACTCGGTTACCTATGGCAGGCTTGCAACCTAGTGGTGTCTCCCCATATATACTTCACGGTACGTGGTAGTCTAGTTTTTAGTAGTTTTATCTAATGTGTAACCATCTAATGAGAGCGTCTCCTTATACTTTTCATATGTGGGACAGGGTTTCACCTCTGTAGTGTAACACAGACTGTTAGCGACAACTGCTATGCTTAATGACGTCGGAACACATCTCTAGCCTAGACCTCTATATGTTTATGTTAATTTCAAATGATCCTTAAGGTTAATTGAATAATTTTTAAGGTTGATGTTGATTAAAGCTTCAATTTCAAGGCTAAAAACGATGTCACCTAAATACCTTTAATGCAACTAGCATGAGAAAAATATCCTTTCAATTCAATGAATGTTATCTAGTTTAGGGAAAATTTTCAAACAATGACGCAACAAAAAAAAAATGCAACAAATGAAGCTTTTGCTAACCAGGTCAATTTTACTATCCCAATTCAAGTGAAAAAAATCAAAGATACAAATTATGTAATGTAATCTATGCACAATTCCTTTTTTGAAAACTATGCAACTGTAATCTATGCACAATTTCCTTTTTTTTTCTTCTTGATGAATGAGAATGCATTCAATGCACTTTTCGAAGAAATGAGAATCTACTTAATGCACCTTCCAATGAATGAGAATGCACTCAATGGAACTTTTGGCTTTCAATCATTAAACAATGTAATATGAATTCAATGATAGATATAGAAAATAACTTTTCAATACAATCTAATCAATGAACTTTAACGAAAAGTAAACTTTGAGATGAAAACTAAATGAATGCAAAATAAATTTATTTTATGGTCTCAAAAGAAATAATAATACTTTATCAACAAAAAATCAGTGTTCCTTCCAAACACACGAGCAGCAAAAAATAATTTTAATTGCCTCAAAGAATCAAAGACTCAACCAAAATTCACTTTTACCACTTCAAGTATAGGATGGATTTTTGCATACCACAAAGAAACTAACACCAAAAAGAAAAAAACTTGTTGCACACGGAGTAGGAGGATTACTTCAGAGATCATGACACACTAAGAATTTTAGCAAAAACCAAAAAATTCTCAAATTTAAGGACCATCGCTACTTTACATATAAAAAATCATGCTAACAGGGACTTCAACGCTACTTTAGACCCCCAAACCCATGCTAGTAGTGCTACCTTGCATAGCAAAAACAATGTTGGTCTACGAAACTATACTAGCGCGAGGAGACAGTGGAAAACAGGGTTTTCATTGCGACTATAATTATAAATATATGTGCTGGCAATGCGAATGTTTCTGGAAAAAGACACATTGGTCGAGGAATTCTTAGGAAAATAAATCCAAACAAAATCAGGAACCTAGACCTTGTTAGAGTCAGTCCTTACAGCCCTCCGTCAGAGATCATTTCGCTTTTTGCATATCATTCTTAGGTGTATCGCTTGTTCCACTTCGTTGCATTTCGCTAGGAGCATGCCATTGACTGACGAGGGGGTCTGGTTGTCTTGTGTTCCTCATGCTTGTACCTGCAGGGCTATTTAAAATTCCTCAAAAATCACTGAAGTTCTGTTGTACTATACAACAACCCTCCCTTTTTCTTAAAAATTTTAGAAATAAAATTCATTTAGAAATAGGGTCCCTTTCTTTTTCTTATAGAAATAAAACACTTAGAAATAAAATTCATTGTTTTGGAAAAATTCATTTTTTTTTTACTAAACAAATTCAACATTCAAAACTTATGATCCGATCCAATATACAAGGCCTTATCATAAAAAACAAATCAAGTTTAAAAGTTCAATCGCAATCGGAGAATCGGAGATAACCCTTAAAAGAAGTTTCATATGCTTATTTCAAATCCTTCGATGCGATTAGTTCGATCGGAAATTTTCAATCGCTAAGAGTTTAAATCGGTTATTTATAACTTCCGATGCGATGCGGTCAATCGCAATCGATTAATCGGGATAGTCTTTAAGAAACTCTTTACGGTTAATTGAAATTCCCCGATCCAACGTGCGTTATTACAATAAACGTTTTCAAAAGAAAATCAAACGTTTGTTTAAAATCTTATATGGTAGACCCCACCATTAGAGATCGGAAAAGTTTTCAATCGGAATCGGCCAATCGAGAAAAACGTATTGTGATCTTCATGTGCCATTCGAAAACTTTCGATGCGATTCATTTATTGCATACGAAAAGTTCAGAATGGATGAATATTTTAATATGTCACAAGCGCCAAATCCCAACTTGTACAAGGGCATTCAATAACGAATCAAATGAATATGGTTAATGATTTGGTTTTAAATACGTGAGTGTGACCCAAAAGGAGCATTTACGCGATATACGAAACAAATAAATGAAAATCATAAGTTCATAAATCATTCTGTTTGAGTTGCTTGTTTATCACGACTGAGAGTTTATTGTCTTGCAGAGCCAAAGAACACTAAGCTCTTTCATTCACAGACAAAGGGAAGCGGTAGCAAACGCAGAAATGTCAAAGAGAGGGAGAAGAAACAAGACTGCTCTTCCAGTGAAGTTTTTCGAAACTCCTACGGTCTCAAAAGAAAAGCCCATAAAACTAAGACTAGTCACAGATACATCATGCCAGGGGCTTGGGAAAATGACATGGGAAGGAGTCTACAACCTATTGGAAAGAGAAAACCCCAAGGTCACAGTGGAAAAGGCATCGGTTCCAGACGAAGATAGCTCAGATTCCGACTCTGAGATCACTGAAAAATCACTTGCAAATTCGTTTTTGCATCGAATTGCAGCCAGAGCGAGCATCATGCCTTATTATGATGCAGTTCGATGGGTTATTGACAGTGTAAGGGTACAAGACAGAACGTTTGTTTCAGCATCTGGAGTGCCTTTTGGCTCGTTTAAAGCAGAAGACCTGAAAGCAATGTATCACCTTCCAGACCCGCAGAAGGTGTATAACAAGGAATTTATCAAAGACTTTGTTGATAATAACAAAGTCCAATCTGACCCTATCAAAGATTGGAAGAAAAATCTAGAGAAGCACCGAAATGAAGCATCCGGTATGTATTCTATAGATTCCCTTTTGCCTCCATATTGCTATGCCGCTGCCATGATGTGTAGATTATTTGGCAATGATAATTCAGCTAGGTTTTCTATACAAATGGTCCCATTAATCCTAGCTGCTGTGAATTCCGACATTATGGATTGGGCTGTTATTCTTTCTGATAGAATGGCCAATAAGATACTTAAATACAGACAAGAAAAAACCGCTGGAAATTCCACTCCCTTTTTCTTTTGTGCCTATATTTTTGATGCTCTTTGTTTCAATTCCGAGTTTCCCTTATTTGGATGGAAATGGACTCCTAAAGACCCTGTCCCAATTCATATTTATCATAAACTGCTTTGGAAGGTTCATTTCCAAGATAATGTATATAGAATCTGTCATGGTTTCCTCGTTCCTGTTTTCCAAACCATTTTTAATCGCTTTCCTCCTAGATTTTCTGATAAAGCTAAGGCAGACTTATCTGCAATTGGAGATTGGTTTGGGGAGGAAAAATTTACATACATCAGGGTTTTTGGTAGTATTGTGGAACCGCATGTTCTTCCGCTTTTTGTTCCAGACAAACTTCTTGCTCAAGAAATTTCCTATCAATTGACAGTTGAAGGAATATCTAGGTCTTTGAATAACAGTAAGAAGAGGATGTGGCCTCAATTCCCACTCAATTGTGGTCAGTTTACTTTAAATGATTTCAAGCATGCAGAAAAAGAAGTCTCCAAGATAAAAGGTTGTAAATTTGCAACCATTCCTGGAAGACAATATGATCCAAATAAGATAGCATTTAATGTCACTGCTTCAGTTTCAATTGCTCGTTTTGAGCATGAGCCAGATCCGTTCGATGATTTGTTTGTTTCATTAGATAATTTTCCTCGAATTTATGACTTGGCCAAGTCTAAATTCCAACAGGAGGAAATGAATAAATTTTTGTTATTCAGAAGCCAGAGATTGTTAAGAGTTCCTCTGGACCAGCTAATAATTCAAACACAAAGGTCAGAGACAGAAGGTACATCCAACCAAACGCCAGTAGAAACATCTACCGGCAAAGTCATTACACAATCGGCTGTTAACCAGCCAACTGTACATACTCAAAAAGTGGTCACTATTGACAAACCTGATGTCCAAAAGGGAAATACCGATGATAAATCCGGTCCAAATACTGGTTAGAAGTCTACTGCTCAAATGACAGAGAAATTCACAAGTATCAATGATGATGTGCATAATCAAAAAGGTGGATCGGATGGCAAAATCACTGAGCAGAACATAGATACAGAAAAATAAAAAGAAACAACTAAGGAAATTATGGTTTCTACTGATCTTAATGTTTCTTCTCAGTTATTAAGACAATATGATCAATTTGCTCAACATCTTGGATTGCAAGATAAAGATAAAGAACAAATAGAGCAGGATGTTGAAGTCATTCCTGAACATCTGACAGGGCATATTGTATTAAAAGTTGAAGAGATCCCTCCTTTGGATGTATTTTACAGCCCTAAACATAAGGTTGTTGTTAGAAGACAAAGAAAGAGAAGAAAGACAGAACAGGACATATTTTCTACTCCATCAGAGGAATCTATGAATATTGTTTATAAGAACAATGAAGTGAATCCATTCGAAGACCTCACAAAATTGTCCCAGTATACAGGAGCTTATAGTGCTGCGACAGTGGATAAAGTTGTAGAAGTTTCTTAGCTGATAACTCAGAAAGATCTCCACATAGCTTCACTGAAAGAGCAAGCTAAGGAAAATCAGCAACAGATTAGCCAATTGCAACAGCAACTACAAGATCAGACACTCAGGTCCAAAGAATTGGAAAAACAGCTTGCTGAAGAAAAGAAGAAAATTGATGAACAACTCTTAGGCAAACAACAACGGCTAAATGAAGAAATTTCTAAGTTACAAAGTCTGTTACAAAATGAGAAAAATGCAAAAATGATTCAAGAAAAGGAATTTCAAGCAACTTTGGATAAGTTTAAAGATTACCCAAAGTTAAATGAATTCAAATCAGAAGCCCTTGAGGCTAATAAACTATTGTCTCAGCAATTAATTGAATTTTCCGCAAAGCTGTCACAGGCAGAACCTTTTTGTGATATTACTTCATCTTTGATCCAAAATGTCATTACTCTTAGACAAAAAATAGATGATGCCGATGAAAAGATTTCCGAATTTCTCAATTGGCAAGACACAGAAAAGGGAAAAGAAGCCAATCTTCCTAGAATAGAGGAAAAACACAAAGAAATCTTGTTTACAGAATGGGAACATCAAATAATGAAAGCTGAGAGAGCAATATCAAGGGCCAGGAGTATGATGAATAATATCACGCAATTCATAAATGACAGCTTATACTCAATCAATCTCATTTTAGACTGTGTTCCTGGCAGTTTGCCAAAAGTGAAAGAAACTGAAAACGGGTGGAGAGAAGAAATGGAAAGGAAAAGTCAACAAATCAGCAAACTTCAAACAATATCCTGGGACAGTATGTGGACTCATTTGATCAAACCAAACAATCAACAGACGGCTATCAAATTCCTATCAAACGCTGTCGATTGTTTAATTCCAGAATTTTCCGATGCCACCTATGCTGGACAGTTGCATTCTGAGATGAGTCATCCACCGAGACTCCAAGATATGTTGAGAATTTGCAACTTGGCTTCATCAAGCGAGAGAGAAAAACAATGAATCAGTTTCATTCAAGATAGCCTTTCAGTTTTAATTTGATAGATTGTAGCAGTAGTATTAGGATTTTGTTATGTAATTTCTTATTTAAATCTCTCTCATGCATTTAGAGAGGGATCGGAAGTTGTAATATTTTTTGGACTTGGAGCTAACATTTCTGTACTCCACTCCTTATTATATTTGATGAAGGATCACATCTGGTGATTTTTTATGCTGAAATTATCTTTGAAGTGTTGCATTTCTGTGCCTTTGGATTTAATTTTACATCGGAGTTACTAGATCAGAGTATCACATTTCATTTGACAGTCTTCAAGATGAATGAGGTATTTCTATCTGTTCACAGTTGATTTTATTTGTTATATGGTATTCGTTTGATTAATTTGCTATCATTTATATATTTGGTTTTCATAACATTTCCTTTTTATATATCATTTCTGAGTATGATTGGAATGTTATCATTTATAAGCATATATGAATGGTATATAATGATGAATGCAATATGCTAACACAACTCTGTTTAATTTCTTAAACAGAGTTATCTTTATTCATTTTTGCACATTTCAATTTGATTAATAATACATTTTCATGGTTATTATTAGATTGAAACAATCTTAAGTTGTATTCACATATAATTACCCGGGTTAGGATTAGAATTTCTTTATCAGTATTTAGCTTAGATTAGTTAGTTTTATTTTTGTTAATTTAGTCCCATTTTCATCCATCCAATTCAATCCATTTAGTTATAAGGAAACTGGTCCTTTAAATCCAGTCGGAGCCACCATACCAAACGGAAAAGGAGCTGTCTTAAGGTCCCGACCGGGTGGTTTTCCCCAATGTTTGAAGCAGAGATTTTCTAGGCTTCAACAAGTTCATAGTCATTTCATTCATGGTTATTAATGATTGTTTTCGTTAAAAAAGAGTCTTTAGTCCTAGAGTCTAGGGTTTTCAAGTCCTTTACATACATGTCATAAAAGCCCGCAGGCCATGAGGTTGGTCCCAAAAAGTTTTCGTTTCATATCTTTATTATCAGAAGCATTTGAAGACATTTCTAGTCCAAAACTCTGTTTTGGAACTAGAAATTGTCTAATTTCATGTTTGTAATAATTGTATTTATTTCATTATAAGAAGCTTCAGTGCAAGCCTCTGATCTTTTCCAAAGCCAAGTGCCGCATCCCTGCAAAAGACAAACAAGTATTTTCAGTCCAAAACTCAGAAAGGCACTCAGAAAAGCCAAAATAAAAGCATTGTATTAAATGACCAAATGTCAAAATGCCAAACATTATGAAAGTGGGTTATCAAACAAATTTGAAATCAAATCTGATTTGATGATATATTTTCTTCATATATAAAACATGGCAAACAAAATCATTTGCAAGAAATCCGCAAGGCAGAAGTTGAATTTGTGAAGTGGAGGGCCGAAGACGTGTTTGCAGAGTTGTTGACAGATTTTGGAGGTGCGCGCTACCCATACAGGAGGGGCGCTACCCATATGAGGCACGCTACCCACTTACACGCCCCAGCCCTTTGCAGATAACACGGGCGCTACCCATATAAGGCGCGCTACCCGTTGGGTAGGTGCGCTACCCATACAGAGACAGAGCTAAAAAAATTTGTCTTGCGCCCAGTTTCGTATCAAATCGGCTCCATCGACTTGCAAGTAGGTTTCTAAAGGTTGCTCAGTAGATTTTTAGCATGATTGAGGTGTTATTGATGTTGGGAAACAAGCCTTGGTTGAAGAGAAATGTATAAACCCTACATTTATATGCAGATTTATTCCTTAAGGGTTTTGAATATATATGGACAGTCTTGTGAAGGGTTTGAAAACTTTTGTGAATGGTAGATATGCTCATGCCCTAGCACGTTGTGTACATCATCCTCATGCCCTTAGTTTATCATCTTATCACTGCTGTCATGTCCTTTCATGTTTTTACATAGTCTTATGTTGACTAGTCTATATCCTCCATCACCATAATATCACCGCTGCTGTCATCATCATTCTATTACCACTGTCATCGCCATTTGTTTCACTATGGTCATTGTCATGTTGTTCCTATTCTCCATTTGATAAAACACAGTCCCATATTTGTTTGCTCCTTTGACAAATTTTGGCCATCATTATAAAGTTGAACCATACATTTTCATTTGGTGCTCATTTGTCAAACTTACTTGTGATCAGAAACAGTGATAGTTTTTATGCCATTAAAACAGAGCCATCCTCATTATGATTTTGTTCTCCTGTGATACTTGGGTACATGTGTGACATTTATTGGGTTTTGAACATACATTAAAATTTTGCCTTCACTGCACCTATATCAGCATCCATATTGCAAATATCTTGTTTTCAAAGCCATGTCAGAGACAGATTCAGTTTATGAGCAGGAGTCTGACAGTGATTCCAAGTAGAGGGTAATGTGCCGCGGAGGCCTCAAAAAGGTGGCAAAGGTGGTAAACATCTCAGGGAGGAGCCTACTTCTTTGGCTCAATTGCAGGCATGTCCGCTTGCAATGGATTGTTTTCGGTTTCAGTCATGTTTTCGATTCTGTGAGATGATTTCACAAACCCAGCTTCATCGTGAACTAGCTCATCTATTTGTTCTACATTTACATGATGGCCGTGTAAACCTCGCTGGAGTAAATTTCATTATGTCACCAGTAACTATTGCTCAGGCCACCGGCATACCAAATATAGGAGAGGAATGGAACAAACATCAGCAGTTGGAGAAATTCCACTATGAGCCATACATCAAACCTGGGTATATGAGGCACTTGGGCAGAGTTTTTCCTTTCAGACTCCTGAAGGATGAGTTTGCACCACTGATGAAACTCATCATTCGGTATTTCAGTTGCGAGGGCAGATTCTCGCGTCTCTTTGCGTACCATGTCCGTTTGTTGATGCACTTCACGAGGGTACGTATGATGAACATTCCAAACTTCATGTATCGCAACATAGGGAGGATGATGATTTTTGTACAGAAGGAGACCCCAGCACAGCAGAATAGAAGTATATATCATTACGCTCTGATCAAGATCATAGTGGTACATCAGTTGACACAGCAGGGCATCACTTGGGAGGATTTCATCTCCCGTGACATTTTCACAGCGCCACAACCGCCTCCCGAGGTAGTTCATGATGCGGGAGAGCCTTCACACCAACCTGACATTCCTGAGATTGAGCATATCAGTGCTCCATTGTATGTGACATACCAGTGAGGCCACAGAGCCTTATTTGCAGCTACACGGCGAGTATTATCTCCACCCGGGGTGGAAGGGGTCTCGCCGACTCCATCAGCAGAGCGAGTATTATCTCCACATGATGTGGAAGGGGTCTCTCCTTCTTCTTCAGCACAGGTACAGATCCAGGACAGGGGCAAGAATCCCATGCATGATGACGGTCCATCAGGAGGCCGGGACACGGATTTCACGATCATTGATGTTGATGCGAGCTCTCCTAGCTCGAAATTGAAAGAGATCATCCAGGAGCAAACGGCCGAGAATGACATGCTGAAAGATAAATTGTAGAAGGCTCAGTGGGTGATAAACTACCTGGAGCATCGTAACAAAAAGCTAGAGGATGAGCACACACTTTATGAGCTGCGGCGAATCCGTGAGGATCGACAGTTGGCCCGGAAGAGACCCGGTGACATGACACCAATCGATCGAGATTCTGTACTCACGCATGTTAATATTCAGCTGGAGAAGTTGTTGGAGAAGGCCAACAGAGACAAAGACATGCTTCGCCACATGAAAGGTCATTATTGGGCCCGCATGCATGTCTGCAAAGCAAGAATGAAGATTCTGAAGAGGAGGTTGAGCGAAGCACTAAAACAGCGGAAAAGGCCTGATCCACTCCGGATTTTGGCCAAGGATTCATTTTCTGGGCATGATACATGATGGAGGGTCTTCGCTCCGAATTTGAGCAAATTCGGAGAAATTTTTGTCATTTTGAAATATTTTGGTCCAAAAACAGATTTTTCCGCTATACGGGTAGCGCGTCGATATGCTCACTTTTGTTCGGGACACTTGCTGAAGGAAATATTTGCATTTTTGGGTTTTTCATGGTAATTTATGCATGCTCAGGCATTTCCGAAGCATTTCATCAGATTCTGGATGGTCAAAAGGCCCAAAAACACCATGAAAACCACCTTGCTGCCACCTTTTGCACCAACAGGAAGTAATTCTGGGAGAATGAAGTTTTGGAGGGTCAAATCAGCTCCAAATTGGGAAATTCCACTTGGGTTGGATAGCCAACATCCAGGAATTTCCAACGAGCTATCATGAGCTCAATTTGGATGCCAGGAAGTGCCTCAAAATCAGACTGAAAGGTGCGCTACCCATACAGCTCAGGCGCCCTACCCACATAGATTTTTGGCTGAATTTTCAACTTCCAGCTCAGAATTTCGGCTAGTTGGGACTAGTTTTGCTTGTGGATGAAATTTTTGGGTTTTCATGATGTAAATTAATGGTTGGCATGTAACTTTGGCTTACTTTTACCTATTCTAGAAGATTCACTCTCAAAAAAGTGAAAATCATGTAAATGAATCAGTTTCCACTCTTTTAGAGGCAAGTTGTTAGCTGCCTAGATTTTAGCTCCTTGATTAGAATTTGGTTGAAACTGATTCCTGAAGAAGGAATTCGACCCCTAGAGGCATGGGAAGGGGTTAGAGTGATTTATATATTGTAATTTTTGAGACATTCTACAGGTTGGACTCTTGGGAAACTTTTGGCACACTATTGTACATATTCTTCATATTTTGGCTAAGGAAAGATCAGAGGTTTTGCGGCACCTGTTGGGATTCTTGTGGCTTTCTGTTCTTGATGGTGTTTTCTCTCAGTTTACTGTAAGTTCTTTCATGTTAAATGTATGCCATCCCTTCTTATGCTTCTGAAACTAAAATGAATGAGTAGATGAGGTTGAATCCATTATTTACAGTGCTCTGCCTTTGAATTCGTTTAGTTTTACATATTTTCGCCTATTTGAAAAGGATCCATTTTCATCCTTTCCCTTTTCAGCTCCTTGTCTTTCTGATCCATCCATATACTCAATCAAAAGCATCAAGACTATTTCCTACCTCGCCCCAACTCGAATTCCGCAAAGATCTGGCCTTATTCCCGGACCCAAAATTGTTTTTTCCCATTGCTCCAACGAAAACCCGGAAAATCAAAATCAAACTTTCCTATCTCTTTACTAGCCTAAAATCAGTATTCATTGTTCATCATAAGTCATCTCAGCCCCTTTGAAGATCCTTTGCCGAGATAGACCCGGAGAGAGCCCTCTCCTGTCCTCGTAGGGCTAGCTACGAGGCTGAGCGTGGTTTGATGTAGCCTTGAGTTTTACCTTATTTCAGCCTAAGGAAGATTTGAGCGCTAACATAGTGGCGACCATACTGGGGACACTCTCAATGGTTTTCTTTTTGATGTGTTTATTTCATGAGTCTTAGACGGAGTCTGAAGTCACGCCCTTTCGAAACGCTTTTGCCATGCATAAGCGGAAGTAGATAAACGATGATTCAGTCGATCTCCGGTAAGCTTGTGAATGCAGCACTTGATTTGCAAATCAACCCAGTATAATTGTTCATTCTAGACCTTTGGATGATTGAGTCTAGAAGTCGATAGGCTGAAGATAATTGATTGTGTTCCTTGAAAATTTTCCCGAGTAGATCAATACACTGGCTTCAAGAAGGCATACCAGATCAAATCCTGATCCTAATCCGCCTCCAGTATATGAAAACCCCAACCTAATCCCAAGAATTTTTCATCGAGAAGCTCCTATTGTTATTTTTGTCAAATCTCACTCAGATCCCACTGTTTTTGAATACATTGATGATATTGAGTTTGACGATCAGTTTGAGTTATCATTGTTTGAAACCAAATCCGAAAGTGCCACTGGTTCTACTGTTATTAATCCTGAGTTCATCAAGTATTTAGAAGTTGAGCAAGAAAATAGATCTATCGACAATTATATTCTGAATCTGCAAAATTCCATCGTGGCTACCAACATTCCCGAATTCATTGAATCTGCTTCACAAACTCTTCGACCATCTGAAGTTGCATCTAGTTCACGGATTCCCACTAAACCTTCCTTTATCCCTACCATTCCCGTTCAGCCTGAGATTTCTGATCAGCAATCAACAGTAGTTTCTCCTCCGTCTCCACCGCATACACCTCATTCACCTACTGCTTCGAGTCCTCCTGTTTCTCCGAGACAGCAGATTATAAATCCTCCAAGAGTCATGGCAGCCAGATTTTCACCTCTTGTTTTGCCAGCCAATTTAGATCCTATGCCTGCTGATTACCAGAGAAAAATTCCTATATTCGATGGCACACCACAAAGTATATCAGCTCAACAGCATATTGTCCGAATGACAGACTTTTTGGACCTGCATGAAGTTGATGTAGAAAATGTTTCAATGAGATTGTTTGCCCAGACTTTTGGAGGAGAGGTTCGTAAATGGTTCAGAGCTCTACAGGCCAGAAGTATCAATACATTGCAAGACCTTCAGACACAGTTTTTAGATCGATGGGAGATGAAAAAGGATCCACTGCAAATCACTTCAGAGTATACTAGCATCAAGCGTAATCCTGGTGAGTCCGTTCAGGATTATATTATCAGATTCAATACAGTGTATAATGCAATACCATATGACTTAAGACCATCTAAAAAGCTAGCTCTTCTTAAATTTCCGGATGGTTTTGATTCGGAGATGGCTTATTCGCTACGTGACAGAGATCCGCCTACCTTAGAAGATATGCAGAAGATTGCTGTTAGTGTTGAGGCGAATCTGAATGATAAGAGAGCACGGTTGAAAGCAGAGAAAAGAGTGACCATAAAAGAAGAGCCTTCCACATCCACATCAGAACAGCACTTGCTTCGTGAGATGGAAAATATGCTCAAAAGGATGACACTTGACAAACCAAAAACGCAGATTCGGAATCCAAACTACCGTGGCCAGCAGCAGCCACAGTTCAGAATAAAGCAGCGTGAACAAAGACCACAAGAGCCGGCAGCCCAGCAGCAGATTAAGACACCTCTTTTGCAGAATTTTGTGAGTCAAGATTCAGACGATGATGAGGATGTAGTAGGTGAGAAAAATGATTTCTTTACTCCCGACAATTTGCCTATTTACATTACTGAGGATGAAGAATATGGAGAGAGTTCAGTTGCACAGAAAGATGAAGATTTCATTTTAATAAATGATGCAGATTTAGAGGAAGAGTCAGATGATTACCAAAGAGGATATTTGAATGCTTTGTCTGCTCAACAAAAGCAATACTCATTGAGAAACCGAGATGTGCCCATAAATCCAATTCAGAAACGAAAAGAAGCTTCAGCACCAAAGGCAGATTCACCGATACCACAGAAGAAAGGAAAAGAGACAATTGATCCCGCAGCTAGTAAAGTATCATTAGCAGAAAAGGTAAATAAGCCAAACAAAGTGAAAGATAAGGCTGAAAAGCAGGAAGTTCCGGTCAAAGAGGCTGAAAGAGTTTCAACATTTAGTTTGGAAAATGAAATTTCCAAATTAAAAATATCTATTCCTTTGATAGAAATCATGAAGAACACCAGCTACCGTGGTCAAGTCTCCAAACTTCTGAATTTTGATCCAATGTTTGACACGATCAATGTTGAAGATGATCAGCCAGAATTTATTTTTGGGCCTGCATTAGATGGTGAGTCCCCTGACAGTGATGTTCCTCCCTTTTATATCAGTTTGAGGTTGCATGAATATGTATTGCACAATGCCATGTTCGATTCGGGTGCTTCGCACAATTTGATGCCAAAGGCGATCATGGAAAAGTTGGGACTAGACATTACAAGAAAATATCATGATTTGTATTCATTTGATTCTAGCCGTGTGAGGTGTATAGGACTCATCAAAGATTTGGTTGTGAGCTTAGATCAAATTCTAGCGAAGAATGTCTTGATGGATGTGGTTGTGGCGGACATTCCCCCGCGATTTGGGATGCTCCTTTCAAGATCTTGGGGGGAAAAGTTGAAAGGTACACTTCAGTTAGATTTCTCTTATGCGACAATTCCAGTCTTCGGTCAAATGAGAAAGTTATATCGAGAGCAGAAGATGAAATACATGATAACCAGCAAAGAGAAGCCAATCAATCATCCTGTAAATTATGTACATACCGACTTAGAGTCGTTTGTGTTGCTTGCTGATAGTTTTAATGATATAGATAGTCAATTAGTTCAGGCGGAAAATATACCAGAAATCACTGAGAATTTTAGATAAGTTCTGCAAAAAGAAAGAAGAGAAAAACAAGCTACTATGGAGCAATCAGCTGAAGACAATGGGCAGCAAACAGGAAAAATAGAGCTGGCGCAATTTCAGCATTTAGAGGACGATGAAGATGGTCTTTGGACCATGGATTTTGATGGCGCAGTGGGTAGTGACGGTGCTGGAATTGGTGTTTGGATTCGTAGTCCGTTTTCCACTCTGGATAAAGTGCCGAGCAATGTGAGAGTGTGTTCCTACAAGCTAGCATTTGACTGTTCTAATAATGAAGCGGAATATGAGGCTCTAATTGCTGGCCTTAAGATTCTTAGAAAGCTGAAAGCGAAAAGGATTGCAGTGTATGGTGATTCAGAGTTGGTAATAAAGCAGGTTAAAGGTGAGTTTCAGGCCAAGAATCCTCGCATGAGGGCTTACCGTAATGCAGTTTTAGACATTCTGAAATTATTTTCTGATCATACCTTGACATGTGTGCCTCGCATACAAAATGGTGTTGCTGATGGACTTGCTAAGGCAGCAAGCAATTTAAAAATTACAATGAATTCCAGCAACAAGTTTGAGATTCATGTGACACATCGCCCCATCGTTCCAGACAATCAGCGATGTTGGCAAGTTTTTCAGGATGACGAGGAGATTAGTGAATTTCTGCAGAATAAGGGTAAGTTTAAAGACACCTCCATAGATACAGAACATGATGATGGTAATGATGATATACAAATAAATCAAATGGAAGTGCTGCAACTTAAAGATAACATCATTCCTAAGGGATTGATTCCTTTGGAAGAACTGTTTGACCAAGATGATGTAGCCCGCAAACCGACATTGAGGCCGGCGGAGAAAGGAGTTGAAGAGGTAAATATTGGGACAGCTGAGAATCCCAAAATGGTTAAGTTATCAAAGTCATTGTCACCAAAGGTAAAGGCAGAGTATGTGAAATTGTTGTCTTCATTTTCTGATGCTTTTGCGTGGGATTACTCAGATCTAAAAACATATGACACTAACATCATTCAACATACTATCCCCATTAAACCAAATCAGAAGCCTTTCCGTCAAAAGTTGAGGAGAATCAATCCAAAGCTGCTACCATCGATTGAAAAAGAGGTAAACAGGTTGTATAAGTCAGGAATCATTGTGCCTATCCGATTTTCAGATTGGATATCAAATTTGGTGCTCGTGAGAAAGAAAACAGGTGAGATCCGTTTATGTATCGATTTCAGAAATTTGAACAAGGTATCATTAAAAGACAATTATCCGCTGCCAAAAATGGACCATATATTGCAGCGAGTAGTTGGAGCATCAAGGATGTCACTACTTGACGGATACTCAGGTTATAATCAGATTTTAGTGCATGAAGATGATCGTGATAAGACTGCGTTCACCACTCCTTGGGGAACGTTTCATTATGCAAAAATGTCGTTTGGTTTGAAGAATGCAGGCGCCACCTTTCAGCGTGCAATGGACATGGCTTTTGCCAACGAGAAAGATGTATTTTTGGTTGTTTACCTTGATGATTTAACTGTGTTTCCAAATTCTGATGAGGAACATTTATATCATTTGAAAATTGTTTTCCAGAAGTGCAGAAAATATGGCATTTCGCTGAATCCGAAAAAGAGTCTTTTTGCCATGGATGAAGGCAAGCTCCTTGGCCACATCATATCGAAAGATGGCATCCGTGTTGACCCTGCACGTGTTGAAGCCATACAACAGATTGAACAGCCCCGGAACAAGAAATAAATACAGTCATTTAATGGTAAAATGAATTTTCTGCGTCGTTTCATTCCAAATCTTGCAGAGCATCTTAGAGAAATCACGAACATGCTGAAAAAAGACAGTCAGGTAAAGTGGACAGAAGAAGCGGTGAAATCATTCAATTTGGTAAAGTTAGCTCTTTCTTCAGCCCCTATCTTAATCAGCCCGGACTACACACAGGACTTCATTTTGTTTTCTTTTGCTTCTGAGCACACATTGGCAGCTGTTTTAATGCAAAAAAGGGATGGAGTTGAGAAGCCCATTGCTTTTTTCAGTCGGATTATAAGGGACGGAGCATTGAAATACAATATTATTGAGAAACAAGCACTTGCACTTGTAAAGGCCTTGAAAGATTTCCGTGTGTATATACTGCATTCCCACATTATAGCATACGTTCCTAACGCAGCCGTTAAAGATGTTTTGGTACAGGCAGATCCAGAGGGAAGACGGGGTAAGTGGATCGCTGCGTTGTTAGAATACGATGTGGAGATTAAACCGACCAAGCTGATCAAAGGACAAGGACTCGCCAAGCTTATGGCTGAAACAAATCTGCATGCTCTAGATATAAATTTGATTGCTACCATGTCCGATGAAGATGAGGAAAGTACGTCAGTTCAGGTATCTGATATTTTTGTTTCTTCCCCTTGGTATGCTAACATTTTATACGTGCTTCAGAATTTATCTCCACCTCCCGGGATGCCTAAAAATAAGAGTAGAACATTGAAGTTGAGAGCTGCAAAATTTTGTATATTGAATTCTGCATTGTATTGGAAAGACCCTGGGGGAGTGTTGTTGAATTGTTTGGTAGAGGAGGAAGCTCAAAGAGTTTTGGAGGACTTTCACAGAGGTGACTGCGGAGGCCATTTGTTTTGGAAGACCACAGTGAATAATATTCTAAGGGCAGGGTATTATTGGCCTTCTTTGTTTTCTGATGTATATAAGGCTGTTAAGAATTGTCACGAGTGTCAAATTTTCGAAGGGAACCAAAAATTACAGCCTTTGCCTCTCAAACCAATTGAAGTTAGTGCACCATTCCAGCAGTGGGGATTGGATTTCATCGGGGAAATCCACCCAGCATCTTCCGGACAGCATAGATGGATATTGACAGCTACGGACTACTTCACAAAATGGATCGAGGCGATTCCCACTCGACAGGCCACGGATGCGGTAATTATCTCTTTTCTTGAAAACAATATCCTGTCACGTTTTGGGTGTCCTAGTAAGATAATCACAGACAATGCAGCGGCCTTCAAGTCTAAGAGGATGGTTGAATTTTTCTATAAGTACAATATCAGCTTGGGACATTCGACTGCCTACCATCCGCAAGGAAATGGCTTGGCGGAATCTTCAAATAAGTCCTTGGTGAATATCATTAAGAAATTGTTGGAAATCAATAAAAAGGGCTGGCACAAGAAATTAGTGAATGCACTGTGGGCTGATAGGGTAAGTCAGAAAAATTCTATTGGCATGTCTCCTTTCGAGCTGGTGTACGGGATAGACATGGTTTTTCCTACTTCACTTGCTGTCCCGGTGGTCAAATTTCTTCAGGAAGCTGGTAGTGAGGAAGATCCCATGCAGCGGAGGATTAATTAGATGATTCATTTACAGCAGACACGGGAGGAGGTATTTCAAAATACTTTCAAGTTGCAGGAGCGCATAAAGAAGATTTATGACAGGAAGGCAAAAGCAGATAAGTTTCAGTTGGATGAGGTGGTTTTGAAATGGGATGCTCGGAATGAAGATAAGGGAAAGCACGGAAAATTTGAAAACTTATGGAAGGGTCCTTTTAAGATTGCAGTGTATCGTGGTCAAAACGCCTTTCTTCTCAAGGAAATGAATGGAGATGATTGTCCTGGAGGATTGATCAATGGTCGGTTGCTGAAGCGATACCACTTCTGAGTATTTTCTGCTGATTTCATCATCATTGTATATATCATTTTATTTCGGTTTTATTGCAAGTGTGTACTGATCTATCATCTTCAGTCTGGGGCCCGGAGTGAAGGCTATAATTCTGGAGATGGAGGTTGGTTGGTTTGAAGTTCGTCAAGTCAGTTTTATCAATCTTTTCAGTTTAGAGTCGAGTTAGTTTTGGTCAAGTTTCAGTTGCTTTTCAGTCAAATTTGCAATCAATAAATATGTCAAAAGTTTTTGTTTTATCTGTTGAAATAATGACTCCATCGCCCAATGGATGAAGGCACTGTCTGCCTCCCCCAGAGATCTGCCGTTCTTGGCATCTCCATGGAGCCACCATCCCCATTGGAGCCAATGTTAGAGTCGGTCCTTACAGCCCTCCGTCAGAGATCATTTCACTTTTTGCATATCATTCTTAGGTGTCTCTCTTGTTCCACTTCGTTGCATTTTTCTAGGAGCATGCCATTGACTGACGAGGGGGTCTGGTTGTCTTGTGTTCCTCATGCTTGTACCTGCAGGGCTATTTAAAATTCCTCAAAAATCACTGAAGTTCATAGTCATTTCATTCATGGTTATTAATGATTTTTTTCGTTAAAAAAGATTCTTTAGTCCTAGAGTCTAGGGTTTTCAAGTCCTTTACATACATGTCATAAAAGCCCGCAGGCCATGAGGTTGGTTCCAAAAATTTTTCGTTTCATATATTTATTATCAAAAGCATTTGAAGACATTTCTAGTCCAAAACTCTGTTTTGGAACTAGAAATTGTCTAATTTCATGTTTGTAATAATTGTATTTATTTCATTATAAGAAGCTTCAGTGCAAGCCTCTGATCTTTTCCAAAGCCAAGTGCTGCATCCCTGTAAAAGACAAACAAGTATTTTCAGTCCAAAACTCAGAAAGGCACTCAGAAAAGCCAAAAGAAAAGCATTGTATTAAATGACCAAATGTCAAAATGCCAAACATTATGAAAGTGGGTTATCAAACAAATTTGAAATCAAATATGATTTGATGAGATATTTTCTTCATATATAAAACATGGCAAACAAAATCATTTGCAAGAAATCCGCAAGGCAGAAGTCGAATTTGTGAAGTGGAGGGCCGAAGACGTGTTTGCAGAGTTGTTGACAGATTTTGGAGGTGCGCGCTACCCATACAGGAGGGGCGCTACCCATATGAGGCGCGCTACCCACTTAACCGCCCCAGCCCTTTGCAGAGAACACGGGTGCTACCTACAGGTGCTGGCTACCTGCTGTGCAGGTGCGCTACCTAAGGCTGCAGGACAGTAGCCAAATTTTTTTCGCGCCCGCTCAACATCAAATCGGCCCATCGACTTGCAAGTAGGTTTCTAAAGGTTGCTCAAGAGATTTTTAGCATGATTGTGGTGTTATTGATGTTGGGAAACAAGCCTTGGTTGAAGAGAAATGGTTAAACCTTATGGCCATATGCAGATTTATTCTTTAAGGGTTTTAATATATATGGACAAATATTGTGAAGGGTTTGAAAACTTTTATGATTGGTAGATATGCTCATGCCCTAGCACATTGTGTACATCATCCTCACGCCCTTAGTTTATCATCTTACCACTGCTGTCATGTCCTTTCATGTTTTTACATAGTCTTATGTTGACTAGTCTATATCCTCCATCACCATAATATCACCGCTGCTGTCATCATCATTCTATTACCACTGTCATGGCCATTTGTTTCACTATGGTCATTGTCATGTTGTTCCTATTCTCCATTTGATAAAACACAGTCCCATATTTTTTTGCTCCTTTGACAAATTTTGGCCATCATTATAAAGTTGAACCATACATTTGAATTTGGTGCTCATTTTTCAAACTTACTTGTGATCAGAAACAGTGATAGTTTTTATGCCATTAAAACAGAGCCATCCTCATTATGATTTTGTTCTCCTGTGATACTTGGGTACATGTGTGACATTTATTGGGTTTTGAACATACATTAAAATTTTGCCTTCACTGCAACTATATCAGCATCCATATTGCAAATATCTTGTTTTCAAAGCCATGTCAGAGACAGATTCAGTTTATGAGCAGGAGTCTGACAGTGATGCCACAGCAGAGGGTAATGAGCCACGAAGGCCTCACAAAGGTGGCAAAGGTGGTAAACATCTCAGGGAGGAGCCTACTTCTTTGGCTCAATTGCAGGCATGTCCGCTTGCAATGGATTGTTTTCGGTTTCAGTCATGTTTTCGATTCGGTGAGATCATTTCACAAACCCAGCTTCATCGTGAACTAGCTCGTCTATTTGTTCTACATTTACATGATGGCCGTGTAAACCTCGCTGGAGTAAATTTCATTCTGTCACCAGTAACTATTGCTCAGACCACCGGCATACCAAATATAGGAGAGGAATGGAACAAACGTCAGCAGTTGGAGAAATTCCACTATGAGCCATACATCAAACCTGGGTATATGAGGCACTTGGGTAGAGTTTTTCCTTTCAGATTCCTGAAGGATGAGTTTGCACCACTGATGAAACTCATCATTCGGTATTTCAGTTGCGAGGGCAGATTCTCGCGTCTCTTTGCGTACCATGTCCGTTTGTTGATGCACTTCACGAGGGTACGTATGATGAACATTTCGTACTTCATGTATCGCAACATAGAGAGGATGATGATTTTTGTACAGAAGAAGACCCCAGCACAGCAGCATAGAAGTATATATCATTACGCTCTGATCAAGATCATAGTGGTACACCAGTTGACACAGCAGGGCATCACTTGGGAGGATTTCATCTCCCATGACTTTTTCACAGCGCCACAGCCACCTCCCAAGGTAGTTCATGATGCGGGAGAGCCTTCACACCAGCCTGACATTCCTAAGATTGAGAATATCAGTGCTCCATTGTATGTGACATACCAGCGAGGCCACAGGTCCTTATTTGCAGCTACACGGCGAGTATTATCTCCACCAGGGGTGGAAGGGGTCTCGCCGACTCCATCAGCAGAGCGAGTATTATCTCCACATGATGTGGAAGGGGTCTCACCTTCTTCTTCAGCACAGGTACAGATCCAGGACAGGGGCAAGAAGCCCATGCATGATGAGGGTCCATTAGGAGGCCGGGACACGGATTTCACGATCATTGATGTTGATGCGAGCTCTCCTAGCTCGAAATTGAAAGAGATCATCCAGGAGCAAAGGGCCGAGAATGACATGCTGAAAGATAAATTACAGAAGGCTCAGTGGGTGATAAAATACCTAGATCATCGTAACAAACAGCTAGAGGATGAGCACACACTTTATGAGCTGCGGCGAATCCGTGAGGATCGACAGTTGGCCCGGAAGAGACCCAGTGACATGACACCAATCGATCGAGATTCTGTACTCACGCATGTTAACATTCATCTAGAGAAGTTGTTGGAGAAGGCCAACAGAGACAAAGACATGCTTCGCCACATGAAAGGTCATTATTGGGCCTGCATGCATGTCTGCAAAGCAAGAATGAAGATTCTGAAGAGGAGGTTGAGCGAAGCACTAAAACGTCGGAAAAGGCCTGATCCACTCTGGATTTTGGCCAAGGCTTCGTTGGCTGGGCATGATACATGATGGAGGGTCTTCGCTCCAAATTTGAGCAAATTCGGATAAATTTTTGTCATTTTGAAATATTTTGGTCCAAAAACAGATTTTTCCGCTATACAGGTAGCGCGTCGATATGCTCACTTTTTTTCGGGACGCTTGTTGAAGGAAATTTTTGCATTTTTGGGTTTTTCATGGTAATTTATGCATGCTCAGAAATTTCCGAAGCATTTCATTAGATTCTGGATGGTCAAAAGGCCCAAAAACACCATGAAAACCACCTTGCTGCCACCTTTTGCACCAGCAAGAAGTACTTCTTGGAGAATGAAGTTTTGGAGGGGAAAATGAGCTCCAAATTGGGAAATTCCACTTGGGTTGGATAGCCAACATCCAGGTCTTTCCGACGAGCTATCATGAGCTCAATTTGGATGCCAGGAAGTGCCTCAAAATCAGGCTGAAAGGCGCGCTACCCATACAGCTCAGGCGCGCTACCCATATAGATTTTTCGCTGAATTTTCAACTTCTAGCTCAGAATTTCGGCCAGTTGGGACCAGTTTTGCTTGTGGATGAAATTTTTGGGTTTTTATGATGTAAATTGATGGTTGGCATGTAAATTTGGCTTACTTTTACCTATTCTAGAAGATTCACTCTCAAAAAAGTGAAAATCATGTAAATGAATCAGTTTCCACTCTTTTAGAGGCAAGTTGTTAGCTGCCTAGATTTTAGTTCCTTGATTAGAATTTGGTTGAAACTGATCCCTGAAGAGGGAATTCGACCCCTAGAGGCATGGGAAGGGGTTAGAGTGATCTATATATTGTAATTTTTGAGACATTCTACAGGTTGGACTCTTGGGAAACTTTTGGCACACTATTGTACATATTCTTCATATTTTGGCTAAGGAAAGATCAGAGGTTTTGCAGCACCTGTTGGGATTCTTGTGGCTTTCTGTTCTTGATGGTGTTTTCTCTCAGTTTACTGTAAGTTCTTTCATGTTAAATTTATGCCATCCCTTCTTATGCTTCTGAAACTAAAATGAATGAGTAGATGAGGTTGAATCCATTGTTTACAGTGTTCTTCCTTTGAATTCGTTTAGTTTTACATATTTTCGCCTGTTTGAAAAGGATCCATGTTCATCCTTGCCCTTTTCAGCTCCTTGTATTTCTGATCCATCCATATACTCAATCAAAATCATCAATACTATTGCCTACCTCGCCCCAACTCGAATTCCGCAAAGATCTGGCCTTATTCCCGGACCCAAAATTGTTTTTTCCCATTGCTCCAACGAAAACCCAGAAAATCAAAATCAAACTTTCCTATCTCTTTACTAGCCTAAAATCAGTATTCATTGTTCATCATAATTCATCTCAGCCCCTTTGAAGATCCTTTGCCGAGATAGACCCGGAGAGAGCCCTCTCCTGTCCTCGTAGGGCTAGCTACGAGGCTGAGCATGGTTTTATGTAGCCTTGAGTTTTACCTTATTTCAGCCTAATGTAGATTTGAGCGCTAACAGACCTAATACCTATAGTGACCTAAGCAATTTCAGATCTCAGTGATCGGTCAAACTGATCAAGGACCAACCCGGGAAATGGAAGGCTAAGAGGCTAAATCTCCCAAGCGGAGTCACCAATTTTGTTGTGAAGATAAATCCCCTTTGTGGATAGAGGTGATCTCTCTATCCCTAGAGTGGGTCTAGCCACTTGAGATACTTTCTAATGTAAATATTTCTTAGCTAATATTAAAAATGCGACAAGAAAGGAGATAGAGGTACCTTTTCCTGATTCTATGTTCAAACTCGTTGATGGTGGCCTTGATCCATGATCCTTTTAGGCTCACTCCTTGCTACTAGTGGCACACAAATACATGCAGATGATCAAGAGGCAACAACAAATGTAATACAATACATAATAATCATTAACATTAGCTGTCTAGCAGATCAGGGAGTACCAGAATATTTGCATAAATGATTAGACAAATATAGAAAGAAAACATCAAATGTTTTAAAAATGAATATAAAAGAGAGAGCTTACAACCCAGGCCTTGATGTTAGAGGCCTCCCTTTGGTGAAAATCATTCCTTCACCAGAGCTCTAAATCATTTTTTCTCCCGAACAGCTTAGGCGTTATCACAGCGTAGGAATGTAAAGGGAACAAGAGTTCAGATCAGCCCAACAATGACCCACTAGTGGTGGAGGGATGGGGATCAATTTATAGGAAGGGACAAGAGGTTGGGAGCCCATGAAAGGAGGAGGAAGGTCCACTTTCCAAGGGATAAACCCCCATTTATAATATCAAAGCTCTAAAATTAGATATCTTGACCCTATCACCACCGAATAACAACCAACTCGCCACCCTGGAGCTTCTAGAGGTCGAAGCTTCTCCTCCATTTGAGGAAACACTGCCAGAAAGGGATCAGTGTGGTTTTCCTCGAAAAAAGGGTGGTGACAGCACTAAGTTAGAACTGTCAACCTGCTATCAACATGGGCAGGCCACTAGGGAAGCACGCAAACCCAGAAAGTTAGGTTTTTGACAAAGTTTCTACAGTGATCTTCCAAGGCAGTTTTCTTTGATTCTTCAAGGGATGTCTTTGTGTATTTTTCTAGGTGGATATATTGCACAGGACCTGTCACAGGGCACTTCAAGATCAGGGATGGGAAGTGGGCAGGGTGAAAAATTATTGTGTAACACGTTATCATGGTCTCAAAATTGTGCTTATATACAAGGGACATTTTCATTAACTATTTAATTTGTGTGGTGTGAGGTGTCACAAAATTTCTCTAACATTTTTTTCTCTGATATTATAGACCATTGTCCTATAATAGTGGTATATCTTTATGTTGGTTATTTTGGTTCCACGCTGATGCTTTTCTCTCTATTGTATATTTTCTTTTGCCACTTAAGAATGGACCAAGGAGAATTGTAAGGATCCTTTCCTATCTTAAAGTGTGAAAATCTTGTTAAATTATACTAATTCTGAAATGAAAAATATAAATTTTTTAGTGATTCTCTTGTAAAATGTAATATTCCTAATTAGCTGATAGCTAATTAAGAATATTAAATTTTTCCAATTTTGTTTTCTTAAGTTTAGTAGGTGAATAAAAGGAAGAAGGGACCCATAAACCCAACAATTTGAATAAAACCTCTTTTCTAGAGATAGTGTGAACAACACAGCCTCTTGTGGGGTCAAGAGGCCATGAAAGTAGTGCAACATGTGTGAATGCCAAGGGGCTAAGCGATAGCGCAGTTAATGAGTGGACCCAAGGTTGTTAGCATTTCACAATAATAAGAAGGGGGTGAGGGCAACCATGGAAATCATTCTCGATTATTCTGATTTTCTGGTCTTTACGAATTGAGCACGCTTGAGCTATTTAGCCGAGTCTGTAGTTTTTTTTAGCACACAGGTGTCTCCAAGTAAAGATCCCAACCTCATCCTCGAGGGAATTTGAGTGCTCGCTTGGGAGAGGAGTTTTTTAGGAGACTTCATGCAAGAGTTTCACGGATTTTCCGAAGAGGATTCATACTATCTATCATGAGATGATTTTATTGTTCGGCATCAAGCCACTTGTAGCCCCTCTATAGCAACGGAATCACTCAGTGACTTACGCATTCCAGCAACAGAGAGATCTAGGAGAGGGTGAAATTCCATAGCATTCCCACTTGGAATCCTGTGAAGGGGTCAGACCTTCAATAGTTGAGCTTTAGCAAGTAGTTGCAGACATTTTCTCTTTCAATTCAGCCTATAGCTCTGCATACCCAGTAGAATTCGAAATTAGAAGAGGCCCAAGCATAGAAAGGCCAAATTTTGAAGACTGGATTTTGGGGGAAATCTTTCTGGGTTTTTTTGAGTTTTTCTAAGTAGTATCCGTGGTTAAAATCTTGTAATTTTCTAAGCAGAAAATTAGTCCATTTACCTAGTCCCTACTCAGCCATCAGTTATAGGAGCTAGGAAAAAAAGGGTAGATTTTGAAATTTGGAATTAGAGAAAACCATTTCTAGGTTTTTCTGGGTTTTGGGCAAGGACCCCCTTTCCAAACTCCTAGAATTTTCTGAGCAGTGGAAGAATCCCAACTAGCAATCCGAAGTTGGCCAGCTGCAACATTTCCACCAGGGTAGCGCAGAGGAAGAGTTCAGCAGCAACTGCAGTAGAGAAGAATTTTAGTGTGCAAACCTAAGGGTCATTTCAGCCAGCTTTAGCCGGTTAGAGTGTTGTCTATTTTTGGCACTGTTGTATTTTTTTTTCACCTCCAGATTTAATAAAATGGCTCAGCAGTTTTTGGCTCTTTTCTGGCATTTTTAATGTGTTTTCCATATTGTTGTAATTTTATTCTATTATTTCTTGTATTACTGTCATTTTTCCACTTGGGAAATTACGGTGGTATCAGAGCATAATCTTGGCCCAGCTTGTGGGAAACCCTTCATTCTATGACAAGACCAGAATAAAGGGAAGGCACGAATGGCAGTAGAGAATGGCAAGAAGGAGTTTGGTAGCCTCCTCCTCAAATCAATATAGGAGCTCACTAGGGAAATAAAGGAGATGAAAGTAGACAGACAGAGGAAAATCCCGCGGTGGTTTCAGAATGGAGAAGGATCGGGTAATTCTCACCATTGGTCTGAGCAATGAGTGGTGCCATAGATCTCACAGCATTCCACCATGCCCACTTTCTTAGCAGTGGTGATGGGAGGACCTCAGGAGTAGGAGGATCTCAGTGATTATTTCATGGAGTACCAATCTCATACACGGGATTTCAAATATCATCTAACTTTCCGGGAATTTTTCCAACTGACGGATAACCATAGACCCCGCAGCCTGAAACAAGGAAGGGGGTATGGCATGCAAAGCTCAAAGTTACAGCGTACCATTGGGAGGATACCTTTTTCCAAGTATGATGGGTCCACTGAGTGCACAGCTCGGGATCGGTGGAAAGGTTGGATACCTCTTTCCATATTAACCAAGTAACAGAGGGGGGCAGTCATCAAAATGGTTGAATCAAACTTGGCGGTTGCGGGCATGGAGGATCATGGGTAGCATGTGGATATACCCAGTGTGACATAGGAGTCACCCTTGATGGAGATCCCTTTGGTAGCTCTAGTTGATGCCTTAGTGGAGAGAATAGATAATAAACTCATAGTGCCATCTATTGATGAGGTTCCACCCATGGATGAGGTGTCGCCCATTGTTGAGGGATCCATTGATGAGGTGTTCAGGGCCATGTCAGAGTTTCGAGGTGATATTAGCACACAATAATTTTATTAAGTGTCGGGTGACATATCCACCATTCATGAGGAGTCAATAGTTACAAAGGCATCTAGATCTGTGATAGAGTTTCCAGATGATAGCTACCTATTATTGATTTTTGAGGATGCTATGCATGATGAGCTATCTTTGGAGCTAGAATGAGTGATTCATGTTGATCTCATGGTGGAGGATGATGAGTAGCCATCCTTAGAGTCATACATCAATGAGGAGCAATCAGATGCATCAGTAGTTAACAGAGATATCATACTTTTAGATGGCAGTCCCCTTCAGGCATACGTCGATGGGGCTTGTGGCATTATTGGGCCACCTCTACATGCTGGTGAGAGAGATTTCATGTTACCTAGGGAGATTACATGGATTGGCCAGACTAGCGATATGGGGTGACACAAGTTTCATAGGGTGCAACACTCGTGGGATGGAGGACCTGTTTTGCGTATGGTTGTTCATGCATTTGATCCCTCTCTCGGGGTTGGATGGCAGGAGATTCTGAGTTGGTACCTAGTGGAGTGGGCAAGGCTGATGGAGTCGGTTATAGGCTAGAGTGAGATTCAATTATAGGCATGCTCAGGCATTTAGGATACTGGGGCCCCAGGCCGGCATTGGGATCCAGGCAGGACTACCTACCATTTTTTCGTATATGCAGATTGACTATGGCATTGGTGGAATCGTTGACCCAATGGTTAAGCGCACACATTTTCTAGGGAGGTTTCAGTCAGCATCAATGGTGAGTTAGTTTTCAAGGGAACTCCATGGGTCATCGGGTTATGTCGTGTATTCATGGAGTCACAAGATAATCAACACACTTTAGCAGGAGATTGTTGGAGGAGGTGGCATTGGTCGGCCACCAAACAGTGTGTTGTATAGGGTTGAGGATTATCCATAGTTATGTGGGGCACAGAGGACATGGAGGAGCATAGCATTGATGGTATTGATACTAGTACCTAGGGATATTGACTTCTTGGGTCCCTCTATGAGGATTTGGAGGGGAGATCCATTCATCAGAGGGTATGATGATGCAAAGGTAGAGGTGACGATGACATTTGGGTGTGGACTAATGCATATTGTCTCAGCTTTTGGCCATCACATCCAGGGATGGGTAGGAGCATACAGTAATGAGCAGTGGCCTATAGAGGAGCACATAGATGCATGGTTGTTTGTTGTAACATGTTGGGGTGTGTTTTGGAGTAGGAGGAAAGAATCCCATCACACTGAGTACACATAGGGAGTGATAGGAACAGTTACACGAGCAGGATACAAAATGATACAGGATGGTCCAGTAGTGGCACGGGGTATCTCGTGGTGTATAGGGATAGGCTGCAAAACACAATGACATGTCATTGAGTACAGGGAAACTTGGTGGTATGCATTGGCATATGGTGCAACAAATTGGACTCGTGAAGCATTGTCTCCGAGGGTGCTTATGGATAGAGAATTATATGGAGATAATTCTCTCTCATTGATGTATTGGGCCTTAGAAATACTAAGGTTCGACATTGTAGCATTATTCTTGATTGCATGTGAGGAGTTGGGCCACTTAGGTGTACTTGGGAAGATGAGGATGTGTAGATCACATCGTGGTGGATGCACTAGCATAGTGGTGGATGCATGGGCACATATGGGATGCCCTATGCTACATGGTGGCATTTTTATCCAGTGGTGCATGGAGTTGTGCCACGGAGTTCAGTGCTATGCAGAGGAGTGTAGGGGTATGTATTTGAGTGTAGCAGAGGATGATGATGCACAACAAGTGGTTGCAGTGTTTCTGGTAGAGACATCCTCATACAAGGAGATTAGGCACACTATTGGGTTTGGAACACTCATATTTAGAGATCAAGTTGACCACAACGCCGATTGTGAGCTTCTATTTATCACTCTCTAGAATTGCACAATGACACAGGGGACTTGGATATCATCTCTTGATGCTCACATCACGAGCAAAAATACCTAGGAGGATGGTATGAGATAGTTGGTTGATGGGACACTTTGTAATGTGATGAGTGGGATCAGGAAAAAGAGTGACTCATATCATTCTTGGTTTGACAGATATAGGAGCACTGAGGCCTACGTCACATGGAAAGGCTAGTTTTCCCTGTTATTTCTCCATACCAATGATGACAATAGATGGAAAAACAATTATATCATGGAGATGCTAGGGTAATATGAGTGTGGCCTTCATAGATTTTTCGCCATTAGGTCCCAAGAGAAGAGGATACAGTATTTGCATGATGGGTAGTATATCATAGTCAAAGTGGTGCAGCATCAGCTTGGTGGCACCCTTCTAAGACTGGAATAGGATACGGGCATCACTGGATTTCACGGTTCAGCTACCCTTAGGGGTGATCTAGTTCCTTCAGGGGAAGATCATTTAGATCTTCCAGTGGGTTTTAGTGATTCTTTCTTGGCATGGGAGACTTTTCCGGCATGGAGTGATGATCAGCAGGGGGATTTAGAGGAAGCTCATGCAAGGAAGGATTTATTTCCACAGGAATCAGATTTTATCTTCAGGTTCCCACCCTTTGAGTACATGAGATGGATGAATTAGTAGAGAAGTTTCACGTGGAGATAGATAGTACTTTATATGATTATGATATCTATTTACTGGTGGTATGCAGAAGGTTTCTGGTACCTGTATCTGGTTCAATATCGAGTGGAGCAAGGTGTGCTTCACATTGATTAGGATGCCTTGGGATCCTGGTATTGATAGATCTCTTCATATCAAGGCGATGAAGAGATTACGGATGATATAGTGGCGCATCTGGGACCCTGGAAAATTTCAAAGTGACCATGGGGGAGTGTCAACTAGAGAGGATTATTGTTCAGGCATTGCTTGAGGACAAGCAAATTTTGGCGGGTAGGAATATAATATTCCTAATTAGCTGACAACTAATTAAGAATATTAAATTTTTCCAATTTTGTTTTCTTAAGTTTAGTAGGTGAATAAAAGGGTGAAGCGACCCATAAACCCATAAGTTTGAATAAAACCTCTTTTAAAGAGCTAGTGTGAACAACACAGCATCTTGTGGGGCCAAGAGGCCAAGAAAGCAGCACAACATGTGTGAATGCCAAGGGGCAAAGTGATAGCGGAGATAATGAGTGGACCCAAGGTTGTTGGGGTTTCAAAAGAATAAGAAGGGAGTGAGGGCAGCCATGGAAATCATTATTGATTATTCTGATCTTTTGGTCTTTAATAATTGAGCATGTTTGAGCTATTTAGCCGAGTCTGTAGTGTTTTTTAGCACACGGGTGTCTCCGAGCGAAGATCCCATCCTCATCCTCGGGGGACTTCAAGTGCCCGCTCAAGAGAGGAGTTTTTGAGGAGACTTCATTCAGGAGTTTCACGAAGCTTCAAGAGAGGATTCCTACTATCCATTGTGAGCTAATTTTATTATCCAAAATCAAGCCACTTGCAACCCCTCTATAGCAGCGTAGTCACTTAGTGACTACGCAGTCCAGCAGTAGAGAGATCCAGGAGAGGGTGAAATTCCAAAGTATTCATGCTTGGAATCTAGTGAAGGGGTCATCCCTTCAATAGTTGACCTTTTGGGAGTAGTTGCAGACATTTCTCTTCCAGTTCAGCCCATAGCTCTGCATACCCAAAGAATTTGAATTAGAAGAGGGCCAAGCATAGAAAGGCCAAATTTTGAAGATTAAATTTTGGTGGAAATCTTTCTTGGTTTTTCTGGGTTTTTTGAGTAAAGTTCGTGGTTAAAATCCTAGAATTTTTTGAGCAGTAGATCAGCCCATTTACGCAATCCATACTCAACCAACAACTATAGGAGCTAGGCAAAAAAGGGCAGATTT
Source organism: Pinus albicaulis (assembly GCA_034641835.2). Classification (NCBI taxonomy): domain Eukaryota; kingdom Viridiplantae; phylum Streptophyta; class Pinopsida; order Pinales; family Pinaceae; genus Pinus; species Pinus albicaulis. Next base: position 1,438,703,801 of record CM076581.1, read on the forward strand.
TGAAAGTTGGAATTAGAGAAAACCATTTCTGTGTTTTTCTGGGTTTTGGGCAAGGATCACCTTCCCAAATTCCTAGAATTTTCTAAGCAGTGGAAGCAGCCCAACCAATAGTCCAAAGTTGGCCAACTGCAGCATTTCCAGTAGGGCAGCATAGGGGAAGAGTTTGGCAATAGTAGCAGTAGAGCAGTGTTTTAGTGTGCGAACCTAAAGGTTATTTCAGCCAGCTTTAGCCAGTTAGAGTGCTATCTATTTTTGGCACTGTTGTATTTGTTTTTCACCTCCAGATTTAATAAAATGGCTCAACAGTTTTTGGCTCTTTCCTGGCGTTTTTAATGTGTTTTCCATATTGATGTATATTCTATTATTGCTTTTATTACTGTCATTTTTCCATTTGGCATATTACACAAAAAAAATAAAAATAAAAAAATAAAAATAAAAAATTCATATTTTATATAATTTCTAGATTTTTTTGGCCATCTTTTAATCCAAAATGCTTATTCTACCGAATTTGAGCAAATAATTTTAAGGAATAGAAAAAGGAAAAAAGAAAATTGTGAATTTTATTTTGGAAAACCTTACATAAAATTAGTCCATATGTGAAATTTAGCTCCTAAATTTCCCATGGAAGGGAAGAGTAAAAACTTAAGAGACATTTACTATGCAATATTGGGTGAGTCCTCAACAGTTAGCTCACCTCTAGCTTGCTAATTGTTATATAATAGATTTCTCAAAAACAACCACTTTAATATTTTGATATTGATAACTTAATTTTGAGATTGTACCATGGCCTCTTTATTTTGGAAAAGGAAAAATATACCTAAAACTACTTATTATATTCACTAGGAAATCCTTGACTTTGAGTTCCCACTATCAAACTTGTAAGGTCTTAGAAATTAACTCCATATACACACAATCTAAAGTATAATATTCCTTTTTATAAAGTAGTTTAGGAAAAATAAAAATTTACATAAAATAAGTAATTATATTCATCGGTGAGACTTTAACCTTGAGTTTTTATCATAAATTTTGCAATATCCTACAACTCAACTCTGTGTGTACAAAATTTAAGGCATAAAATGTTCTTTTAATAAGTAAAAACACCATAGAAATTACATCATTATCCATGTACATAATAGATCTACCAAAATCAAGGAAATTAAAAATGAATTTGTACCATTAAAGTTAAAACCCCCACCTCTATACTAACCTTTGGTGGCCCAAGCTCTAAGAATATATTCGATCTCTTTCAAGGTAAGTCTTGCCCTTAGATAATCCAACTTAAACCCTAAGGCATATTGGACTCCTATTTGGAGGTTCTCCAATTTTTTAATTGTATTGATCCTTCTTAAAAGCTATAAGTGTCTCCCATTTTGATTTTCTACATGTTAACAATAAAATAGTTTTGTTATTGTTTTCCTTATTTCATATGGGTTAAATTCCAAGTAAGGCCAACATGTAATTTGTTTTATAAATATCCCCCATATCAGTTGAACTCTCTTATGAATCCTTATGTCACCATTCTCCAATTGTCATCTATCATGATTAACCCCTCAGATCATTGGACACCTATAATTTCCAAGTTATATCAGTAATATATAGAAATTACAATGTGTAGTTGTTTTAAGTAAACAATTCAATTGGCTCAAGTGTTGTTTCCTTCCACACTCAACCATTATTGTATATTGAATTTCGGGTATTTTTCTCCCATGATAGTTATCCATGCGACGACCTAGCTTGTTAGTTGTAAGTACCTAGGCACTTCAACCTAGTCATTGAACTTACAACTTTTTTGGGTATGTTCTCATCTTTGGCCCTATCTGTTTAATTTGATTCACTCTTCTCTTTGTTAAGGTTTTACTTAGTTGTGGGGTTGGCTATTTCTACACCCCCTCTTCTCCTTGGCCCTACTTCCATTTTTTATTGTCCCTTCAGTCCACCCCCTTGATTCCTTTGTGGTTTCATCTATTCACTCCCATGGGTTCCCTAGGCTTCACATGGAGCTTTAGGAGCCCTCCCTTGTCTTTGGCTCTATTCCTCACCCTACTTTGTAACCTACCCTATTATAATGCCTCGCTCCGGTGATAGTTATAGTTAGGGTAAAAGATGTTGTGAATGTGGGCACCATGGCTAGTCTGCATCACATGCCCAAGAAATTTTAACGCTATCGTAGCTAGATAATGTTAGTACACTCCTTTGTCTTCCCATATCAAGATTAAAATTACATAGAATGAGGCCCTTGTGGAGTGAAACTTTATTCACAACAGTGATATCAACGAGAATGTTGGTCATTGGGTCCCAAATACAGAAAATACTTGCACTCATGCAACAAAAAATCATCGGATTATCAACCTTTAATAGCAGATTAAGGCCATCATGGGGAAGGCGCTTTTGGAATGAAATGAAGCATAGCATGAGATCTTATTTTTCATTGGCATTTTGTAAGTCAAATCAAGAAGTTGTACAGTAAGGTCACTCTCCTAGAAAAAAGAATTGTAGGCCTATATTTTCCTCCCTCGGATGAAGAGGAAGACGGTTTGGGTCCCATCCCAGTGGACAAACCTACAACCTCATAATGTCATGGTTTTATATTTTTGTTCAGATTTCTATGAGCAACCTCTATGGTCCTTTATATAGGCATATTAATATGAAATTACATGTTCCTATAGATAGTTTAAGACTTTTTTTGATACATTATGGCTAAATAGAAAATCATATTATCATTTTGACTAAAAATCTCTATATGTGTTACTGGTCTATTTCTCCTTGTGGAAAGCTAGTAGCTACAACCATGTATATGTTTTTTTATATTTAATATACAATTACTTCCTATATTAATAAAAAAATAAAAATATTAAATTAATTAATTATCCAAATTTTTGAAAGGGATATTGATCTTAGTTTTAAAACACACAAAAAAAAACATTTCCTCTTAGAGAAGACGCATTTTGCAAGCAATGATAATTATTATAAAAAATAAAAAAATATTACATTATGTATGAACAATTTTTAATTGGTAAAGGATGCCCTTGTACAACTATTATATTAATTATTTCATTTCTTTTAGATTAATTATAGTAAAGTAAATAAGTTATCTTTCCACATGAATGGGGTGGCAAAGGTTGAAGCCATGATGCCCACCACATTTTGGATGGAAACTTGCATGTTAGGATAGGTATAATGATTTTCATTTATGAAGGAATGAAATGAAATACAAATTTAAACAACAACACAAAGATACACCAAAACTAAATTTCAATTAATAAATAGCAAATGCTGAAATTTGTTTACATGTATAATGAAAACAAACTAGCTTGGGCGATGGCAGCTTATCTCTAAGAAGATATGTGATGGATACATGCCTTTTAAACTATGTTAGAATGAGTCTCTAAGGCCTTTTTGTAATTAATAAACAATAAGTAACCCTAAACATCCAAAAACCTAACCCTAGGAGATGAAGTGCCAAAAGATATGGGCCTCGATGGGGTTAGGTGAAACGTTAACTCTCCGGGGTCATAACTTTGGCATACAATCTCTATTTGGCATGCACGATATCCCATTAGAAAGGTATATCTAAGGAAATAAAATTATATTCTATCCATGTTTTCTCGTTTCCCTGAAAAACATCCTTTAGGGCCCTCAAAACAGCTTCGAAAGTTCAGGACCCGAAAACTCCCAAAAATAGAAAATTATCAAAATATGAAATTGTGTTGAAAAAAAGGAAACTAATATAAAATAGTGATGGGGTTCCAAGTGGAATATGTGTATTTCCACCAATATCCACCTATATCATATCATAAGTTATGGAAATGGAGTTGAAGGAGCAAAGAAAAGAATGAAGTGATAATCCCAACTTGTCTTAATAACATTCCAAGATCTAATGCTCGGTTGCAGTGATGTTGATGATAATCATGAAAGGAAGAAACATGGGGGTTGTGCAAGCTCAATTAGAGGTTAATAAATGAAATTGAGTCTCAATTAAATGACATTCTAGTTAGCATGAAGAATATTACGATGATGTCCCTGGAGTCTACTTCACTTTGAGATCCAAGGTTAGTATTATATTTGCAACACTTATTTTGTGTTTAATTCTATACCACTATAGTTTTCAGGGCCATCAACCAAGGATATCTATGGGATAATTATGGGATTATAGTAAAATAATCTTTCAAGGTCACTAGGATTTCCCTCTCCTATGTATTTTTGGTCTCCCATAGCTGAGGTCATTTGACTATGCTCCTAGTCTCTCATAGCATAAGAAAGAAATTACCACATGTTTCCTTTGTGTTACATAATTTCCTTATATTTTTTAATCATTTTTTTATCTAGGTTTTGAATATGACAAGAGGGATTAATGACCAAGAATCAGTATAATGGAAAATAACCTATCTAGTAGTAGAAGTAGAACCAATATCGATAACTTCCTTCGCCAAGAAGCTCCCCACTAAATCACCAAGGATAAGAAGGAAGCCCAAGCAAAAATTAGTGTTTCCACTCCAAGGTCCTTGCCAAAATTAAGGAGGAAATATACCAAATGGAAGCATCAATCACAGATAAAAGAAAAAAAAATGTATAATAAAATAATTCATTAAGAATGCGTACATGGATTCTAAACATAAGATTTTATAAAACTATGGAACTAAAAAAAAATTATTGAATTGTATTTGATGAACAAGGCCTTTATTTCTCATGTAGTGGATGAATGAAACCTCCAACAACAAACCATCCTCCACAAACTTAAGTTGATGGATATAAAAATTGAGGTAGTATTTGATGTAGTTTATGGTGTTAACATTGAGGTGTCATCACCCCAAAACATGGACAATGATACAAGGGAAACCAAGGAAGCGTATCCAACTTCAATGGGCATGCAATCCAATCCTATTCTCATCCGAGAAATTCCCCTACCTCTTCTTCAAGATCAAATGAAGAGTGTGCGAACACTTAACTATGCAAACAATCTAGCTAAAGCAAACTTTAGTTTTCTCGATTTCTAATATGTGATTGTCTTTATTTATTCTAGTTTCTATATTATGTTATAGACATCTAAGGCACATAGTTGTATTCACATGTGATATTAACTATAAGCTTAATGAAATTGACCATTATTTAGATATGTTAACAAGTTGTGAACTTGGTTTCCTTAAAAATAAGTTGCAACCAAAAAAAAATCATAGTATAAATAAAATATTTTGTTTAATTTTTTTAACAACAATTTATCTTTTTTTTTTAATTATATTTATAAATATCTTCTTATTTTTTAACCAGAATGAGAATATTGTATTAAATTAAAGTCTACACCTCGATCACAACTTATTACAAAGAATGAGGCCCATGTGGAGTGTAAATTCGTTCACAATAATGAGATAAACGAGGATGTGTAGTATTGGGTCCCAAATAAAAGAAATACTTGCATTCATAACACAAAATATCATTAGATTATTGACCTTTACTATAAAATAAAGACCATCATGGGTAAGGTGCTTATGGAACTCAATGAGGCATAGCATGAGATCCTACTTTGCATCGATACTCTGCAATTCAAGTCAAGAAGTTGTATAGTAAGGTCACTCTACTAGAAAAAATAATTCAAGGCCTGGAGTTTTCTCCCTCAGATAAAGAGGAAGACACACTGGGTCCCATCCCAGCTAACACTCCTACTACCTAATAATGTTATGGTTTTGTATTTTTGCTAACTTTTCTAAGAGAAACTTCTCAATTCCTTTATCTAGGCATAATAATATGAACTTACATGTTTTTATAGATAGTTTTAAAAAAATGATACATTATGGTTGCATAGAAACTCAAATTATCATTTTGACTAAAAATTTATATTTGTGTCCTTGGTCTAGTTCTCCTTGTGACACGCCAATAGCTGCAACCATGCATATGTTTTTTTATAGTTAATATACAATGACTTCCTATCCTACCAAAAAAAATGTTTTAGAAATAATAAAATTATTAATGATCCAAAATTTTTGAAAGCGATGTCAATCTTGTTTTAAAACAAAACAAAAAAAACCTTTCCTTCTAGAGAAGACACATTTTTCAAGTAATGATAACTATTCTAAGAAATACAAAAAATCTTACATTATATATTAGCATTGTTTAATTGGTTAAGGATGCACTTGTACAACTATTATAGTAATTATTTCAATCATTTTAGATTAATTATATTAAGGAAAATAAGTTATCTTTCCACATGGATGGGGTGGTAGAGGTCGAAGCCATGATACCCACCACATGTTGGATGGAAACTTGCATGTTAGGACATGTACAAGAAGTTATGGAAATGGAGGTGCAGGCACAAGGCAATGAATGTGGTGATCATCCCAACCTGTCTTAACAACATTCTAAGCTCTAATTCTTGGTTTAATTGATGTTGATGACCATCATGAAAGGAAGCAATAAGGGGGTTGTTCAAGCTCAAGTCAAGGTTGAAAAATGTTGTTGAGTCTCAAGTAAATGGAATTCTAGTCAGCAAGGAGAAGATTATGATGATGTCCCTAAACTCTACTTCACTTCAAGATCAAAGGTTGGTATTATATTTTGCAACACTCTTCTTTTGTGTTTAATTATATTCCATTGTAGTTGTTAGGGCCCTCATCAAGTAAGGATATATATGGGATAATTATGGGATTACAATAAAAGACTCTCTCGAGGGCACTAAGGATTTCCCTCAAATCTAGATTTATTTTCTCCCATAACTGAGGTCATTTGACTATGCTCCTAGTCTCTCATAGCATAAAAAAGAAATTACCACATGTTTTGAGTCTACATTACATCATTTCCTTACATTTTTTATCATATATGTATATATATTTTGAAAATGAAAAGATGGATTAAGTACCAAGAATTGGGACAAGGGAAAATAACCTATCTAGTAGTAGAAGTAGAAGTAATATCGATAACTTCCTTCCCAAAAGAGCTCCTCACTACATTACCAAGGCTAAGAAGGAATCCCAAGGAACATTTAGTATTTCCACTCCAAGTTCCTTGCTTAAATTAAGGAGGAAATATACCAAATGGAAGTGTCAATCAAGGAGAAAATAAAAATAATGTATAATAAAATAATTCAGTAAGAACCTGTAAGGTGGATTCTTGATCAGGTGCTCAAAATTATGCTAAAAAATGAAATTTGTCATAATGGTGTGGAGCATAAATGACAACGTATATCTTGTCGTTCTAAATCTAGCGCAACTCTTTTCACGGAAAAATGACACCGTATGCTCCCATAAAAGCGTTTTGTCTGTTTCCGAAACAAGCAATTTTTTTCAAAAAAAGTACACAGCTGATTGTGTATTTTGGGCCAGTGGAAGGCTGCCACGTGGCCTCTCCTGATTGGCTAAAAATTATAAATTTGTGGGCCGAGCACTGCTTGACAAGTGGTAGGCCCTGATTGGTTCTATCATGGAAAATTTTGGTTGGTTGGTTGGTAGCCAACCACATGCTACCATGTGGCCAAACCAAACGTCGCCACGTTGCAGCATGGCAGCCACCAAAAATAGGTTGATTCTAAACTGCACCTCCATGGGATTCAAATTTTTTACCTCCTTTGTAACAACGCCAATAATTACTAATGCACTATCGTTGTTCCTTATTAAACAATATGGCGGGTAAGATGTCAGGGCTTAGCCCCGCCCCCCACAAAACAACACATCACATGACCATTTTCTAGAACAGGGGGCATGGCCAAACCACCGCCCTAACCACTGCCCTTAGCCGCCCACAGTAACCCATGTGACCACTAAGACATAAACCGCCAACAATTAATGCCATCGTTCGATTATTTTATATTAAAAAAAAATGGCGCTATATGTAATAGTTAGAAATTTGGATTTATGGTGTTAGTGGAGAAATTAATGGTCGGATAATTTCGCCCAGAATTTGGAAAATTTTCACTCCATTATCTGAAAATTGGGTGAAATTGAAGGATCAGTCTGGATTTTGGGGAAATTGTAGTGGAGTTAGCAGGAATACTAGGGAGGCTCATAACTTTTTCAGATTTTGACCAAATTCGGATCAGAAAGAGGCTAGACGGGAATTTTTGGGTATTTTGAAGCTGATGGAACATGTTTTGAATCCATTTTAACATTGTAAATGTATGTAATCACCATTTTGAGCATAATTAAAGAGATTCAATCCATTGGAAGGTGGACCAAGGAAACGTGCTCAGGAGGGGTGGATTACTTCATCGTTTGTTTTTTTGTGGTTATAATTTTTTTGCATTTGTCTTTTGTTTCTGTATATTTCGAAGTTTATTTACATGCTTTATGTGTTTAAAAATTAATATAAAAGCTCTCAAAAACTCAATTTAAACACTTGTAATTTTCAAACCCTCAAGCACAATTTGATTAAGATCTCATACAAATTAAGTTTGGTATCAGAGCTTTGGTTTATTCGCTATTGTGAGGATTTAATTGTTTTCAACTATATGTGATGCTTAAAAGGTTAAAGCTCAAGTGAGGAGAAGGAAATTTTTTGGTTGCAAGTCCTAGAGTTAGGTCAAGGACAAGGAGAGAAATCTTGCCACAATATCCACCACAAATTATACCTCAAATTGCAGTTGAAGCTTCAGCAAGTATGTCACATGAAGGAGAGCCTAAAAATATGATAGAGGATGAAAAATCCTTTAGGAAATAATTCTTTGATGTGACAATAATGGTGAAAGCTCTCTATTAGGAGAGAAGCACAAGGATGCAAGGTGAGAGCTCCAATTCTCCATAGGGAGGAAAGTCTTCAAAAGGAAAAGAAGGAGATGGAGACAAGCCTCCAAAAGGTAATGGGAATGGTGAAAAACCACCTTTGACACCACCATTCTCCTCACCAACTTCTTCACCTTCATATTATTCCTCTTCCACAACCATTGTTACTCAAACACATCCACATACCCCAAGGGTGCATGGTAAAAATCCCTTATTGAAACTTGATATAAAATCTAAAGTGCCTATGTATAATGGTGAAGTTAATGCTGAAAGACTTAAAAATTGGGTTCCTCAACTTGAAGTTTATTGTAGGATCCAAAACATCAAAGATGATTAAACAAAGATTCAGTTGGCTTCATTGAGGTTGGAAAGTGTTGCCTTGATTTGGTGGGAAGCCAAAACACAATAGGGTATGAAAAAGCATGCTAAGGTATCCACCTCTTGGATAGATTTTATTGTTGCACTTAGAAAAAAAAATCTATCCATTATCTTATATGCAAAAGGCTATTAAGGAGTGGCATAATTTTAGACAACTAAAGGTCAAAGTGTGCAAAGATATACTCAAGAATTTAGGAGAAGAGCACTAATTTTGGGTGTAGATTTGACATCACAAGAAACTTTGTTAAAGTACATTGGAGGTTTTCATAGTTACCTAAGACATACTATTATCATGTTTAATCCTTCAAATTTAGATGAAGTATGTTTACAATCCACACATCTAGAGGCAAGAGGGAAACATGTTTCAGATTATACAAGTGAGGATACCCTTGAATCTAAAGAGAAAGGAAAGGGTAAGTTCAAGGGTAAAGGAAATAAGAATGCATCCATCAATTGCATCCAGAGATGAGACCCAACAAGCTTAAAAACAAGAAGAAGGAGAAGACAACTGCTACAATAACACATGATTTAGGTTTTGATTCCAGAGATGAAACAAATATCATTGCAATGGGTTTGAAAGGTAAGGACGTTGCAAGTAATATTTCTTCAAGTTGTCAAATTAGTACTCAAGAAAATGAAATAATAATTGAGCTTTTCCATGTTAGAGTTATTTCAAAGCATACCAAGATTGACAACTTATTTGATAGTGGTTCACAAGAAAACCTTATTTCTGAAGAGTTAGTCAAGAAGTTGAATTTAGAAACCATTCCTCATCCAATACCTTATCCTTTAGGTTGGATATGTAATAATGCAAATTTTCAAGTGACGAGGAAGTGCATACTTAGACACTCAAGACACTCAAAACTTTCTCGATGAAGTTGAGCTTGATGTTGTTCTGCTTGATATTTTTGGTAATTTTTTGGGTAGCCTATATCTTTATGATAGGAGGGAAATATTTCATCGTCATGAGAATAAATGTCACTTTTTCAAGAATGGGATTGAGTATATTGTTAAAGTGCATGGCAAGAATACAAGTTTTTCTCTTATGCATGCAAGACACAAAATAGAATTCTGAATGCTAGTCAAAAAAATTCTTTGTTAATATTCAAGCATCAAGATGTTGTGAATGAGGCCTTTCAAGATGATGCATCAAATGAAAGTTATGATTTCATTGAGGTTGCTAATGGTTGTGATAAGATGTTTTAGGAGTCTAAAATTTTTCTTTCAAAAAGAGGCCAACAAGACATGGTAAAATTCCAGAAGCATGCATCATTGTTGAGGAGTGATGTGAACAAGATATCGGCGCAAGAGAGTGAAAATACCAAAGAACAAGTGCCAAAGAAATTTGACAAAGAGGGAATTACGTTCAAAGGTTCTTCTTTTGGGTTTCATAATGTATTTTCTTTGAAATGGGATGCTTCATGGCGATGGCAATCACATTTGGTCAAGAGTCAAGCCAAGCACAAGGCAAGACAAGCTAAACATTGGCATGCCGATAGTGTTTGAGGTGAGACGAATTTAAAGTTGTTTAAGTTTCCTTTGATTGACGACCGAGGTGGGGATAAGTTTGTTTCTTAAAGGACAATTTTTTATTCTACAATTTCTGGGAAATTGTAGCAAGATGGTATCTACAACAACAAGACATGGTCTCTAGAATCAAGGAAAAAGACAAGTTTTCATGAAAAGCTCAAATTGTTGAATTCAAGAAAATTCTAGTGGATTGAGACTAGAAGGGTGAAGGGGTTGTACTCTCATCCACATGTTCAGTAATGAAAGATATTTTGGGGTCCAAAAGCTTCCAATGGGGAAGCATGATCATGTGCTTAAAATTATTCTCAAAAATGAAAGTTTTTAGAATGGTTTGGAACCTAAATGATCGTGTAGATATCGTCATTCTGAATTCGGCACAACTCGTTTTGTGGAAAAATAAAACTGTATGATTCTAGACACATGTTTTGTTTATTTTCCCAAATAGGGAATTTTTCAAAAAAAAGGACGGCTTGTTGTGTATTTTGGGCCAGTGGCAGGCTACAACATGGCCTCTCTTGATTGGCTGAAAATTTTGAAATTTTTGGGCCTACCACTACCTGACAAGTGGCATGCGATGATTGGTTCTGTTGTGGCAAACTTTGGTTGGTTGGGTGGTGGCCAACCACATGTTGCCTCATGGCCCAACCGGAGGCCGCCACGTGGTAGCACAGGGGCCACAAAAATTTGGTTAAATCCAAACTGCACCTTCGTGGGTTTTGATTTCGTGACCTCATTTGTAACAATGGAAAGCATTACCAATGCACTACCATTGTTCCTTATTAAAAATTATGGCAGAAATATTAATTAAGGTGTGTTATGGTAGAATATAGGGGTAAGGGGTCAAGGCTTAGCCCCGGCCCCCCAAAAAATAACACACCACATGACCCTTTGCTGGAATTGGGGATGCAGCAGAACCGCTGCCCACGGTAACCCATGTGACTGCTAAGACATAAACCGCCAACGGTTAATGCCACTGTCTGATAATTTTATATTAAAAAATAATAATTTGGCGCTATATGTAATAGTTATAATTTTGGATTTATGGCGTTAGTGGAAAAATTAATGGTCCAAAAATTTCTCTTGGAATTCCAGAAAATTTTCACTCTGTGAGATGAATATGGGGAGATATTGTAGAATTGGTCCAAATTTTTGGGAAATTGTGGTGCAGTTAGTAGGAAAACTAGGGAGGCTCATAACTTCTTCATTTTTTTACCAAATTTGGATCAGAAAGAGGCTAGAAGATAATTTTTGGGTATTCTGAAGCAGATGGAATAGGCTTTGAATCCATTTGAGCACTGTAAATGTATGTAATCACCATTTTGAGCATAATGAAAGAGGGACAAGCCATTAGAAGCTGGACCAAGGAGACGTAACCTAGGAGGGGTGAACTCCTTCATCATCTGTTGTGTTGTGGTTATTATTATGGTGCATTTGTCTGTTGCTTCTGTATATTTCATAGTTTATTTACATGCTTTATGTGTTTAAAAATTAAAATAAAGGCTCTCAAAAAATCCATTTAAACACTTCTAATTTGCAAACACTCAAGCACAATTTGACTAAGATCTCATATCGATCAATTCTAAACCCAAGCTTTTATGAAACTAGGGATACTAGAATTTTTTGGTTTATTGAATTGTACTGGATGAACTAGGCATTTATTACTCAAGTAGTGGAGAAAAGGGAGCTCCAACAACATGCCATCCTCCACAAACTTAATTTGATAGGGATGAAAATTGAGGTAGTATTCAATGTATTTTATGGTGTTAGCATTGAGGTGCCATCACCCCAAAGCATGGACAAAGATACAAGGGAGACCAAGGGATACTATCCAACTTCAACAGGTATGCAATCTAATCTTATCATATCCTCATCCAATAAATTCCCCTATCTCTTCTTGAATATCAAATGGAGAGTGTACAAACACCTCACTATGCAAACAAACTAACAAGGGAAAACTTTAGTTTCTTCAATTTCTAATATGGGACTGTCTTTATTTCTTATAATATCTATATTATGTTATAGATATCAAAGGCACATAGTTATATTCACATGGGCTATTAACTATAAGCTTAATGAAACTGATCGTTATGGATATTTTCACCGGTTGTGAACTTAATTTCCTTCAAAATAAGTTGCAACCAAAAAAATAAAGAATAAAATCATTGTATAAATAAAATATTGTGAATCATTTTTTAACAAAAAATTATCTTTTTTTAAATTATAATTAAAAAAATTATTATTTTTTTAACTGTGATGAAAATATTGTATTAAATCAAAATCAATACCTAGATCATACTTATACAATGGATGAGTACAATGAAAATACTTCAAGCCCAACTATACCTCTAACTTTATGATTGCCTTTGTTCTCAATATCTATTAATCGTTTTACTATCCTAAAGGGCACAGGGTCTTTGGAGGTATAGATTCTACAAAAGACGTATAGATATACACAAAATTTTCATTACATATCAGACCCATTGTTAAGGAATAGTTGCAAACAAAAGGAATGCCATTCCTTGTTAGGACTTTTTTCTTGAGAAAATAAATTGTAATACTATTCATATGAAAGAAGAACCAACATTACCTTTTTCATATTTTGAACGCATTCGAGTATTTAATGCCTCACGTCTAATGATAAAAATGGCCTTAAGGCCAACAAGTGATTAGAGCATGCAAGCCCTCCAATATGCCCAATAGGTCGCCACCAACAAAATAAAAAACCCCAAACAATAAAAATGAATGGATCTCAAACAAGAAAAATTGGGCACAGGCCCCCTAGATGGCCCCAGAAAACCCCACATATATTGTGGCTCTGGGAGGGCCAAGCACGAAGGCCTATCACAACCTAGAAAGGGCAGCAAAGTTGAAACCCTCATCAAAAGAAACCTAGGCATAGTATGCATAGTGAGCCCAAGAGAAATCATAGAACTTATGGCAGAGATGGTTGGTGGATAACAACAAACGTGGAAAATACAGCAAGACCAACCCATGATAAACCTATCCAAGATGTCTTATAACCATCATGAACTTGCACCTGCAAATTCCCACCTCCACTGCAACAGAAAGAGAGGCACAAAATTGGGGATAAGATAACCATGAAACCACCGCACCACCGCACCCTAGCCCCCTCAACTCCCTTCGCAAGTCCCAGGTAGCAGCAGAAAAAGAGGCTTGAAACCATAAATACGATCACCAAGAATTTGCCACATCCCATTCCCCTCGACTCTATTCACTAGAAACAAGGAATAGCAGGATTCATGTCAAATGTAGTGAAAGAAAACCTGGCAATGGGAAAGAATCATGGTAGCATTGAATCATAGCATTTGAGATGGCGTCCAAACCAAAGTAGGAAATAAATAGAGGGAAACAACAGTAAGGGTTCCTACCGTTGAGCCCCTCCCTCCTCCTTCTCATTAAGAATATTTCATCCAATTTTACACCTTTATTAGCATGATCATTATATTTATAAGATATCGATGAAAAATTATCCAACAAATTTTTATTAGTATTGCTCTTTTTCTCCTTGTAAATAGATGTTCCTTACAAAGAAATTTTTATTTAAACTAGCCTAGATCCATTTTAAATCTGGATCTACCAAGTGTTAAGAGGTATCGAATCTCTTTCACATACCTCTTAACACTCAAAAATGGGTTTACATCTTGAGAGATTTGATCCATCACAGTGCTTGGCAGATCCAGAGTTAAGATGGATCTAAGCTACTTTAATTATTAATTATAATTAATTTAATTATAATTATAGGTATAATTATTAATTTTATATTTTTGAGCTGAGAAGCTTATTCTAGAACCCAGTATAAGGGTGATGTGTAATAACGTTTTTACTCAATGTGGAGTTGACACATGTCCCTCTTAAAATAAAAATAAACTAGCAATTGCACCTAGAGGTGAAAAGGAATGCTAAAAGGAGGAGTTGGGGAATTTGGAAGTTCATAACATACCTTGTAATTGGATGAATCATGAATATGAGGACCGGGGTTTTTTAATTCTCTATCTAGATTGAATTCTTGAATGTAGTCATTATTTTATAGACACATCATTTTGACATTTTTCAAAATTATTTGCAAGTTAAACCTAACATGTTTATTTCATATTGAACTTTATTTTACGGTTAAAAGGGAAAAACAGGTAAAAAATCGTCAATTGTTTCTTGTCATCTCACATGGCCAGCTTCTGGCTTTTGTATGTTCCACGGATTCTGCGGAGAAAATTTAGCCTGCATCATCCTCGTCCTTCATGAAAGAGACAAACCCTAATTCGGATCCATTTGACGGAAATTGTGGTTCAATCAGGACTCACGAAGCATCGTTGTCATCTAGATGACCTCAAATACGCGTGTTTATGCTCGGTCTGGTTTATTTTTTTAATAATAAAACAAGAATTATAGTTGGAAACTATGGAATGGGCATAGTGGACTTCATCTTATTCTAGCAAACTGCATTTTCTAGCCCTCATGCCTATGTTGTTTGTTAGAAATTTGATTTCACGTGTTACATAAAAGGATGGTGTCAGCCTTCCATGAAAAGAAATTGTATCAACCTGAGGTCAATAGGTCTCTTATTTTCTCTGCAGGTCAACAATGAAAGAGTATATCGTTGATCAGAATTTCTAATAAAAGATGAAACCAACTATGCAGGATTAAGGTCAGAACTCAGACTACTCCCATAAATATCCACACGTGCAACATCGTAAATCCTTGTTGAAAAAGTAAAGCAAGCTTTAATTTAATTTGGACAACAGTGGCCTAAACCAAACCAAATCTTGACACCTTCCAAGAGAATTGGCCATATATTTATGTTATCAGTAATTGTAAACAAGAAACTGAAAAGAACAAGAAATGGGGCTAGAAAATTTTGGAGATTAAAAATATATGAACCCATCCCCACCCACTGTATATTATGCATATAAAATTGATTATTAATATACTAGTAATAATGTTAATATGGAAATGGTGATGGGAACGAAAAGAGAAGCAAGTCCTGTGTTCAGATATATGAGATCTGTGATAATTGAACCAGTGTCATAGGAGTACATATCAAAACCAACATTTTACAATCAAAGAAATTGCTATAAATAAAATAAAATAAAACACTAAACCCACTCATAGGAGAATCATAACCTCTAAAAAAATCCAAAAACAACGCAATTCGTATAAATAGTGTATGTGTATATTAGGTGCATGTTCAATGAGGAAAAAGAAAATTCAATCTTATATAATAAACTTTAGTTTTTCCCACCGCAGTATTGAGCTAAAATGAGCTTACCTTATGGTATTTGAGTTTCTTGCCAAGACTGTTAGCATAAGCACTAAACCTCTTTGATTTCTAATTTAGGAATACTTATGGTTACTTGTTTCTTGTTTCTTGTTTTTGTTGCCCAACATATACCACCACCTTGATTTTTTCATTAAATTCATCATTTTCTTCATCATAATCTCCTCCCTTGCTTTCATATTCTCCTTCATCTTCATAATCTTCATCCTCTTCTTGAGAAAGTAACAGTTGGGTTTTCTATTGACTTAGTGTAGCCGAGCGTCGGAATGCTTCACAAAGCGACTCTGACAAGGGACAGAAGGACAGCTAGAAGTAAATACGTCATAGGTTTGAGTCGTTGTCCACCAGTTTCATGGTGAGAAAGATATTAAATTTCTCATAATTATTTGTCTTCATTCTTAACTATTTCAGCTATCGCATAATTGTTTCTGACACAAAAATTCAGTCATAGTAATGGTGATTGGTATATTTCCATTGGTTTGAGGAAAAACACAGTAATGGTGATGGGTACATTTCCATTGTTGGAGGACAAACACAGTAATGGTGATTGTTACATTTCCATTGGTTGGAGGACAAACACATGGCAAAATTTAATTGGTTGGAAGGGCGAAATTCAAGCTTTCTGATTGGCTGGGGTGAATAGTGTTTTCTAACCCAAATCAGCAAATAAAATGCCTTTCAGCGTAAATATTCTCTAAATAGAAAAAAACAAAATGTCGGCTATAATAAGAAACAAAAATTAATATGATATGCATGTTTAGTTAGTTGTCCCTGTGACTTAATATAATTCCATGTAAAGTAATTAGAAGTAAAAAAATGTGTGATTAAGATGTCTAAACCATATACTTCTCAAAAATATTTCTGTGTCAACTAATTTATGTCAATATCAACTTCATATATACCTATATATAGGAAAAAAACGTTAAAAGAAAATATTTTAATTAACTTTGCTTCAGGTGGTCCCTAAAGATGGATGGAGTGTTAACCCAAAACTTTGGACACTATCCTTACACCATGCACACTGTTATCACCCAAAACTTTTCAAAACATCATTGTGTCATGTTTGTTTTTTGGTCATGGTTCAAATTAGGTTTAGAAGTCAATTTAGGATTGGTTAAGGGTAGGTTAGATTTTTATAAGTTCAAAGGTCATCATTAAGTTCAAATAAAGTCTTTTAAAGGTCCATTCATTGTCAAAATATCCATAATTCCCATTTGGGAGTCATTCCATAAAGTTTCAGGTCAAAACTCTGCAATTAATCAATAATCCACATTTTCGTAGTGCCACTAGTTCAAAAAAGTAGATTTTCACTACGAAAGCACTAATAGTTTCGTAGTGAAAATAGGGAAAAATACACTGCCTGCGCTACAAAAGAGCGGTTTCTTAACTGTCTTGTCATTTGAGATGAAATATGTTAGAATCCATTGGGAAATGATAGGTTAGTGGTATGATAAGTTAGTTAGTGATGAGATTCAATGTACTTACCCATCTTACAGTCATCATTGTCATGATAGGGCATGAATGAGGCATAATTCAATTATGAGATGACATTTCAAATTCAAAATCTTGCCTAATTGGTCATTCTCGTTTCCATTGCATCCATTCAAGTGTCTGAGCTCTGAAGTAACAAAACAAACCTGTGGCCATTCCATACAAAGTTTTTCTTCATCTTAATCAAGCGAGACTGATATAAACTAATCAAGCGAGGTTGTTGTTTCACATATTCAAGCGAGGCTGATTTAATTTTTCAAGCGAGGCTGACATGTTTTTTGTGAAGCATGGCAAAGGAAAAGAAAGTCCACAGAGGGGGACACTACTTAAAATATGAGCCTAAAAATATGAAGGCTGTAGTTGAAGACCCAGCAGTGATGGAGGCATTCAACAGAGTAGGTTGTCTTCGGTTTTGTGAAAAGTTGTAGGTTTTCCACTCACATGTGTCTAAAGAATTTTCCTTGCACTTCAATGGAACAACTACCAAGGTTGGGATGCTAAGTGTGCCAATTACACCATAGATTATTGTTGTTGTGACATAAATACCAAGCAGTCAAGAAACTTGGTTCAAAAGTTTCAAATTTGATATGAAGCCATGCAAAGAATTCATGAAAACTGAGTATGCAGATATGGACCTCAATAACGCTATCCCTAGAAGCTGCATCAAAGACACTTATGCAACGCTTCTTCTCAGCATCCAGAGATATTTTACATGTGAAGGCAGATATCATAAGTTCTGCACTTATCATTTCAAGCTGCTTCTGCATTTCACAAGTAAAATTTCACTTGATTTACCCTTTTACCTACATAGTAGTCTTGCTAAAATGTTGATAAAGTAGAAGCCAAATCTGAAGGTTATGATACATCTTTGTTTCATCATGGTTTGATGAAATTATTGATTTTTAATGAGCTTCAGAAGATAGGCACAGATTGGTCATCCTTTTTGTTTATAAATGGTTTTGAGTTGGAAACACTAACTCCTGCTAGAAACCCGAAAACTAAAGGAACTCCATCACCACCAGTAGCAGATTCTAGGCAACCTATAGTTGCAAAACAAAAGGAATTTGTAAAATTGAAGCCAATGAAACAAGTTGAGAAAAGGACAGAGCAGACACAAGTGCTTGATACTTCAACTCCATCACCTGCAAAAAATAGGTCAAAGATTGTCAAAGAGGGAAAACAGAAACAAGATGTCAGCAGGAAGGAAATCAAAATAGTAACAAGAAGCCAAGCAGTGGTATTGAAGGGAAAAAAAGCTGCTACAGATACAGAGGACATCCCAGTGATAAAGGAAAACTTAGATGACATCCTGCAAGCAATTGACAGAGAGGAGACACCCATTGTGCAAGCTAACTTCATTGGAGAAGATGAGCACAAATGGAAAAAAGCTAAGTCTGTAAAGAAGCTCGAGTTTGAGGGTGAAAATGCAGCTTTTATCTTTCAAGCTAGAAATCCTTTAACTAGGCATGTTAATAAGCTTAAGGAAGGCAGCAAGGAATTTCAAGAAACTATTGAAAGAGCTAAAGCCCCTAAAGAAGTGGTTGATCTCTCAACACCTACAAAGAAGCATACAGCTAGCAAAACAAAAGAGGGAAAAGAAGAAGTGACAAGGAAAATAGAGCTTCAACATCTTGAAAAGAGGTTGAGGTTAGCAAACCAAGAAATTTTTGTGATGAGAAAGAGGGCTAGAAATCATAGTATTGAGAAAGCAGATTTCAAAAGAATGAAGGCATTGTGGGAAGGTAAAATTGGTTTTATGTCTAAAACCCCAAGCTATGCAGAGCAGTTTTTCACATGGACTGTCCCAGCAATAAAGGAAGCCAAATTTGTCAGAGTAATAAATACTCATTTGAGAGCTAGTAACAGGAAAATTAAAGGTCAAGTGGAAGACTTGGAGCAACAGCTAAAAGTGATTCAGGATGAGTTAAAGAACAAAGGTGCAAAATGACAATCATTAAAAAGTCAAAAGCTAAATCAAGTGAAAATTAAGAACGAACCTCATGAAAACTGTGTTTTTCAGTTCATATGGATTTTTGATTTGATGAAATAAGTGTTATTTTGAGTTTTGGAACATTTTTAGTTTTCATTTTGAAAAAAATTGGGCAAAACTGCTCACTCAGCATTTTCGTAGCGCAAACAATGTAAAAAGAGTGAAAAGTGCTACGAAACTATTGTAGCAGCTTTTTTCACTCTTTCTCATAATTTTTTGAAGGGCAAAGGTATGAATTATGACTTGAAATTGTTAGGGAGGATGTATTAAATGATAATGAAGATAATCCTGGAGGAAAGAAATTAAAATTTTGAAGGAAAAAGGATAAAAGAGCAGTGCTACGAAACTGTGTTGTTTTCGTAGTGCAGGTCTATTTCAGCTCATTTGAACAGTTTGATGATGGTTTTGGACAACTGGAGTTAGGGAGGATTTTGGGCAAGTTTTATTTCAATTTCTAACAGCAAAATACCTAGAAATGATCAATTCATGATGGTCAGAGTATCTCAAAGAGTGCAAAGCACCTTATGCCTAGAAAACAAGGGACTGTTTCCTACTTTAATGGAGGTTAGCATTATGGTCATAAAGATCTGAAGCATAACATCTAGATTCGACCATGTGTTATTACACTTAGCAAATGATGTAATTTAATTATGATAAGGTTGTTATATATAGGTGATTAAGATTTTGAATCCTATTTGTAATAGGATTGTTTAGTAGATTAGTTGTCCTTTTGTAATAAATACCATGCCATATGGTTAGGCAAGGTCTCAAGTGTTAAGAGTTTGACGTATCTAGCATCTAATAAGGTTATATTATGTTGTAAATGATCTATAAAAGATCAAGAAGTTGAATATGCTAGGGGTTGGACATTTTTAGCAAAGGATTGTGTTTATTGTAAGTGATTGGCTTTCAGCTTAATAGAGAGATTTCTACTTAGCCAACTTGAGATTCATAAAGAGTTCTAGTGTGTTCTTGTTCTAATTTCATATTTTTACTATCATGTGGAAGTGGTGTTTGTTTATGTTACTCAGAATTCATTTTTGATGCTCTGACTTCCTATATAGACAAACTGACTGTGTTTTTTACAGTTTCACATGTGTATCTCTTGACTAAACTCTGATATGCCTCAACTTCCATGCTAAGTAGATTGATTGGTTTTACTGAAACTATTTTGACTCCATAAGCCCAATATGCACTTGATAATGTGATTTAAAACCAATATCTATCATTTATTTTCTTATTACCCCACATAGAGTTAGCCATCTATATTTTTATCAAAATCATTAACCCTTGAGAGAGCCCTCTCAAGTTGAGGAGGCTAAGTCTCAATCAAAAGGTTGGTTTGAAACAGTTACATGAGATTGATTTGATTAGCAGCTTATCAGGTCTAATTTTTTGATAACATTTTAGTGCGTCTGCTAGGAGTTGAAGATTATACCTTCCCGAAATTTTGAAGTTGAACTTCTGAAGGTAGCAGGAGCTCAGGAAGCTTTTCGAGGCTGCATCTACGTTGGTGACTCCATTCAGAGTTCATATGATCAAAGTTGGCTTTGATAGGGAGATATACGAGGAGTAATCCTGACCCAGATCCACCTACCATCAAGGACAATCCAAACACCATTTCCAGAGGCAGTCAAGGCATTTTTGAAATATCAGGTACTCCATCACATTCGAAATCCTTGTCCACTGAAATTTTAAGAAGTCCTAAAGATAAAAGAGTTGATGATAAAATTCAAAAGGTTTTGTTTAGATCAGAAAGTGAAAAAGAGCTAACTAAAATTATCTTAGACTTGCATAAGAGAGGTACTGTTACCTCATCTCTAGTAACACAGGAAGATAGAGAAGAGTTTTTGGAAGTTTTTACTTCTGAGTTGTTGTTGGAAAAGGAGTCTTTAGATAAAGTGAAGGAGCTTGATCCTTTTGAAGTCTTGTTTAAAATTAAAGTTGGTTTACCTCTTCCAAATTGGAGTTTAATTGTTAGTGGACCACAAAGACCAAACAATCCTCCTCATAGAATTTTTTCATCCTCTATTTCTGCCATCCCTAAAACTACTACAGTCCCTTTAACCATGGCTGGAAATGTACCTCCTCCACCTACTGCACCTGCTAGATATGCCCTTCTTGTTCTTCCAGCTATCTTACATGACCTTCCTAGAAAATATGTTGTTAGAATAAAAACTTGGGGAAGTGATGAAGACATTACAGCTGAAGAACATGTGGACTAATTTAATGATTTTATAGACAGGGAGGAGGCTTATGATGAAGATGTTAAGTTGACGTTGTTTGCTCAGAGTTTTACTGGTGAAGTTAGGAAATGGTATAAAGCCCTTACTCCTGGAAGTATTCATAATTGGAATGAGTTTGAATATACTTTCCTAAGAAAATGGGGAAATATAACTAATCCAGTACAAACCCTTACCAAGTATAGCACTCTGAAGAGAGCTGTTGATGAATCTATTCAAAACTTTTCAAAAAGGTTTAACAAGGTGTATGACTTTATTCCTTCCCATTTGAAACTGCCACAAGCCTTAGCTCAGATGAGATATGCTGAAGCTTTTGATTATGAGTTTTCTATACTGCTGAGAGAAAGAGAATCCCCTTCACTTGCTGAAATGCAAAATGATGCAGTGAAGGTGGAGGTTAATTTAATAGCAGCTAAAAATTCAAAAATCGGTAAGACTAAGTTGAAAGAAGAGAAACCTTCCTCCTCTACCTCTCAGCATAAGCTAGATTCAAAGATGAAAACAATGGAAAAGTTGATGGATAGGTTGGCCCTTGGGAATACCTCTGCTTCTCCTGCACAAAATGAACCTGAATTTAGAAACCATCAGTTTAGGACACCTCTAAATCAACAAAGGCCAAGGGAAAACAAAAATCAACAGCTCAATCCTCCAGTGAGACCTCCTTTCCAACAGAACTTGGTTGATGAAGAAGATGATCCTGAAATTCCTTAAGAGTCTATTCACTGTTTTGATGAGGAAGTGTCTGGAATTTTCTTGACCAAATAAGAACATGATAAATCAGACCAAAGTAATCATGGAGAGGAAACATCAGATTATCTAAAGGGGTATCAACATGCTATTTTTGAGATGCAAAAACAATACAATCTCAGAAATAGAAATGTGCCTATAATTGCAAAAAAAACACAGCCTAAGAAAGATGCTCCTAAGGTTGCTGATGGCAAGAAAGATGCTCCTAAGGTCACTGAAGGTAAGAAAGATACACTAGTTGTTCCTCCTATCAAAGAAGCTGAAAATTTTGTTTCTGTTTTCAGTCTTGAGAATGAAATTTCTAAGATTAAAATATCAGTCTCTTTTTCTAAGATTCTCAAGGTAAATGAATATAGAATCAGGATTGTCAAAATGTTGAATTCACAACCAGGAGCTGCTAATATCTTGAATGTATTAGAAGATCATCCAACCATATACTTGGGTCCAAGACTAGAAGATGAACAAAATGAGGAGGTGCCTCCTTTTTATGTGAGCCTTATCATTCACGACATGACACTGCATAATGCTATGTTGGATTCAAGGGCCTCTCACAATCTTATGCCCAAATTAATCATCGAAAGAATGGGGTTACAAATAACTAGGCCATATAAAGACTTTTTTTATTTTGATTCGAAAAGAGTTCAATGCATTGGTTTAATCAAGGATGTTGTTGTTGGTCTAACACAAATTCCTACTAGAATTTTGGTCATGTACATCATGGTAGTAGGCATTCCACTGAAGTTTGGTATGCTATTGTCAAGGTCATGGGCAGCGAAAATCAAAGGTATAATGCAGATGGACCTTACTTATGCCACCATTCCTATTTTTGGTGAGCAAAGAAGAACGTATCGAGAGATAAGAATGGCCTACATGGTGAGTAGTAAAGACAAACCCCAAAATTGATGCAGGAGCCTCAAGCTCAATTTTCATTATTTATTTGTGTGAAATAGGGGGTGAGGTTTTTTTAATTAGTTTATTAATTATTTTTCTCATTTTTAATAAATTAAGAGAGAAAAATGTAAAGGTGAGGATTATTGTAAATATCCCTTTAATAATTAAAGGATATGAGTGGAATGGGATTAGGTAGATAATTTAGGGAGTAGGAATTCTATATACGGGACTCTATTGAGTCCAAAACTAGAATAAATCTAATTTAAATTTAGTTGAGATTTGTGTGGAGGATTTTATGGAATGGAATAAATTCATATTTTTGTATAAATAGGAGGTTTGTATGAGGGTGTAAAAAATGAGTGAGAAGTGAGGAATTCAGAGAGAGTGAGGAATGATTTGAGAGCTTTTGTAAAGGGCCAAGAGCCGGGAGAGGCTCTCCATTGTAATATTTGGCCAAGGATTTGTTATGTTATTTTATATCAGTTGATTTGTGTTTGGACAAGCTCTCTTTTATTTATGTATGCTTTGAGAAATTGCAAACATGTGGTTAATGAAGAGTTGTTTTTATGAGAATTTTAATGTTGAAGGCAGTACATTTGTTTTTATATGTTTGGATCTGATTTAACCTAGAATCCCTGCATCATTTGGTATCAGAGCAGGAAAGATACCTATTCTACATTTTGTTTTGAATCTACAAGTATATTGATTTGGAAATTGCAGGAAGATGAATTCACCTAGAGCCTACGTTGCTGGTGAAGTCGAATTGGGAAACGTATGAATCGATTTATGGAGCTGTGGTGTCCAAGCAATAAA
Organism: Pinus albicaulis; assembly: GCA_034641835.2. Lineage (NCBI taxonomy): Eukaryota > Viridiplantae > Streptophyta > Pinopsida > Pinales > Pinaceae > Pinus > Pinus albicaulis. Next base: position 1,438,727,879 of record CM076581.1, read on the forward strand.
GAGGAGGGGTCTACGCATGGTTGGGAGGCTGTAACTCCACAACAAAAGAGAGACCTGTGTAATACGATGGCACCGTGGGTTTAACGATCATTCACCTTGCAGAGCCCGTGAGCGGCTATCACTCGAGCCACGGAGTCAATACCAACTAACGCAAAGAGCGAGAGCTGTGACATTGCAATGGGTATCAAATTTTAATACCGCCTAATTGAATTCTGGGTGGATTCATAATAAAATCGAATTGTGAATTAAAACAAACCCACCGCATGGTTGCAGAACTGACACAGGATTCAACCTTGTGTGTTCCGTAATATACCTTGACACCATCATTGAATGGTGGCACATCTGTTGAGCACCGTATGCGACCGTGGAGGACCGGTCACAGCGTTTTATAGCACAGTTTGTTTGACCTGTGCACAATCACGAATTGTGTTCCATTCTATTGCGAGTTGCAATGAAATTATTGCAGAATTGCAACATCGATTTTCCAATCGATGACTGGCTGCAAACACTTCAGGGAATCAACGCTAACACTGGGTGAGTCCTCCTATGCATTCAATCTAAAATCTATAAATGGTGAGTTGTAACAAACAGTGGGAAGAAATCTGATGTCCTGAGAATCATTATAAAAACAAATTTTCCTTGTTTAGTGAACCATGTTGTAATGTGCGTTCAAGTAGTCCTGAGGGATTCAAACGTTTTCAAAATTTATTTATGATGGATAGAGAACTAATCATATTCTTGTAAATTGAGATTAGTTTAAGAATATGGTTTAAAAGCTTGGTGAAGCAAGTATAGAAAGTACTACACATTAAAATTGGGGTTTTAAAGAAGGGAAAAGGTCCTCAGGTTATTTTCCTATTTTCTTACATCATTTTTGGTACATTTGGAGATCTTTCTTGTGAAGAGACCAATCAATGAGTTGAGAGTGGATTCACTCAGACAAATTAGAAGGGTGCAGAAAATTGGAAAGGTATGTTAAGTAAAGTTATGGGGTGAACATATCATATGTTGACATTTTTGGGTTTTCTTAACCAAAATCAAATTTATAGACAAGTATTTTTGTGGAAATGATATGTCAACACGTGGTTCAACATTAAAGTGAAAATGTTGCAAATGCGGAGGTATAAATTAATGGAAAATGAAAATGCGTTATCCTAGGTGAAATAAAAAGAAGTATGCATTTTTATGAGATGTTTTATTATTCTAAATATGGATTCTCGCTTTTTTGGTTAAGTCATTTTTGGACCAAAGCTTGTAGTTGGCAGTGGGAGAATTCTTTTGGTTTGTGTTTTAAGATTGTAAGACACAATTGCGTGATGATGTAGAATATTTATTTTACCATCATGTGACAGCATTCAAGATGGACACGATGTATGAGTTGTACATTATTTTTCGAAGAAATTGAAAACATGAATAGCTTGTTATCTGTACATAGGTGAAGACATGTGAATGATGTACCATTTATAATGTGCAGTTGTATGGTGCATGAAAGTACTGGTGAGAGATGGAACAAGATCACACAGAGACCTTGAAGATGAGCTGATGTGTTTTATTTTAACTTTGATTTGAAGATGATATTTCCATAATACAGATTGCAGACAGTTGAAGATATCAACAAAAGATCACAGTTTTTAAAGTACTGATGAAAGAGACTAGTAATAGTTTCTGAATGAAAGAAAAGTGTGGAGAAAAACTTTAAATAATTCCAACAGATATTGGAAAAAAGGACAGTTGTGTTCTTAAAAAGTGTAGATGAGTTGAAGCCTAGAGGGAGCAGAGAGGATGCTCAAGAGGTTCCAAAGAATAGAGAACCAGTGCTTGCCAAAAGACCAAGTCTAGAGAGGGGATTGGTAAGGTAAGTGGCAGCAGGGTGGACTTGTTGTTGTAGAGGCTTTAGTAAAGCTCATGGTGAATGAGTGAAGAACTCATGAAGATAGAAACAAAGATGAAAACTGAAGGTCATTGTAGAGGTTCAAAAGAAGACCATAGCAAAAGAAAGGAGAAAGAAGATGCCAAGTCAAATGGCATGAGAATGAGTCAAGAGAATATTGACAAAGAGAGAGCTGAGATAAATTTCCGTCTTGAGTTGTTAATGGAAATTTTATGGAGAAGTGAAGTAGACCAGAGATATGGATGGAGTATGAAGAGGAAAGTCACATGGCAGAGATTGCAAGTGAAGTGGGAGCATAGAGTGAATGTTCAATTGAAGGAAGAGTTACTCAGTTTAAAGGAAGATTTGATATGTGAGCTAGAATATGGTCCATTTCTTTCTGAAAGTAATGATGTGACAGAAGAAAAATCTACATAGGAACTAAATCAAATGAAGGATTCATAGCAGCAAGGGAATATGATAACTGAAACATCAAGTGGGACCACAAGGTCTTATGTTTTTAAGGCTAATGATTTGTGTGTGATTGCAGGTACATCACAGGATGTTAAGAAAACTTTGAATTTTGTTAAGGAGGAGAATTTGAATCTGGAATTTGTTCAGAATGATGCTGAGATAGCAAAAAATCAGAAATAAATGAGGACAGAGGGGTCTCATGGAAATATTCAGCAGAATATTGAAGCAGAGGAAGAAGGGCCATCTAATGATTGGTCAACAGCAAGTGAAGGTATGGAAAGCTATGTAAAGTTTCCAAGTTCTACCCCAATTGAGATTGTTGAGTGACATAGAAAGTTAGATATTCAAAGAAGGAAGTTGGAAAAGCAGAAGATCTATACTCAGGGTGAGTTGCTGAAAGAGAAAGACAAAGAAATTGTCCTGAATAATAATCAGGAAATAGAGGATAAGGATGAAGGAATGATTCAACAAATCAAAGAAGTTTATTATTGTGAACCAGAACAGGGAGACATTCTTGAAACAGATGATATAGAGGAGGGACTACCTGACAGTCTCATGGAGGATTTAAATCAGCATACTAATGTGCTGATGAAAGAGGAAATTTTCGAGCAGTATATTGGAATGTTGCCAGAGGAGAAAGAGGCACTGAGGCCTTATGTTTTTTATTTTAATAATTGTTTTGTGGGTACAGTTTTTATTGCATATGCTGGAGAAGATCTATTGAACATATAAATTGAACTGATAAGGAGGATAATGATGAAATTATCCCAGAAGTAGACAGCGGAAGTAAAACAAAGAATAAATAGCAAGAGGAAGACAACAGAATACTATGAAAGAATAGCCAATGGGGCAATGCAACATAAAGTGTGGAGACCTAGAGAAAAGCAACAAACAAAAGCAGCAACAAATGTAAAATTGTAGCACAAGATATGGGATCCAGGAAGGCAAAGATCTGAAACACATGATCAGGCGATCATGGTTAATTTCAACCTTGGGAGTCTGATGCAGGAGCATCAAGCTCAATTTTCATTATTTATTTGTGTGAAATAGGGGGTGAGGTTTTTTTAATTATTTTATTAATTATTTTTCTCATTTTTAATAAATTAAGAGAGAAAAATGTAAAGGTGAGGATTATTATAAATATCCCTTTAATAATTAAAGGATATGAGTGGAATGGGATTAGGTAGATAATTTAGGGAGTGGGAATTATATATACGAGACGTTGTTGAGTCCAAAACTAGAATAAATCTAATTTAAATTTAGTTGAGATTTGTGTGGAGGATTTTATGGAATGGAATAAATTCATATTTTTGTATAAATAGGAGGGTTGTATGAGGGTGTAAACAGTGAGTGAGAAGTGAGGAATTCAGAGAGTGAGGAATGATTTGAGAGCTTTTGTAAAGGTCCAAGAGCCGGGAGAGGCTCTCCATTGTAATATTTGGCCGAGGATTTGTTGTGTTATTTTATATTAGTAGATTTGTGTTTGGATAAGCTCTCTTTTATTTATTTATGCTTTGAGCAATTGCAAATGTGTGGTTAATGAAGAGTTTTTTTTATGATAATTTTAATGTTGAAGGCAGTACATGTGTTTTTATATGCTGGGATCTGATTTAACCTAGAATCCCTGCATCAAAAATTTTCCAATTTATTCTCTTGATACTGAAATTGGCTCTGCTATTCTTTTCAATGAGTTGATTAATGAAGCAAAAGAGGAAAGGAAAGAAAAAAAATCAAAGTTCTGAAATTCAGAAGTCTGAAAATCGGCAAACAAAAGATCAGGAGGAAGAAGGTTGGTGGACTTTGCATTTTGATGGATCATCAGCAGAGAAGGAGTAGGAGCAGGGATTTGGATCACACGTCCAAGTGATGAGAGTAAGTTATTTTCCTATAAATTGAACTTTGATTGCACGAGTAACATGGCTGAGTATGAATCCTTGATTTTGGGCCTAGAGGTTTTGAAAAGAATGAATGCTCAAAAATTTTATGTTTTTGGAGATTCAGAGTTAGTCATTAAATAGGTTGAAGGTGCTTATCAAACAAAAGATATAAGGATGAGGGCATATAAGAACTTAGTTTTAGAAATGTTGGAAAACTTTAAAGATTATTCATTCATGGTCAAAACTAGAGAACAAAACTCCATTGTTGGTTCTCTTGCTGTCTCTGCAAGTCTTTTAATTATTCCTATGCATTCCACAGAAAAATATGAGGTTGAGATTCGCCATAGACCAGCTATCCCTGATAATATTACTCATTGGCAAGTTTTTGAGGATGATCAACAAGTGAAGAACTTTATTGAGTTGAAAGAGGAGTTTGAAAATATACAAGTAGATCAAAAAAATATGCTTGCTGAGTCTAAAGGGAAATCTGAAGTTTTGCAACTAAAGAACAATTCTATACCAAAGGGACTCATACCTCTTGAAACACTTTTTGATCATAATGATGTTTTTAAATCACCTAAGATACAAGCTGATGATGAAGAAGTTGAGAGTTGTAACCTTGGTACAGTAGCTATGCCCAAAATGATTAAACTTTCAAAGTTTCTTTCAACTAATATGAATTTTAAGTATATTGAACTGATGAAGAGATTTATAGATGTGTTTGCTTGGAATTATGCTGATTTGAAAGAATATGACCCCATTATTATTCAGCATATTATTCCCATAAAAGAAAATGAAAAGCCTTTCAAGCAGAAGTTAAGGAAGACTAATCCACTTCTCATGCCTTTGATTGAGAAGGAGGTCAAAAAACTCTTTGGTGCCAAAATCATTGTCCCAATCAGATTTTCAAATTGGCTTGCAAACTTAGCTCCACTTAGGAAAAAGAGTGGAGAAATCAGAATATGTATTGACTTCAGAAATTTGAATAAAGCCTCTCTGAAGGACAACTATCCTCTCCCAAAGATGGACCAAATTTTGCAAAATATTGTTGGTTCTTAGAGAATGTCTATGCTTGATGGTTTTTCAGGTTATAATCAGATCCATGTACATCCTAATGATCAGGAAAAAATGGCCTTTACCACACCATCGGGTACTTTCATGTACGCAAAGATGCCATTTGGTCTCATGAATGCAGGAGCTAATTTTCAGAGGGAAATGGATATTTCTTTTTCTGAAGAAAAGGACAAGATGGTGGTTGTTTATCTTGATGACATAATAGTTTTCTCAAGGAGGGAAGAAGATCACTTGAAACACCTAGAAAGAATTCTGGTGAAGTGTAGAAGGTTTGGCATCTCTCTAAATCCCACCAAAAGTATTTTTGCTTTAAATTCAGGTAAATTACTTGGACATATCATTTCTAAAGTGGGATTATTATTGATCCACATAGGGTCAATGCAATTCAGAAGGTGTATTTTCCAAGAAGCAGGAAGGAGATTCAATCTTTCCTTGGAAAGGTAAATTTTGTAAGGCGATTTATTCCTAATTTTGCTAAGATTGTGAAGGACATAACAAGGATGCTGAATAAGGGAGTTGAAATTAAGTGGACAGCAGAAGCAAGACACTCATTTGAGGAATTCAAAAGGGCACTCACACAAGCACCGGTATTGATCAGTCCAGATTTCTCAAAAAAAAATCTGGTTTTTACTTTCGCATCAGAGAATACTATCGCTAGAGTTGTGCTACAAAAGGGACAACAAGGTATTGAGCAGCCTATTTCTTTCTTTAGTAGGACATTATCCAACTCTGAGCTGAAATATAATATCTTAGAGAAGCAAGCCTATGCCTTGGTGAAGGCTATCAAATATTTCAGAATTTATATTCTGCATTCTCATGTTGTGTCTTTTGTTTCCAATACTATTGTGAAAGACATCCTCACTCAAGCCGATCCTGATGGTAAGAGGGGAAAATGGATTGCTAAATTTCTGGAGTATGACATAGAGAATAAGCCAAAAAAGTTGGTCAAGGGGCAAGGCCTAGCAAAGCTGATGGCACAGTCAAAATTTGATTGTCTTGACATAAACTTAATTGCAGAAATATCAGAAACTTCAGATGAGGAAAAAATACATCACTTCAGATTGGTACAAGGAGGTTGTTTTTTTCCTACAACATCATAAATCACCTGTTGATCTAACAAAGTCTAAACAAAGGTTTATAAAGCTTAAATCCTTGAGATATTTTATTTTGACAGAAATCTATTTTGGAAGGATACTGGCGGAATTTTGCTGAATTGTTTGCTGGAAGAGGAGGCTGATAAAGTAATTGAGGAGTTCCACAAAGGAGATTGTGGAGGTCATCATTACTGGAAGGCCACAGTGAACAATATTCTTAGAGAAAGGTATTATTGGCCTACAATGTTTAAGGATGTCTACAAAAATATTTCTACCTACCATGAATGCCAGATTTTCGAGGGTAAAAAGAAACTTGTACCTTTACCTTTAATGCCTATCTATGTGGAAGTGCCATTTTAGTAGTGGGGGCTAGATTTTATTGGAGAGATTCATAATCATCATCAGGTCAGTATCACTGGATTCTCACAGTGACTAATTACTTCACCAAATGGATTGAAGCAATCCCAACTAGGCAAGAAAATGATTTTGTGATTATTTCTTTTTTAGAAAATAATATCTTGTCTAGGTTTGGTTGTCCCATGAAGATTATAACTGATAATGCATAGGCATTTAAATCTAATAATCTGATCAATTTTTGTCATCAATATCATATTACTCTTGGGCTTTCTACTGCGTACTATCTGCAAAGGAATGGTCTTGCTGAATCTTCTAACAAGAGTCTTGTGAGGATCATTAAAAAGATGTTGCAGGAGAATAAGAAAGCTTGGCATTTGAATATGAAGTATGCCTTATGGGCTGATAGGATATGCATAAAAAGGTCAATTGGAACATCACCATATGAATTGGTATATGGGGTTGAGGCTATTTTTCCTACATCTCTAAGGGTACCTATCATGAAGCTGATTCAAGGGTTAGAAGAGGAACCAAATGCAGTCCAGGGGAGAATAAATTAGCTAATAGCTGTGCAAGAGAAGATAAATGAAGTTTATAACAGCAATCAACAATCTCAAAACAGAATCAAGAGGACATTTGATAAGAAGATCAAGGAGGAAAGTTTTCAAATTCAGGATGAAGTGCTGAAATGGGAGGTCAGAATTGAAGAGAAAGGCAAACATGGTAAGTTCGAGAACTTGTGGAAGGGTCCTTTCAAGATAGCTACTTTCCATGGGAAGAATACTTACATACTACAGGAGATGGATGGAAAATCATATGCTGGAGGACCTGTTAATGGTAGGTTTTTAAAGCATTACTCTTCCGGAAATCTGATTGATATTCATGTCATTGTACATATTCCATTTTATGAGTTTTTTTGCTAAAAATGAAAAGTTGAATCAGCAAGCTTGAGCTCGAGATGAAGGCCATTAGAGCTTGAGGAGAAAGCTTGGAAATTTCAAAAAAAAAATCTGTTTTGGTCAAGAAAATGGATAGCAGCACTGGTACTACTAGTTCTTAGTGTACCACAGGGGCACACTATCCCAAATGGAGCCACTGTTATCACCAAAAAAAATTCAAAACATCATTGTGTCATGTTTTTTTTTTGGTCATGGTTCAAATTAGGTTTAGAATTCAATTTAGGATTGGTTAAGGGTAGGTTAGAGTTTTATAAGTTCAAAGGTCATCGCTAAGTTCAAATAAAGTCTTTTAAAGGTCCATTCATTGTCAAAATATCCATAATTTCTATTTGGGAGTAATTCCATAAAGTTTCGGGTCAAAACTCTACAATTAGCCAAGAATCCACGTTTTCGTAGTGCCACTAGTTCAAAAAAGTCGATTTGTCCTACAAAAGCGCTAATAGTTTCGTAGCGCAAATAGGGAAAAATACACTACCTGCACTATGAAAGTGCGGTTTCTTAATTGTCTTGTCATTTGAGCTGAAATATGTCAGAATCCATTGGGAAATGATAGGTTAGTGGTATGATGAGTCAGTTAGTGATGAGATTCAATGTACTTACCCATCTTACAGTCATCATTGTCATGATAGGGCATGAATGAGGCATAATTTAGTTACGACATGACATTTCAAATTCAAAATCTTGCCTAATTGGTCATTCTCGTTTCCATTGCATCCATTCGAGTGTCTGAGCTTTGAAGTAACAAGCCAAACCTGTGGTTGTTCCATACAAAGTTTTTCTTCATCTTAATCAAGTGAGGCTGATATAAGCTAATCAAGCGAGGTTGTTGTTTCACATATTCAAGCGAGGCTAATTCAATTTGTCAAGCAAGGCTGACAAGTTTTTTGTGAAGCATGGCAGAGGAAAAGAAAGTCCACAGAGGGGGACACTGCTTAAGATATGAGCCTGAAAATATGAAGGCCATAGTTGAAGACCCAAAAGTGATGGAGGCATTTAGCAAAGTAGGTTTTCTTCTATTTTCTGAAAAGTTGCAGGGTTGTCACACACAGGTGTCTAAATAATTTTCCTTGCACTTCAATGGAACAACTACCAAGTTTGGGATACTAAGTGTGCCAATTACACCAGAGACTATTGCTGTTGTGACAGAAATACCTAGGGGTCAATAAACTTGGTTCAAAAGTTCCAAATTTAATATGGAGCCATGCAAATAATTCATGAAACCTGAGTATGCAGATATGGACCTCAATAACGCTATCCCTAGAAGCTTCATGAAATACTCTTATGAAAATATGATGCTTAACATCCAGAGATATTTTACATGTGAAGGCAGATATCATAAGGTCTACACATATCATTTCAACTTGCTTCTGCATTTCACAAGTAAAATTTCACTTGATTTTCCCTTTTACCTACATAGGAGTCTTGCTAAAATGGTTGATAAAGTAGAAGCCAAATCTGAAGGTTGTGAAACATCTTTGTTTCATCATGGTTTGATGAAGTTATTGATTTTGAATGAGCTTCAGAAGATAGGCAAGGATTGGTCATCCTTTTTTTTTATAAATGGTTTTGAGTTGGAAACACTAACTCTTGCTAGAAACCCTAAAACTAAAGGAACTCCATCACCACTAGTAGCAGATTCTAGTCAACCTGTAGTTGCAAAAACAAAGGAATTTGTAAAACTGAAGCCAAGGAAACAAGTTGAGAAAAGGACAGAGCAGACACAAGTGCTTGATACTCCAACTCCATCACCTGCAAAACAGAGGTCAAAGATTGTCAAAGAGGAAAAACAGAAAAAAGATGTCAGCAAGCAGGAAATCAAAAGAGTAACAAGAAGCCAAGCAGTGGCATTAAAGGGAAAAATAGTTGCTACAGATACAGAGGAAAACCCAGTGATAAAGGGAAACTTAGATGACATCCTGCACGAAATTGACATCGAGGAGACACCCATTTTTCAAGCTAACTTCATTGGATAATATGAGTACAAACAGAAAAAAACTAAGTCTGTAAAGAAGCTCAAGTTTGAGGGTGAAAATGCAGCTTTTATCTTTCAAGCTAGAAATCCTTTAACTAGGCATGCCCAAAAGCTTAAGGAAGGTAGCAAGGAAGTTCAAGAACTATTACAACAGCTAAAGCCCCTGAAGAAGTGGTTGATCTCTCAACACTTGCAGAGAAGCATACTACCAGCAGAATGAATGACGGAAAAGAAGAAGTGACAAGGAAAACAGAGCTTCAACATCTTGAAGAGAGGTTGAGGTTAGCAAACCAGGAAATTAGTGTGATGAGAAAGAGGGCTAGAAATCATAGTATTGAGAAAGAAAAGTTCAAAATAATGAAGGCACTATGGGAAGGTAAAATTGGTTTTATGTCTGAAACCCCAAGCAGTGCAGAGCAGTTTATTTGATGAAATCAGTGTTATTTTGAGTTTTAGCACATTTATAGTTTTTCAGTTTGAAAAAATTTGGACAAAACTGCTCACTCAGCAGTTTTGTAGCGCAAACAGTTTCAAAAAGAGTGAAAAGCGCTACAAAACTGCTGTAGCAGCTTTTTTCACTCTTTTTCATAAATTTTTGAAGGGAAAAGGTATGAATTATGACCTGAAATTGTTAGGGAAGATGTATTAAATGATAATGAAGATAATCCTGGAGGAAAGAAATCAAAAATTTGAAGGAAAAAGGATAAAAGAGCAGCACTACGAAAAGCACTACGAAACTGTGTTTTTGTCGTAGCGCAGGTCTATTTCAGCTTATTTGAACATTCCGATGATGGTTTTGGACAGAGGGAGTTAGGGAGGATTTTGGGCAGGTGTTATTTCAATTTCTAACAGCAAAAGACCTCAAAATGACGAATTCATGATGGTCAGAGTGTCTCAAAGAATGCAAAGGACCTTATGCCTAGAAAACAAGGGACTGTTTCCTACTTTAATGGAGGTCAGCATTAAGGTCATAAAGATCTGAAGCCTATCATCTAGATTTGACCATGTGTTATTACACTTGGAAAATGATGTAAATTAATTATGATAAGGTTGTTATAGATAGGTGATTAAGAGTTTGAATCCCATCTGTAATAGGACTATTTAGTAGATTAGCTGTCCTTTTGTAATAAATACCATGTCATATGGTTAGGCAAGGTGTCAAGAGTCAAGAGTTAAATGTATCTAGCATTAGATAAGGTTATCATATGTTGTAAATGATCTATAAAATATCAAGAAGTCGAATATGCTAAGGGTTGGACATTTTTAGCAAAGGACTGTGTTTATTGTAAGTGACTAGTTTTCAGCTTAATACAGAGATTTCTACTTAGACAACTTGAGATTCATAAAGAGTTCTAGTGTGTTCTTGTTATAATTGCATATTTTTACTATCCTATGGTAGTGGTGTTTGTTTATGTTACTCAGAATTCATCTTTGATGCTCTAACTTCCTATATAGACAAACTGACTGTGTTTTTTACAGTTTCACATTTGTATCTCTTGACTAAACTCTGATATGCCTCAACTTCCATGCTAAGTATATTGATTGGTTTTACTGAAACTATTTTGACTCCATAAGCACAATGTGCACTTTCTGATGTGATTTACAACCAATATCTATCATTTATCTACTTATTACCCCACATAGAGTTAGGCATCTATATTTTTATCAAAATCATTAACCCTTGAGAGAGCCCTCTCAGGTTGAGGAGGCTAAGCCTCAATCAAAAGGTTGGTTTGAAACAGTTACATGAGATTGATTTGATTAGGAGCCTATCAGGTCTAATTTTGTGATAACACACACAATAATGACCTCGAGAAAAAATACTATTATATTTTAATATTGTTTATAATAAAATATTCAATGAGGGTTATCAATAAAATATTTTAATATTCATCTATACTTAAAAATATATCAATAAAAAAAATCATTTTAATGTGTTGTGATGAAATGTCTCAATGTAAAATATTTTAATGTCAACTATGTATATATTATATATTGTTTTAAAAAAAATTATGTATATATCATATAAAGTTATTGAAAAAATAGGTTGCATAGATAAAAATTTTGAAGTAGTCTCAGTATTTTACAGTTTGGTCCTTTTATAAGTTTATATTTTTTTGTGGAAATCCACAAAAGTTTTTTTGGACTTACAAGTTTAAGTTATGTACTTTATATAGCATTTAATAATACAATTATAATGAAAAACTACACATTATATTTTCACCCCAAAAGAAGTTTGGACTTGAAGAAATTTGATCTCTCTCTCGGTTCATGTTAGATTTGTGGTTAAGATGGATCTATACTAGTATGTTTTATTTTATTTTTATGTAATCTGACTGAGTCAAAATGTCTTATTGATAATTATAATTATTAATTGTTAATTCTTTTGTTTTTGTTATTCTTTTTATTCTATTTTGATCTAGTCAAAATGTTTATAGAACATTATATTATATTACAACATCTATACCATACTAATAGACGAGATGGTTTTTTGCTAGTAATCCAACAATACAATTTCTAATAAGATTGTGATTTCATATTGTTTAAAATACACTTTTGAATGCGTAATCATTATCCCTTACATTGTCATTTTGATTGATATTTAAAATACAATTTTGAATTTTTGTGTAATTATTGTTAAAGTGTTTTCTCTCATATACAATGGATTTGTATTTTCATTTATTTAATCATTAATATATTTAGCTACATTTTATATTAATTATTTTAATCCACCACACACATTTATATAAGAAATTTATTATTATGTTAAATTTTGATGGTCAAATTTAACTATCCTACATTAATATTAGTTATTTTTTATTAATAATCTTAATTGATTTTAAAAATATTATTAAATAATCAATTTTTTAATTTTTATTAAAATAAATATTATATATAAATTTCACCCGAGTCTATAATTTATTGTACCATTCATTTAGTCATTGGATTTGATTGTGTTAAAGTAGCTTTTGAGAAAAAAATTATTGTCTATAGTTTGTTTATAGTCAATGGTTTTGTACTTTAAATTGATTTAATCTATTTGTTTTTGGCCATGGTTTTGTTATAGCTCATAGTTTTGTGATTTATATTTATCCTCTATAATTTTTTATTTGTTTAATTTTCTTTTATAAATTAACATGAGTGAGATAAATCATTTTCAGTGATAATTACAGTTGGTAGTTTGAAACGCGTCGTTCCTAAAATTCTCATGTGATTTTTCCGGAAGATTTATATCTAATATTTGACTTTCCTTTACATTTTATATTTTTAACTTGAATATTAATAAAAACATACGAAATCGACATTTATTTTTTTTAATGGTGACATACAATATTACTTTACACCTACACATATGTCCTATACTAAATTCTAAAGTATCTCTCAACAAAATAAAAATTATCATAATAATAAATTTAATAAAAATATCACTGGTCATAAAAAAAATTATAAATAAATTAAAAAATTAATAATATATCTTATTAAAGGTTCTCAAATAATTTTGTTAAAGATAAAATATATAAATATATTTCATCATATATTTTAAATTAGTACTACCTATTTTATGTGCAAGGTTATGGGTGTGCATATTTAAGGATATCTATTTTACAATGTTGTAAAATGCATAAATTGCGTAAAAAAATTATATATATATATATATATATATATATATATATATATATATATATATTTCTTCTTTTCTCCTTGTAAATAGATATTCCTTGAAAAAAATATTGTTATTTCACTAAAAAAATATAGCCATGAGGTTTAGTTGAGTTAGTTAAATTTTTATCGTTAAAGTACCTTTGAGGTTACGAGTTCATCCTTGAGATTAGGCTTTGTACCTTTGAGGCAAAAAAAATACATAATCATAAATTTAATAAAAAAAATTATTGTCATAAACTTTTTGATAAATAAAATAATAAAATAAATAATATATCTTGTAATTATGTCGAAGGTGTTTTTGTTGCGAGGTTCTATGAGATAACACTGTAGAGATTCATCGGATTTACTATAGAGATTTGGATAAGGTGGAATGGCGTTAGATATTTAGATGAGGTGGAAAAACACGATACAGTTCAAATCAGGGTGTTGGAGGACGTGTTTTTGTTCGTTGATTTAGTCAAGGACAGGTGCACCTCTCGAATTTCAACCTCATGTCTCCCCAATGCAGGGCAGAAATTCACCCCTGGCTCCTGGTCACTCGCACTCTTCCCTTACACCTCATGTGTTTAGGTTCAAATTTAGACTTATCCTTTGCCTTTGCCTTTGAACTCCAGATTTTTCCCTTGTGTCTGAAATTTTTTTCCTTCCGTTTTTCTGCCATAGCTTCGGATCCTTGTAGCAAGGTCTTTGAAATAACCAAATTGAGCGATGTTTTTGACATTAGCAGCGAGAGTGTTGGGAGCGATGGGAATGAATCAAGTAGTTCGCGAAGAAGAAGCTCTCTGGGTCTGATTTTCTTGTTCCTGGTACGCCTCACAGTTGAAAAACTAGCTTTAAATTTGTTAGTGGATCGTGATTCCATGCGGCGTGAAGCAATTGATTGAGTCTGTGGGAGGGAGTGTCTGGCACAACTTGGAAGAATAAATAGAGTAGAGGATTGTAGACCAATTCTCTGTCATCCCCATATGAGGGAGCATCCTTATACTCTCTGATGATTCTGCCAACATACCGTTTCTCAACATATTGATAAAGTCAGCTCTGAAGATAGGATGAGTTGTTGTGTCATCTTGAGGCCTATCATGCACCTTAGGATTTTTTGCCTCATCTCGAGGCCTATCATCAGGAGAAATAAAGAATATATCTCCTTGGGGTGTGACACACTACTTGTGTTCAAGGGAAGAATTTCGATTCAGGTATACACAAATTGTATGAGAAGTTTTAGAGATACATTCAAAGATACCCTCGGAAAAGTCATAGTGGTATGCCCATCTAATTCTCTCTCCATTTAATTGGAACATATATTTCCATTTCAAGTCTGCAGTTCATCCGAATAGGTTTTGTTTGTACCTTCTTGAGATTGAAATTTGGACATATACACAGGAAATTCAAGTTGGAATGAGGCCTTGTGGGGCAATGAGATACCCTTCATGTCCTAAAATCAACGACACTATGCATTTCCCTAGGATTGGAAAATTTCAGTGCTATGAGAAGGTAAATCAACTTTCCTCTTCCTGGACAATGGGAAATTCAAATCTGTGATTCAAATAAGAGAATCCAATATAGTTCTTTGTATGTTGGCCTTAAAATTACTGTAACCACCTAAATGTTAGGAATCCAATTTTTGTATAGTACATGAAGTCATCCTTAAGAGCATGTGCAGAGGCCGATGGAAATGGCTATTCAAGACGAGACTACCCTCTTGATTCAAGGAATTATAACTAGTTTTTGGAAGACATTGGCTTATTTCGAAGAGAAGGAACATGGGACACCAATTATGGCAAATTATATCTCAATTGGTATTAAAAAATGTTACTTGCTCACGGTAACATAATTATGATTGTTGTAGAGGGATTTTTCAGGGGCAGCGGTGCCAAATTATCTTGAAAGGTTGCATGGATCCATAAGCATTACGGCTCAAAATCTCACACTACGGATTTGACTGCAAATATGACCAAATCATTCTAAAATTCTGAAAAAAAATGGTTCTGGTGGGCATCCTTTCTTCATATTTTCTTCAAATCATTCATGGGGATAATTTTTTAGTTCTATTCCATCTCTATAAATCATATAAATTTTTATAGGCCCTCTCTTTCACCAATAGAAACACAGACGTCCTTCTATTGGGATGGGATCTCCACCGTGGCTCTAAGCACTAAGTTGCAAATCGAGTTTTTATCAAATTTTTCTAGAGTTCATGGGCTTACATCCTCCTCAGATCCTCTATAACATTTTCCTTTCTTAATAGATCATGGACATGGATCTTCAAAAATTAAAATTAAAATCAATATCTGCCCAAATCCAATCCAACCCAATCTTATCAAGTCATGGTATGAAACTATAATGGTGCTTTGCACGTAATACATGCAGACTTTCAAGTTAACCTATTCACTAATGCCTACCTAGGAGAATTTCTAAGTGAGATATTACAAGCCACAATTAGATGATATGGAATTTTTTTGACATCTATCTGGATAGTTGAGGGAATTTTTCTTTTGCGATAAGATGTGGAAGGGGATCATCTGGTTTTCTCAATCAGGAGATGCCCAGTAGATATTGTAAGGTGACTTGGGTGGAGCATGTTGAATTTGATGACATAAAAGTGCACCATATGTATCTGGTAAATCCTAATAGGGCTTTGGGTACAAAAATTTGGATAGAAACTTTGTAGAGGCAATGTGAGTGTGTGCCCAGTCTCTTGGCTAGCAATATATTAGCAAGGGACATTGGTTTTATGTTGGAGAAATCACTAGCATGGGATCAAACCTTTTTGGGTCTAATGTTGAATCTCGTTGTTAAGAAATCAAGGTCGGTCTTCTGGGTCATTGCTGCCTCATCTACAGTGAACTGGAAGTGAAATTGAAAGCTACCAAAAAGCATGGGAAACTTATTTTTCCATGGAGATGTGTTCAAAAATGCAATGAATTTATGGAGTCATTTGTTCTTTATATTTAGAGGACTATACCCTTTATTTTGTGAGATAAGTTGAATTCGATATTTTTCCTTTAAATTTATATGTATAAATGGGTTATCTATGTATATATGTGCATTGGTACATTGAAGGGTTATATACACTACAAGGAAAAGACCCTCTAGCAGAGGTTATAACGGAGGTTTTTAGTGTTATAAAATTGGCCAAAATTGTCGAAAAAACATTTGCTACAACATTCGTTTCGGTAGCGGAGGTATTTGCGAAGCTTCTAATGGAATTTCAACACAACTAAAAAAAATTGGGTGGTCAGAGGTTGTTACAGATGTTTTTCTCATCGGCACGCTAATCAGGTGTTAACACACTGGTGCGTTGTACTGTGAACGCACCGGTACTGTAAACCTACCAAGCACCAAGACGGAAAACAAATTTCAGACACCCCGGGGCGTTTTGTAACGGCCCGGTGATTGTCAGCTAGACAGTCGCACCGATTTGGTCAAAGGTGCATGCACCATGTCGTTAAGGTGTAAAATCACATCGGGCACCCCGTAGGTGATACAACACACCGGGTCGTCAAGCTATAAAAATGCACCGGTGCATGCAATGTCTATCGGACCATCTGAGTGGTAGTCGTCGATAAAGCACACCGGGCATTCTGATTGGTATTGGTATTTGTGTGGTGCCCATACGTCATAGAAACGCACTAGTGCATAGTATCACACAAACCCACTGAGCATTCTAATTGGTATTGGTATTTGTGCGGTGCCCAGAGGTCGTAGAAACACACCAGTGTGCAATATCATATAAAGGCACCAGTGCGTAATAAATAACATGCACCGACGTTCATTTTGTATTTTTTAGAAAGATCGACCTGTGACAGTGCAATTATTGTGATTTTTTTAATTCATTATTCATCAAAAGTTGACACATATCTTATAACAGTATTCATATCAATTAAATTTTTATTAGTGCATTTGAATGTGATGTTTGGATTAATTTTTTATATCATATCATCATATTTCACATCTCTTCATTATAATATTTAATCATCCATATATTTAATCAGTGGTGTAACATTTCACAGCGACAATGGAGAATGCAATAGAATAAATTAAAATGTATATATGTGTGTGTGTGTGTGTGTGTGTGTGTGTGAATAAGACACCCTTTTTCATGTAAAATGGGACAGTTATTGGTATCCCTCTGTCTTTTAATTGGGACACTATGTCCATTACATTAAACAAAATGTCTGATTTCACAGAAAAATATTTCAAAAAATACAACGCCTTGCTTTGATATCCAAACATATTGATCATCATTCTTCGCTTGAACTGTTGTCACTGCTCGAGCTACTTCCATGACTTGGGTTATTTTGAGGAATGTTTCGTTCATGGTGTTGATTGTTTTCTTCTTCTTCAACTTCCATCTACTAACATAAAAATAAATTGTAATGAGTGTATATATATTAGTGAGAATAATGAATATTTCAATATTAAATAATATACATCAATGTAGATTGAAAAGAAATGTACCATAGCAAGAATTGACTCATGAACTATACACATTATTTCAAAACCAAATTTCATGCCGTCTTTCAACAATTCATTTGGTGGCGCAGTTCCATACTTTGTTTTCTGCAAGTTTTATACCCCATAACAAATCATATATTTAATATAAAATATTTTTTGTTCTATTAATTATAGACGGAGCTAAGTAAAACAAGATTGATAGATGCTTACAAATTCCACAATTAATTTCTTATATGCCAACATATACTGACAACCCATATTTAACCCAATGTCAATCAATTTGTCTAATTGTTCTTCTTTGTATGTTAGCACATGTTTGAAGACATTCAATGTTGATTGTTGTAAAACAACATAAAATATACAAAAATGAAATCTAGTTGAGTTGTTATAAGGAAGTAACAATTACACACAAACTTAGATATCAACCTTTTTCTTCTTTGTCGTCCTATTTTATGTGCTGAATGGGTTCCATTTTCATTTCTTTTCTACAAGAAAATACTTAAAATTAATATTTAATGTTAAATTGTTTATTTATTGTACCTAATTGGAAAATTCAATGATTACATATTACATTTGAAGCAATTTTTTGTTGAGGTGGATCCTTGTGTGATGCAATTATGTCCATTTCTTTGACCATCACCTTGTACACCTTTTTGGACATTCCTACTAGCATATTTCTGATATCAGCTTGTTCATCCTTTGAGATTTTCATAATCTTCCTAAAAATTTAACATGACAATAAACTATTTAATTTTTATATTGATATATGAAAAGTAAATATAACAAAAATGATATTTATAAATGATTGCTTTCTAGTAATATATACATATAATTCTACAAAAACATTTAAAGGAATATTTCTTTTTCATTCCTTCTTCTTTTTTGTACGTTTTTGTTATTAAAAGTATGACATGTCTCATTGACCAATTCTCTGGAAACTCATCCTGTATTTTAGATAAAATTTGGTTCTTGGAATCATTGGATTGATTTTTGTATTGTAAATGGAAAGAATGTCTATACATTCATTCCACTAGATCCCTCAAAGTTTTGTAAAAAAAATTCTCTCTTTCATTAACCTCCAGCACCACTCCAGATGAGTTGAGCAATTCATTTTCATTTGCATGTTCTCTTTTTTTATTTTCTTATAAAAAAGTTCCTTTTCTTCGTTGTTGGTCCCTGTAGAACATTAAACATATGTGAATTAATAGATTTGTTTGAAACATGTTATCTAATATTTTTAAGTATATTATTAATGAAAATTAAAAAAAGAAACTCATATTGGATCGATAGTATTTTTTCATTCACATGATTCATCCTTTTGCACTTTTTCCATCGAGCTTTTATGCTTTTCTGGTCTTAGATTAGAAATACTATTATCGAGCTTCATCATTTTGTGGCTCGGCATTATACACAGTAAACAATACATATTAGTTAAACTTACATATAGTTCAAAAATAATATTTTTTGTAAATAATTTACAAAGAACTTGCCTTTTTTTATTTTTTCGATGTCTTATCAATATTTTTCTTACTTGATCTCTTGTCAGCAATTTATTTATCAATATGAAACATGTACCATACCATTCATTAATATATTTTATAAATAAATCACAAAATTTTCAGGTAAAAAAAAAAAATCGAGAAAACGGTGTGCCTTTCAAGCAGTACGCACCGACGTCGATGCGACATGTTCTTATAAATGCACTGCCAAAATAGTAGAAACATCGTACGGTGCTCTCTATCAACAAGGAGACCCGGTGATTTATATGTTAACCAGTGCACCGATTAACACAAACAAATTAATAAAAATCCTCTAGTGTTAGTTTTTGTAGCATAAGATGTTGTGGAGGAGGCGATGTGGCATGTTCTTATAAACACACCCAAAAAATAGGGGACCACTGTATGGTGCTCTCTGCCGACAAGGAGACTCAGTGCATTATATGCTAACCAGTGCACCGATTAACACAGACATAAAATAAAATAAAAATTTGTTTTTATCAAACAGTACGTGTGTGGTGCACTATGTTAGTACCCTATAAAATATAGGATCTCAAGATGACTGGATACTTCATATTTCGTGCAATATTTTCATTATTTAAAGGCTTTTTAAAATTCAAATGATTTCAAATAAAAATGAAAAAAAAAGGTATAAAAATAGAGAAAAAGGAGAGAGAAAAGGGAAAATAATGAAAAGAGAAAAAAAAGGAAAAAAGAAAGAAGAACCCAAAAAAAGAAACAAAACTAAAAGTGTTGCAAGTTCAAATGCCACTACTCTTTAGATAGGTCTGTCTAGACATACAATTTAATTATGAATTGACAGTTTTCAATTTCTGTTGATAGGTTAGAAAATAAATATTTTCCAAACTGTTTAATCTTGGCTTATCAGTAGATAGGTAGAAAATGAGATTGGTTCCACAGCTTAATCTGAACCGATAGGAGAAATAAGGGATAGGGGTAGGTTAGAATATTAAAAGAAAATGTTCAGGGTCTGCAAGTATAAATGCACCCTACAAAGGAAGAAAAAATTCTAGATGAGTAGTTTGGGTAGGTAGATATGCAAGGGGGAGAAATGAAAGGAAAAAAATGAAATGGTGACTTCAAAATCCTTTGATAGGAAGTTTATTTCATCTAAAGCATTGTGAAAGTCCCGCAAAGCACCAAATCACACTTCGAAAGTTCAAAAGGGTAGTGCTAAAGAAAATGGTAAATTCTGCAATCCGCGGGTTGCAACTTGTCCCACCTTCCCTGCCACGTCACTTCCCCCTCCCCACACTTCGCATTTCACAAGTGTAAAAGGATAGCACTGAAGAAAATTTTAAATTCTGCATTCTGCGGACTGTGGGCGGTCCCACCTTCCCTGCCATGTCACTTTCCCCCACCATCCATAGCAAGATCGCAACCTTACATGTTTAACCACCATTTCGTATCACAAATATTTTGACTTACCATTCGAAGCATCAGTAATGTATTTTGTTTAACTTGCAGTGCGATTGGTCCCACCACAGTAGCTTTGCCCCCCACTTCTGGTCGTTGCAATACATATCATATAATATGAAACCTCATACACTTACCATTGAACCATTTGCTGCTTTATAACTTCGTTGATGCAGTGGACTTCATCTTGCCACATCATCCTCCAATTAGTGCACATCACTCTTCACAGATTTTAGCACTTACCTTATTTTCCCAAATTCTAAACTTTGCGATGTGCTATGTGGGTGGGTCCCTCTCCCCGCACTTCGCACTTCGCATATTTTGGAGTTTACCTTCACTTCTTAATGTTAACATATGTGATTTGTGATTTCTGAAGGGTCCCACCTTCCCTTCCATGTCACCCACTCTCCCCGCACTTCACAGGATTTAAGGTCTACCTCTATGGCTTATAACTAAACCTTTTGATTTGCGATTGCGATGCGATCGGGTCCCACATGTGTACCACGTCACACCTTTCCCCCGGACACTCATCCCCAGACTCAAGCCCACAGTCCCATCACCCCATCGCATCAGCACTAAATATCCCCCACCTTACCCTCCATCTATGCCCCTCACCTCGCCATCGACGGCCCTCAATTCATTTCGACCCCCCTTCAGCTGCCAGACGTTAACAAAGGGGGGGGTCTGGAATGGGAGGTATCCATTACCACCTACTCCTCCACGTGTTGTGCTCCCACCATTTCACACCCCCCCCCTCTCCATTACAACTTACCACCTAAGCCCCCCTCCGAAAAGTTCTTTAACCGTCCTCCAAACCACTACCACCCTTTGACCATTGCCAATGCCACCACGCCATGTCCTCCATCACCTATCCACTCTGCCCCGTCACATCCACTCCCACCAATAGCATCGTTTCACCATGAATGGTCAGGCCATTATCCAATGGACTCGTGCCAACTCAAAGGTTACCCTATAGCCACACATTAAAACCCAAACTCACCACGGCACCAAAGTTTACATTGTTGTTACTATTGAATTGCTACAGGTTGTGATATTCACAGAAAACTGCAGAGGAGATCATGACCAGCATTGGCCGAGGGGTAAATTGCACATCAATAAGGAACAACTAGCGCTCAATAAGCTTGGTTACAATCTCGTTTCAAATTTTTCATTTCTGATCCTGATCCCCTTTAGTTTTACCCCTTCCCCTGTGTCAATTCATATCGTTTCTCCCTTATCTATTCCCCTTCTCTTGCAACCCATTCTCCATTGCATGTGAAATAGAGAGTGAAAATAAAATCGTGCCTCCCAAGGCATATCAGCCGCCTTTCAATCCCATGGTCTACCCCCAGGTAGACTTGGACCATATTCCCCTCGCTGACATTGATTAAAAGATCCACGAGACAGAGTCAAACCTCGACCTGTTCGATGTCTACTGATGGCTCGAAGATAAGCTCCTTGATGAAGTAGATGGTACCAGCATGTGGAAGACAAAGCTCCCACATTACATCTTCCCTAGAACCCATAATTACCCTGAGCTAATTAGGAAATTTCAATCTTGCTATGAAATTAATAAAAGATCCATAGTGAACTCTACAGGAGATATTGTGTTTCATGTAAATGCCCCATCTATTCAAGAGATGTTATAGGCCCCCATTTTTTAAAACAATGTCGATTTTTCATATGAGGCCCTTATAGGACTGTACCAGGGATTAGATTTTGCCAATAGGGCCAAAACCTTGGAGCTTTTCATGGACCCCAATGCACCAATGCCTAAAACAAATCCCCCATATCCATTCTCCACCTTCCCAGATAGGACCCAGCACATTGTCACTACCCTGTCTTATTTGTTGGGTTATCATAATTATCAATGGATAGATGAATCTATTAGAAAATTATATATTACAAATAAATGAAACATAAAATATGTGGAAAACACAAGCACACAAAACACATAAAACCAAACAGATACAAATATATGTGGTTCACCCAGTATGGGCTACGTCCACCCCGAACATCCAGCCCTTCCTTTCTATTATTTATCAAAATGAAGAGACACAACCTACAATAGATCCATTTTAATATCCTTTTTTCTCTCTCACAGTCTCCCTATCTGTTTCTCACTCTGAGAATACACAGCCACAATACAATACCCTCATACAAGCAAGGGGTTTTCTTCTAGGGCAAAAAACCCTAAACTAAACATAACTTCTACTATCAAATCATCCACCTAATGAACGGCCTATATTGACTAGAAATTACTATACTTTTACAAGGAAATTTTACATATGTTTTTAGCTTTGGGGGCACTACCTGTGAAACCCCTGCCAGGGGGGGGCTCCATAAAGTCGCAGTCGCACACCCCCCCCCCCCCGGACCCCCTAGGCAACATTTAATTACGGGCAGCGTTGCTGCCTCATTAAGGTACAGGGGTCCAACGCTATGATACAAAATAAACAAGATAATCAGGCTCCACACCCAACAGAAGCCATAATTGGTTTCTTATCTATCCTCTCTGTAGATGCCAAGCCCATTGTTATGTTCAACTATGCTCAGTTCCTTGCTAATGCAATCCACGATTAGTTCTTGAAATTTCAAACAGAAGGGGTATTCGAATACACCTCTGTGTTGGTGTACATATTTACCTGTTTTCAATCTAGAAAAATCGAATTTGACATGATAAAGCAAGGTGACGACTCTCAATCCCAATCTGTCATCTTTTGGACAAATCTATTGAGAAAGTAGCAAGAAGACTATTCAGACAAGAGCTTTGTAGAGCTATTTTTTCATCTAGTAATCAGTGCACTCAGCAGCATCACAGAGCCCATCGTCAGTGAGGAAATAAATAAAGTGATGCAGTTGATAAAGTAGATGAGGACATCAGACTGGTATCTCTACCAGAACTATATGGAGATCAAGGTTTATGGAAGTGATTTGGCCCCCTATAAACTACCCAAATACCTCTCCATGAGGATCTTTTCCCTTGAGTATATCAGGAAAATGATAAATGCTGATGAGGTGAATTTTGTTTCGGCCAAGAAGAAGTCGCAATTCAAAATCAAATCCCAAATCGGCCCATTTATCTGCAACAGCAGGGCAGTAGGAGGAGAGGAAGCTAAAATACTAAAAGAGATTAAATTCACACACAGTTTCACCTGGTCCTATGATCCAATGGGAATCATCTCCAAGAAGAGGGTGGAAAACAATTCCACACCCTACACCCATACCCATAGATTGGAGATAGAGAAGTACATGAACCAAGAAGAATGGGGGCCAGACACTCTCCAAGAGGTTGAAGAGAAATTCATCTCTACTTCAGCAATCCAAACACCAACTCCACAAGAGAGTAAAGTAGCAAGAGGTCAAGATAACAAAGGAATGGAGCCTGAAAAGGAAGTAGGAAGTAAGAGGACTAGGGAGGACCAAAAAAACATGGACGTCGATTTCCCCACTAAGGAGTTCAAAATGAAATATAGGAAGAGAGCCAAGATCAACATGGGCCTCGACCAAGGAAATGAGAAAAACTAGCAAACGTTGATCACAATTGGGGGTTCACCAAGTTCATCTTCAGCAGATGGCCACCCAATCTTCTCCACATCCTCTGCCACCATCCAATTCCAACAGTAGAATGTGAAAACTCCCACATCTACTTCCACAGCACAACAAGAGGAGGAAGACATCTATGACACATTCAGGGAGATCAAGAGAAGGAAGGAGGTTCTCAAGACCAACACCTACAATCAATTTTTGAAACAAACAAGCAACTCCCAGAGTAGACTCCTATCATCCTTTGACTCTAAGAAGGGAAGAATGAGGATAGAATTCTTGGAAGCACAAGTTCCTCAACCCAAAGGTGCAGCAGAATACAAGAAGACATCTTTTGAGTTTAATGAAAATAAATCCACCCAATATACCAGATGGAGATGCATGAGTAGACTTGGGAAATGATCTCCTCCACCTAACCAACACATCCATGAGCCTCTCAAAAATAAAATTGACTTTGTCCAATGCACAGTCACAATTAAAGTGGGAAAAGGTCTCCGCCATGACCAAAGATTCAAAGATAAAATCTCTGGAGGATTTAGTGATACAGCTCGGGTACAATCCATCAAACAAGCAGTGGCACAAACCCTTGTGAGGAATAATAATGCAGACATAGCTGCTTTGATGAGGCAGTTTAAAATGCCAGTAACAGAAGACCCTATGGCCAAGGAGATAGAAGCAACTAAAACACAGAAAATAGAAATGATGCAATTAATTGTTGAACAAACAAAGCAGATCAAGAAAATGGAGGATGAGATAGGTAAAATGATCAAATAAAGACAAAAATAAATAAGGGATGTAGTGAAGGGAGTAGTAAAGAAGCATCCAAGGCCACGATCCTCATACAAGCGGTTCCTCTCACAGTGATCCCAGCAGCTACAAAATCCACAGGAGCACGGGGGGAAAGTACTGATAAGTTAGCCAAGACAGTGGAGAACATGTCTCTATATTCAAAAGAGATCAAAAGGCTAAAAAATCAAATCAATGACCTCCTGGAGCAACTCAAAGGGAAAGAATTTGCCCATGCCATAGAGCTACAGGTTAGAAAAAATCTAAATGAGAGCTTGCAAAAGTCTCTCCAGGAGTCCTCAATCGGCTGCATGATGGGAAAGGTGAAAAAAATTATATGGTTGGATATAATTGAGTTTGTAAATGATATATGGCCCTCCATTCAAATAATTTTTTAACAAAGGGATCTAATTGAGGTAGTGAAGGTCTCCATTGAGAAAACAAATGAGGAACTTGGAGATAAGCCCCAAACTGCCAACAAGATTTATTATAGGTCAATTTGGGCACCATTCCCAATGACCTGGTTAAATTGGACATCATCCCCAGAACCATGAATAGGGTCTATCATCCCCTATCATTTTAGTTGCTACATGCCCTAAGACAAAGAACAAGAACAAATCATCCATGACTTCCATTACAAGGTTTCCAAGATTTGAAGTACATGTTATATCACTTATGATCTCACCAACGCAATCTCTCAAGGGGCTAACTACTTTTCATATGCAGTCACCTCCATTCAAGGGTGCTCTGCAAAGCACTTCCCGACACTCAAGGGTGCGTTGGTCAATTGGGAGTGAAATTCTCATTGTTCTGGAATCTCCACATGGCCAGTGCCTTCTAAAAGAGTGCATATGTGCCAAAATTTGAATCCATGTGTCCATTCAACACGTCTGAGCTTGGAACAATGTCTTGCCTATTATTAAAAATTCATTGATTGTGAAACTACCTTCAGCTCATCTTAAAATTGAGCACAAATCCTAGTGCTTGATAAGAAATAAATTTAGTAGAGAAATGTTGTTGGAATCTAAACTGAGGGTTTGATTTGAGTGATATGCTGATGGAGAGATGTTCATTGTGATGAGGCTGGGATGATGTTGGAGTTGGTGACATCAAATCAATCACTGGTTGTAACCTCCCATTCTATCAATTAATAAATATTGTTGCTTACTTTCCCACATATGTATCTGTATAATATTTTTTCTTTCATATTATGGATTCTTATCTGTTGTATATGTTTCATGTTTCATTGATTTAACTGATTAACATGAATAGCCATCTGCATATTGCAATCTCTTTGTTGTTTACTGTTCATACTTGCAGGAAATATGTTGGCGATCTAGCTTGGATTGGAAGCTACAGCAAGAGAGACAGAAGGAGAATAGGAAGCGCTTGGACTCCAAGTAAATTTATTAATCTATTATGTGTGTCTATTTATTGTTAGGAAAAATAGTTGCAAAATCTTTAATCTATTGTTCTAAATGCGCACCACATTTAGGGAATGTGTTTTATCCGTAATCCATAATTCTGCATAACAAATTGGCGACTCCGCTAGGGAGTTTACCCTTCATCCTTGGTGTGTTTGCCTCTATTTATCTACCCAGTAGCATCTACTCTTTAATATTAGACTTTTGAAACTAAGAATTGCATTAGAAGTGTATCATTAGTTTGAGATTTTTGTTCTCTACTGTGCCTAACGCACTGTTGGTCAAGACATAGTGCTTTGCATAGTGATGTCTTCCACTCAGGGGTGCTTTGCAACGCATTGTCTCCCCTTAGAGACTGTGTTTCTGTAGAAATTTGAATAAATGTTAAATTATTCACCGAGATTATCCTGATCACACACTATTTGAGCTTCATGCATAATACATAACCTCTTCTACTATTGATCATCAATTTGCGGAAATATAAACAATCGCATGCGCACATTAAAACCATAAAAAATCACACATATAAACACAGTATTTATGGGAAATCTTAAAGCTGAAAACCCCCAACTATCTGTATATTATAATGATATAGATCATGTAACAATCATTGTACAAACTCCTCACAAGCTCTCAGTACAATCTCCAATTGTTACACACTACACAAGCTCAGATCATACAAAACACATGCTCCAATCTGCTCCACCTGTTAGCCTGCCTCTACTGTGCAATCCAAGATGAATAATTGCACATCCTGAGTTCAAATCCCTTTGGTATGTACTGCGCAATCCTCATTGGCATCTCCATCAATGTGTGGTGCAAACTCATGCACCAGTATAGTCACAACTGATAGTCACACTGCTCTTTCACCTACCTCTTCATTGGTCTCCACTGAAACTGTCCATGCACTGAAGTTAACTGATGTATTCTTTAGTTGATTTATGAGTTAATAATTAGTGAATTAATTAATAATTAGTGAATTAATTAATAATTAATTCACACCACTCTCACTAGTGTATCAATCAGTTAGACTAGATACAACTAGCTCAACTATGTTTAACTAAGTTAAACTGAATACAACTCCACTAACTTCCTCAATCAACTCCACCAAACTCTGTCACATGAGTTCTAACTGAAGTCTTCATGAAATAGCTCCACTTGACCCTCAGGAATAGCGTAATTCCTTTTGTCAGCTGCATGTGCCACTTCTGTGCACTTAACTGAAGTGCTCCAAGAGGATAAGATAATGTTTAGAATCCAAATAGTATTAAGAGCTAATAATATTCGACATATCTATTTTTAGACTGGAAATATAAAAATAGATTCCGCCCAGTATGTCTAAAAATAGAAGTCCATCTATTTTTTTCGACTTGACCAACCATCCACAAATATCATCCTGCAACTCATAGAACATGATCCATATGTCTAAAAATAGACATAGTCTAAATTTAGACTTTGCGCCAAAAATAGCCTGCGGGCCCACTTAGTGAAGGCGACTTCTTTCCACTAAGCTCATCATCTTGTTGCAATCTCAACACTCCCTCTCAACAAGATATGGATTATCTGCAACCCCTATCCTACCCTTGTGGTGTTCGAATTTTCTCCTGGTGAGCGCCTTCGTCAAGATATCAACATCCTGATCCTCCGTGGGAATGTATGAAAGTAACATGATCTTCCACTGCACACAATCTCTGATATGATGATACCAATCCGTGAAGCCATGCCACCTCAACTCATCCTCCTGTCTGTACCATGATCCATATCCCGATGTGCCTCTGAGATATCTCAATACATGCTTCCCTGCCTTACAAAAGTGCTTGGTTGGCTTAACCATAGCTTGTGAAAGCTGGTTAACAACATAGCATATGTCAGGTCATGTATTGACCAGATACATAAGTGACCCCACCAACTGTCAATAAACAATGGCATCCACTACCTCCGCTGAAGTAGCATCCTCCTTCCTCCAACCACTAGGAAGAGGAGTATCAACAGGCTTGCAGCCATGCATGTTGAACTTCTCCAAAGATCTCCGGTCCCGGGCATACTTGCCCTGAGAAACAAACAGTCCTCCGCTGCGCTGCCAAATCTCCAATCCCAGGAAATAATGAAGGATGCCCCAGTCCTTCATCTCAAACTCTCGTGCAAGATCCTCCTTGCATGAAAGTATCAACTGCTCATCGCCAGTCAAAATCAGATCATCTACATACAGTACGATGATCAACAGCTTGCCCTCCACCACAATCTGGTACAGGTTTAGATCCGCCTCACTCTTGAGAATCTAAGTCCGTGAAATAATCGGCTTCATCCGTGTGTACCAAGCACGAGGTGCTTGTTTCCACCCATAACGTTTTTCGGTTCTCGCACACATGCGACTCGCCGCTGAAGATCTCGAAACCTTCGGGCTGCTCTATGTACACCTCCTCCTCAATGACTCCGTTGAGGAATGCAGTCTTCACATCCATTTGATGAATGTGCCACCCCATCTGCGCTGAGAGAGCAAGAATCGTTCGTATGGAAGAATACCTTGCGACAGGTGCAAAAGTCTCCTCATAGTCAATCCCCTCGATCTGTGAGAAGCCACGGGCGACAAATCTCGCCTTGTACTTCTCCACACTCCCGTCAGCCGCCTGCTTCACCTTGTAGATCCATCGCGAACCTACAACTGATTTCCCAACCGGTCTTGGGACAATCTCCCATGCACTGGTCCTGATGATCGAATCATATTCTTCGATCATGGCATCAACCCATGCGGGTTCCTCCACAGCTTCCTCAAAAGAGGATGGCTCTGTCATGATACACTTGCTCACAAGAACCATGTATCCAGTATACCGGTCAGGTGATTGTCTCTGTCTGCGCTATGATGTAGGTGCTCCTACAACCTTCTCTGCATCTTGAGCCAGTCGCTCAGCTTCTGTAGTGCGCTTCCGCCCTCTGATGGTTGGCGTTGCCTGAGTGGTCTCTTCCACTCCATGAACCTCATCTTATGGCTGATCCACATCCTAAAGCTCATATTTAGGAACTAATAGCTCCTCATCTGCATGCAAGTGTGGCTCCCTCTCAAGAGAACACTGAATCATGGCTTTCTCCTCCTGAAATTTGATATCCCGTTGCACAACAGTCTTGCGACTGTCTGGAAAATACACACAATAGTTGTGGGGCGTATCAGTGTACCCCACAAATATCCCAACCTCCGCAGTCGGCTCCAACTTCTTCCTGGCATCCTTCATCACATTAATGTAAACAGGTGAACCAAAAATCCTCAAATGGGAAATATTAGGCCTCTTACCAGAAAATGCATCCTCGGGTGTACTCATGCCAAGTATCCTGTGAGGACAACGGTTCTGCACATATACTACAGTATTTCATGCCTCTACCCACAAGTTAATGGGTAGGCCCTGATCATGCAACATCGCTCATGCAACACCCACGATCATTATGTTCTTCCGCTCGGCAACCCCGTTTTTCTGTGGGTTATGAGGTGCTATGAGCTCTCTTCGAATTCCTTCTGTGCTGCAAAATTCCTTGAATTCGCCAGAGATGAATTCACCACCATTGTCGCTCCTAAGAGCCTTCACCTGCTTCCCCAATTCTTTCTAAACCAGTGCCTTGAACTCATAGAACTTTGAGTATGTCTCGCTTTTCTTCTGCATGAAGAAGATCCAGCACTTACGAGAAAAATCATCAACAAATATCACATAATACATGTGCTTTGTTGTCGAAGCTACTGAGAAATTTCCACACACGTCTGTGTGAATTCTCTCAAGGATCGTCGTGGCGCGAATATCCTTTTCGTGAAAGGTGGCTTTCACAAATTTTCTCAAGGTACACCCCTTGCACTAATCTGAATGCGCAAGAGTGCCTTTAGGAAGCCCAGTAGAAATTTGTTGCAGTATCTTCAAAGCTACATGGTGAAGGTGGCCCAATCTTCGGTGCCACAACTTGCCATCATCCCGGCTCACCACTCCTTCTACCTTGCCTGCCATTGCTGCGCAGCCATCTACCTGCAATTGATAAAGGTTCTTAACTCGAACCCCTATCCTCCGGGTCTCACCAGTTGCCTTACTGCGTAGGAAAGCCTTTCCCTCGCTAAAGACAACATCATATCCCTTGTCTTCTAACATCGCCACAGAGATAATATTCTTCTTCAATCCTGGAACATGCATCACTTCCTTCAATACGAAGGGTTTACCAGACTCCCTCTCAAAGGAAATGGTACCGATACTAGTCGCACTGTATCTACCATCATCGCCCATCTCGATGTGCACTCCAAGATCTTTCTCATCCAGATCAGTAAACAAATCTCGATCTCCCGTCATGTGAAAAGACGCACCACCGCTCTGGGGAAACACACTCAACCCATCACACTTGAGACCAAGCATGTGATCAATGAAAATCCACCAAACTATGAGGCTAAGGTCCCTCCACCGCGTATCCACAGTCTCGCTTATTTTTCTTCTTCTCATGGGAAGGTCACCGGCATAATGTCCTGTTGGTGACAAGGTTGAAAGCACTTCACCTTGACATGACCCCGTTTTCTTGTTTTCTAATTTAATGTAGGAAGATTTCTGTGCTCTTTCCTTCTTGGGAGTCAGTGGAATTCTCTTCATCAGAGTTTTTCGATGAAGATCCGCCCGTGTACTCTGCCTTATCTCCTTCGCACAAGATCCGACAAGTCGCTCCCATCCTCGGAAATTTCTCCCGACCATTGACAGAGTCCTGATAGGAATGCCAACTCTTCAGAAGCCCAAGGAGAGCCAAGCTCACCAAGTCCTCATCATCAATAGTCACCCCCACACTTCCCAGCTCATCCCTGCATTGGATGAACTTCGTGAGGTACTTGGGCATACTGTCGCATTTCTCCATGTTTATGTTTCTGAGTTTATCCTTGAGTGCCAACTTCCTCTTGTCACTCTTGCTTTGGAATAAATCTGTCAAGGCTTTCCACATCAAGAATGGAGAAGCCTTACCATGCAAGCTGGACACTATGTGATCCTTCACGCCCTCCAAAAAATCCTTCGACACTTTGTTGTCTTCTTTTGCCATGCCTCAAGTACGGCAACATCGCTAGAAGTAGGCTTTGGAACTTCAGCATCTATGAACTCCTTCAACCCATTGTAATCCAGCACTGCCTCCATCCTGTCCTTCCATGCAATATAATTCGAGCTACCCTCAAGGGCATACTCCAATCGCAATCTGTTGAAAGACATCTCAGCTTCGACACCAAGAAAACACTGCTGCAAATTCGAATTCCACCAGCACAAAACTCAACCGCTTCAATGTTTTGCAATTGTTCCAATGATCAATATCACTCTGATACCATGTGTAATTTTGACTAACTGTTAAATTATTCACCGAGATTATCCTGATCACACACTATTTGAGTTTCATGCATAATACATAACCTCTTCTACTATTGATCATCAATTTGCGGAACTATAAACAATCGCATGCGCACATTAAAACCATAAACAATCACACATATAAACACAGTATTTATGGTGCCAAAGCTGAAAACCCCCTGATTATCTCAGATATTACAGCTATGTATATCAAAAACAATCATTGTACAAACTCCTCACAAGCTCTCAGTACAATCTCCAATTGTTACACACTACACAAGCTCAGATCTAGCAAAACACATGCTCCAATCTGCTCCACCTGTTAGCCTGCCTCTATAGCGCAATCCAAGATTAATAATGGCCAAATCTGAGTTTGAATCCCTCTGGTATGCACTGCACAATCCTCATTGGCATCTCCATCAATGTGTTGTGCAAACTCATGCACCAGTATAGTCACAACTGATAGTCACACTGCTCTTTCACCTACCTCTTCATTGGTCTCCACTGAAACTGTCCATGCACTGAAGTTAACTAATGTATTCTTTAGTTGATTAGTGAGTTAATAATTAGTGAATTAATTAATAATTAATTCACACCACTCTCACTAGTGTATCAATCAGTTAGACTATATACAAATAGCTCAACTATGTTTAACTAAGTTAAACTGAATACAACTCCACTAACTTCCTCAATCAACTCCACCAAACTCTGTCACATGAGTTCTAACTGAAGTCTTCATGCAATAGCTCCACTTGACCCTCAGGAATAGCATAATTCCTTCTGTCATCTGCATGTGCCACCTCTGTGCACTTAACTGAAGTGCTCCAAGAGGATAAGATAATGTTTAGAGTCCAAATATTATTAAGAGCTAATGATATTCCACTAACTTCCACAAATAGCATCCTGCAACTCATAGAACATGATCCATATGTCTAAAAATAGACATAGTCTAAAAATAGACTTTGCGCCAAAAATAGCCTGCGGGCCCACTTAGTGAAGGCGACTTCTTTCCACTAAGCTCATCATCTTGTTGCAATCTCAACAGTTTCCCCCTAAGCCAACCAAATTCCCTATTTGTAATTTCCATTTCTTTTAGCCTTTTGCTTGTTTTTTCAACTGCCTGATGCCTCATAGAGACTAGTGACTTTACCTGAATCTTCCTCCTTTGAAAATAATTTTTGTTCAATGTCTCTTTAAAGTGTTTTTCTTTACCATTGAAAAATCAATCTCAGAGTATTTTTATTTCTACATTAGATCCATTTGCTTTTGTAAAGGAAATTTTCGTTAAATTCTTCGTTTCCTATAGGGGAAATTGTAGTTCCAGTATTCACTTTTTCCTAAAAGATAAATTGTTGTTCAATTCATCGTTTCTCAAAGAAAAAAGCATTTTTTTTTATTGATTTGATGCATTTATTTTCCTTTTTTCATTCACATTAAGGGGACTGAAAAGAAAAATCTGCATTTTCATATAGTGGATTGTGTGCTTTGCATAGGAACAATTATGAAAGTTGCATATTAGTTTGTGCTCTTTCTTGTTTGCTCTAAAAAATGATTGCTCTTTCCCTTTAGTAGCTAAGAATTTCATTGAAAAAGATAAAAGTGAAAAGTTTTCTTATCATTTTAGTTTTCATTTTAGAAATTTCCATCACATCATCACGGTGAACCTTGAAAGGAGAATTGATAAACAAGATCAACTTAAAATTTACATCAATTTACCTAACAAAACATTGGAACCATAACGACAACATTTAGAAGGTCTAGGCTAGAGACGCGTTCTAGCGTCATAAAACATAGCAGTTGTCGTTAATTGTCTGCGATACATTCCGAGTGTGATACCTCACTCCAAGTACATAAGTATACCGTAGCTCGTCCACGTACTTTCGTGTATATAGGGTGGTTTTACAGTACAAAAAGTATAAAGGGGTGCTCTCACTTTGCGGTTTTACATCAGACAGCGCTAATATGGACTTGGGCCTCCATGTACCTTCATGTATATTTGGGAGGACAACTTTAGGTTGCTATTCATCCATAGTGAACCGAGTCGGCCGCCTTCTAAATTGTGATACACCGAACACAGAATTCAAGGAGATTGCCTGCCCATACTTCTTGTTGAAGGTTGCAACAAGAAACAGTGAAATTGGCATCTAGAAACAACATCCTTGATCCTATTGAAACTTAATCACCTGCACTAGGTGGGGCCCACACAAGCTATTTTTAGGTGTATGTCTATTTTTATAATTGTGAGAAAATTCTATTTATAGCGGGAGTCTATTCGTAGATCGCATGTCTAAAAATAGAATGCATGTCAATTATTATTTATCTCTTAATAATAATTAGACAATAAATAATAATCTATTCTCTTGAAGCACTTGATTTCAGTTAACTGATGTGGCAAACTAGTTGACTAAAGGAATTACAAGTTCTAAGGTTGGTTGGTGGGACATGCAAGTGGACTTCGTTGTAACTGAGTGATACAAAGTTGTAACAGATTTGGATGTGTAGTAATGCAAGTTGTAAATCAGTTTAACTCAGTTAAGTGAGTTAAATTTAGTTGTTCTAGTTGAAACTGTAGATACACTAGTGAGAGATCAAGTTAATTAAATATTTATTAATTCACGTACAGTGATCTCACATGCAACTGATGTTTTTACTATTATTAACTGCATGCATGTTAGTTCCAGTGGAGACCCAGTTGATATCTAGGTGAAAGGGAGGTGTAACTATCAGTTGTGATATTAGCAGGCTACCCAGGTGTAGTTATAACACCACAGGATGCCCATGATACTAATCGCAGTTGAGGAAGGCTGAAACTCTTTGTGATTAAGGATTGCATTCATCAGGAAGTGCGTGAGCAAGGCAGGTTGTCTAGAGACATTAAATTGGCTAAGGAACTTGCCAATTTTTGTATGATAGTGTGAGACAATTAGCTGATGTACTGAGAGCTCTTGTGATTAGAGTTTTGAATGTAATTGTTTAGTGATTCCTTGTGGAATATAAAATATATGACAGAGGGGTTTTTAGCATCAAGCTTTCCCGAGAATATCTGGTGTTGTGGTTTTGATCTATTCTTCTTTGCTTCATGTGATTGGCAATTGTGTTGTTTTTAATTCCACAAAATATTTGTAGAAGAGATTTAGTATTTAACTTTAGCATATTGTTATATTGGGTGAATCCAAGATATACATGCATATTGTATAATTTCTACATGGTATGAGAGCAGGAATTATTTGGGTACGCGAGTTTGCAGAGAATATATGAAAAATTTGATGAAAATTTTTCAAAAAAAAAATATAATATTTGGATTCCTTGCAAAAAAATATCCAAATTAAAAATAAATAAATAAATAAATAAAATAAAATAAAAATAAAAAACGGTTGAATCAGAGCTCGTACAAGGGATATATCGTCGATTTAAAATCATCTCTTTTTTATAATTTTTTGCAACGGCAGGACAATTACAATGTGCGCGAACCAAGAACCTACATGCACTGAGGTACAAGATGCATGAAAAGCTTTGAGGAGAAAAGCAGAGGTTATTGATTTGGTGGTTGAGAGGTAGCCTCTCAACATGCATCATGAGAAGCAGTCTTAGAAGGTTGTGGAGCAGCCACAACTGGAGATGTAAAAGAATCTCTATAGATTTGATGTAGATGTGAACTCTACAGAGCGTCCTACTGTTGGGAAGTGCGAGAAATCCATGCAATTAACGCTTGAGAGGGAGTAGGATTTGCATGCAGGTAAGGGTGAACCTCGAGATGTGGAGCAGCCACAAGATGAGTATCATGAAGTGGGAGAAACCACTCATGCAGAGAAATTTCGTGCCAGATGGGCAGAGGGATTGTATGCAGCTATACCACCAAGTTAGAGGTGGGGCGACATGCATGATTAATCCTAAGAAGAAATTTCTGGGCAGGATTCATTGAGATGGTGTGGATCTCATGAATTGAACCTGGCTACGAGGAGCCCATAGAGCAGTAGTAGCAGGATCAGTTGGATTAATGCAGTCAGATGTCGGGAGGACATGAAATCAAAGTAACAGTGTCGGATACTGGAGTGACAGTGTTGGTACCAGCAGATGTCAGAAGACTTTGATGACAGATGCATTATACTAATTCATTTGTTTGAAGGCTATTTAGTTTCGCAAGTGTTGCATGTGTGAGAAACATTAGAGAAGTGTTGCATGCAAAGGTTTCAGCACACATGCATGGAGTTGCATGTCGCATGCAAAGACATTCCTTTCTTTTTGAGAGGGAGTGTTGAAGGTAGCAACAAGAAACAGTGAAATTGGCATCCAAAAACAACATCCCTGATCGCAGTGAAAATTAAGCACCTACACTATGCTGGGCCCACACATGCTATTTTTAGGTTTATGTCTATTTTTAGAATGGTGAGAAAATTCTATTTATAGCGGGAGTCTATTTATAGATGGTTGAGAAAATTCTATTTATGGATGGAGTTC
Organism: Pinus albicaulis; assembly: GCA_034641835.2. Taxonomy (NCBI): domain Eukaryota; kingdom Viridiplantae; phylum Streptophyta; class Pinopsida; order Pinales; family Pinaceae; genus Pinus; species Pinus albicaulis. The sequence goes on from CM076581.1 coordinate 1,438,764,157, forward strand.
TATTTTTGGAATGCATGTGCGAAGTTTGTTCGTAGATCGCATGTATAAAAATAGAATGCATGTCGATTATTATTATCTCTTAATAATAATTAGACAATAAATAATAATATATTCTCTTGAAGCACTTGATTTCAGTTAATTGATGTGGAAAACTAGTTGACTGAAGGAATTACGAGTTCTAAGGTTGGTTGGTGGGACATGCAAGTGGACTTCGTTGTAACTGAGTGATACAAAGTTGTAACAGAGTTGGATGTGTAGTAATGCAAGTTGTAAATCAGTATAACTTAGTTAAGTGAGTTAAATTCAGTTGTGCTAGTTGTAACTGCAGATACACTAGTGAGAGATAAAGTAAATTAAATATTAATTAATTCACATGTAGTGATCTCACATGCAACTGATGTTTTTACTATTATTAACTACATGCATGTCAGTTCCAGTGGAGTCCCAGTTGAGATCTAGGTGAAAAGGAGGTGTAACTATTAGTTGTGATATTTGTAGGCTACCCAGGTGTAGTTATAACACCATAGGATGCCCATGATACTAATCGCAGTTGAGGAAGGTGTTACACGTTATTTTGTCACCATGACATTTGACTGTCTATATAGGTTCATCACTACCTATATTATGCTCCCTTAGAAGTCAGAAACCCCAATGTTCCTAAACCAAGTCTTGGAATTGGAGAAAAGCTCATTAAAACCCTAAAAAGTTTAACTCCGCACTTTTCCTAGCACTTTCCTGTGGATCCGCAGATATTTTCTCTATAGCCTGCGGCACATCCTGCACATTTTTCTTATAAAACCTACGAACTGCCGTAAACAGTCAAATAAAGGGAAAAGTAAATTCTAGAAGCCCAACTGGACGAATACTCTCCCAACTAGAAGCTTCTAGAAGCACGTTCAGTTCGAGCTTTATCCTATACTCGTGAGCTCTATCCCTTCACTCATGGAGTTTATGCCTTAGTATATGGAGCTCAAATCCCTTCATGAGAGGAACCCATCCCCTTCTTCATGGAACTGAAACTACCTCCATTTCCCTATCAATTGATCTCATGTTTCAGTCTCAAGGGTAGCTTGTAAAAGGTAGAGACACATATGTGGTAATTGCTGAAGAAATTTTTAAGAGAGCATACTCTCTATACTAGCCATTTTTTATATGAGAATGATCACACACTCATGTCCATAACTTCATGCTAGTTCAGAGAGAAGAAGGCTTGTCAATCTGAGAGAGGAAGTTTGTTCAATACCCCGGAAGAACCTGTATAACATCAAGGCGAAAGGTTGTAAGGTTACTTCTTATTATATAAGTTAATACAAATGGATCCCATTTTCTCACTGAATTATTCATGTATCTATTTGAGTATTTCAATTCTTAGATTCCTTGATCACTGAGATAGATTAGTGTTTTCTCAATTATTATATCTTGTAGGTGATTTTAATCCTTTTATATGTCATTGATTGCAGGTTTCACATGCTGAAGTGACCTCTTTTGGAGTGACTGGATAGAATATTTCTGAAAGCGTTGGACTTCAAGTAGGGGCATGTCCTCATTCTTTGTTATTAATAATTCTGAATCACAAATGATCTAGAGGAAATGGTTTTCATTTGGTTGTTTATTTCTAGTTATCCTTAGGATACTAGGGAGATCATTCTTATCTACAAGAAGGATTTATCTGCATAACAGAAGTCTAAAATTCTTTGTGATTAAGGATTGCATTCATCAGGAAGTGCGTGAGCAAGGCAGGCTATCTGGAGACAGTAAATTGGCTAAGGAACTTTCCAATTTTTATATGACAGTGTGAGACAATTAGCTGACGTACTGAGAGCTCTTGTGATTAGAGTTTTGAATGTAATTGTTTCATGATTCCTTGTGGAATATATAATATATGATAGAGGGGTTTTGAGCAACAAGCTTTCCCGGGAATATCTAGTGTTGTGGTTTTGATCTATTCTTCTTTTCTTCATGTGATTGGCAATTGTGTTGTTTTTAATTCAGCAAAATATTTGTAGAAGCGATTCAGTGTTTAAATTTAGCATATTGTTAGATTGGGTGAATCCAAGTTATACAAGCATATTGTATAATTTCTACACTTCTTGGTTTGCCAGGAGGTATTCTACAGTTCACAGTTTCTTGGTAAACATTTTTCCTAGCATTACCCTTTTATTTTTTTTATTTTTTTTTGGTCATAAAATAAATCAGTCATCATGGAAGAATAAAATCCCTTTCCCTGTCATTCACATAGAATTGCATTGAAACCACCTTTACCACTAGAAGTCACTTCTGGTTGGCGAAAGCGACATTGCTCTACCGAAACCAGTACTATGAATACCTCTGGTGAAGCATCATCTTCCCATATACCAGAGTCCGCACAATTTGTTTCTACACATCCTGGTTCATCTACTGTTGTCGATATGGAATCCTCATAGCTACCTATAGTCACAATCCATCCAATCAGTGAGACCATACCTCCTGAACACGAAATTGTTCAAATGGAAGTTGATCCAGATCCTGTCTTTTTTTTTCCAGAAAATCTGCATCCCAAAGTCGAACGAATGGAAGTTGTTCATGTATCGATCATCCCACATTCCATTATAGCCATTGAGTCTCCCATATCGTGAAGTGAACCTCCTGAAATATAATTTGGGCCTGACGGTGAAATCCTTCCACCTCGTTTAATTTCAATTGAAGAAATCCCACAAGACGAGACACCTGTAACTCCAACCCATTTTAGGTAGAATTTTTACTTGTATGAGTCTTTTCCTCAATCACCATCCTCTTCTTTTGTTGATCCTATTCCTATTCAAGTTCCTGTCGATTCAAAAGGGTATAAATTTGGTCAAGTAACCATGCCTGAACCAACATCTTTGGTTGGATCATCTGTTCCAATTGCATCAGCACCTACTCTCGCTACATCATCTATGTTCACAAATTCACCAGTCATATTTTCATGGTGGCCCTTTGGTCCCATTAGGTTATAAATATTTATCTAGAATTTTCTCTGGTGCATCTTCAAACCCATGGACTTCACCAATGTCATCGTCTGGTATTCTAAATGGTAAACCTATAGTGAGTACTGAATGGATTTATTCTTTATACACATCCTTAGGGAAATATCAAGTTGGTCCTTCTGGGTCTATTTCTTCGAGTACCATATCAACTAGACTCCCTGCATTTGGAGAACAATATTTTCAATCTTATCATCCTCCTCGTGATGGGGGGCAACCTTTGGTCACCCACTTTGACAGTACTCTGTCATTTTTTGGTCAACCTAATGTCGAAATGAATGTTTGTCAATGGCAGCACACTCTGCCTATCCAACCACAAACAATTGTACAATCGTATCAACTGGTTCAACCTGTTGCACCCACATCAATTCCACTTGTTAATACATCTTTACCCTTGTTACAGAATCAAACAGTTGTACAACAACCATTTCAAGCGGGTCCTTCAACTCAATACCCTCAATTATTGGACCCTTAGACTCCAACTCCTCCGATTAATTCTACAACAACAGCCAAGCTAGATTACCATATTATGGGATGTCACAACCACAACCAAGCTAAACCTATCCTCAACCAAATCCAATTTATCCTAATTTGGGTTATAAAATTGGTGGATAGACCCCTTGGCAACCTCAGGCACAAATGCCTCAACCTTCATTTCAACAAGTATCATATCTAGGTTTTGGTCAACAGAATCCTCAAGGGTTTGCTTATCAAAACAACCCCTATCTGGGTTACCAGCAACAGATTCCTTATGTTGGTAATCAAAAGCCTGTTTCTCAAGAAATTATATCATACCCTAGCTATGCTCAACCTGACCTTAATCGACAGTTTCCCTTTGTTGCAACTTTAGAGTTACTAGATATAAATCGGCTCACCAATGATCTTGTCAACTATGCTCCTTGGTGGTCGGTGATACCCCATAAATTACCCTCAGATATTCCTAAGTTCAATGGAAACCCTAGGTAAGACTCGTTGACTCATGTTATGACTTATCATTTGTGGTGTTAATCAAACTCCCTAAATATTGATTCTGTTCAGCTACGTCTTTCCTAGCGTACGCTCACTAGTCTGGCTGCAAAATGGTACATTGAGTTACCTAAAGCTTCTTTTGATAATTTCACTACCCTAGCTACTATATTTTTGACCCACTTGCAACTACCCATATGATATAAAACTAGAACGGAACTCTTGACTAATTTTAAACAGACTAATTCTACTCACATTTATGATCATATTCATGAGTGGTGTCATCGTTGTAGAATGGTTAAGACATTTGTTCCTGATCAGCTCCTTGCTGAGTGGTTCATTAAGTCCTTGTTACCATCTATAACTGAGGATGTGGCTAAGGGTGGCATCATCACTGAAGATCAGGTCATTGCTCATGCCCAATATTTAGACTTGATTTATACTCAGTCTGTCATGCTCTACGTAAAAAATCCTAACAAGCCGCGATCTAATTTTATTGTTCCTCCTTCATCAAAGGACTCTCATGCCAGAGACGGTATGATTGGTATTGCAAGCACACATCATACTACTACATCTGATCCTTCACCTTCTTCCAAAATTAATGTCATGTCATTTGACAAAGGCAAAAGTGACAAGCAACCCGGAAGTAAGAAAAAGGGAAATCAAAGAAAAAAAAAACTTCTAACCCACAGGAAAGATCATCTGATCAATCATCTGGAAATAGGAAACCTCATTATCCATGCATAATATGTAATGAGGAATAATTTTTTTGGGATTTTCCTCACCACGTTGAAGTCTCAAAAATTGTTAAGACTTCACATGTGTCAGCTGTCTTGACAGATCCGTTTCTGAATCTGGACACAAATTTGGTTGTTACGGATCCAGCTTCTAGTTCTCAAGTGCTTATGCTATCTGTCACAAAACCTTCAATAGATATTTTTATGTCAACGCATAATAAATATTATGATAATCAGGCCACTGATCAACCTACTACCTCAACCACGAATCCATCTACAAAATCAATACTGCCTACTTGTATTCCTAAATTGATAATCAAGCCATCGAAGGGAATTGTTCATAAATCGACATATAATCCTCGAGCAAGAGCTGCTCAAAACTATAATATAGTTGAAAATTTGGCTCAATCCCCTTCAGTTATGTCGGCTCTTGAGGTATCACAAAATTTTCCCTCCTAGAAACAGGCTTTATTATCAGCTATTGGTGGAACTGATCCGACTGATTCTAATGTTTTCATCTTTAATAATACAAGCTATGTGCCACAATTGCCAACAGAATTGGCATTCTCCATACAAGTAAATGTTCTCAATCACCTTGTTCATCGTACTATTATTGATGAGGGAGCATCTACATGCATTATGTCTCTAAACTGTTGGAAGTCACTTAGCTCATCGCAGCTATCTCAATCATCAATGATGCTGAAGGCTTTTGACGAATGTACATATAAGCCTTGTGGTATTATCAATAACCTGCATGTAGAAATAGGGGGGAAAATAGTGAATGTTGATGTCGAGGTTGTTGACGGACCTCTTGACTACAATATTCTACTTGGAAGGCCATGGGTATATGCTATGACTGAAATTGTTTCTACATATTTTAGAATGATCGCCTTTCCATATAAAGGTGCCATCATAGTCATCAATCAACTATCCTTCTTTTCCTCCACTTCACAGGTAACTGGAAGTGTTCCGTTCGTTCACGCACCCCAACTAGCACTTCAAAACATCAGTTTACAACTCTTAAAGGATTCCACTCTCATGGGAACCTTTGCATTACTGCCACCTGTGACGTCGGCAGAAATTGCAAGTATAAATACCTACTACATGATCTCTTCCACTCTATTTTGATTAAGGAAGAGTATGGGTGATTCTGAAATTGTTACATTGGATGAGTTTCTACCGCCCAGCCCTATTGAGCTAGCATAGAAATCAATCTATCTAGATTGGATGGAAAATCCAAAATCATCCTCTCCGGTTGTTTTGGTTGATCGTTCCTTAGATTTTGGTACTCCATCTGATCCTTTTTCCTCAACTTTCTTGACAGATGAGAATATTTTGGAAACCATGATGTCAGAAGGAGAACCATGGTAATATTATCATCATCGTTCCCATCTTCCTGATTATGAAGAAAATAATCTTAGTGAAATATATCCCTCATTGATCAAAAATTTATTTTTGAATTCTTTACCTATTAATGCAATCGATTCTGAGTGAAATTTTTCAAATATTGAAGAAACCATTTCTATTGATATTTCGACCAAACTTGGCACTGTAGAAAATATTCATGTCGGCCTTATCTTGTTCTCCATCCGAACTTGAAACATATCGCTTCCTTTTCGTGAATTCTGTGATGTATTTTCTTGGTCTTACGAGGAAATCCTAGGCATAGATACTAGTATCGTTGAACACACTATTAATATGTATCATAATGTCAAGCCGGTGCATCAACACCTTCATCCTATTCATCCAAAGAAGGTTGTTTCCATTAAAGTAGAAGTTGAGAAAATTTTGCGTGCTAGTTTCATCTACCCTGTTTCGCTAATTGAGTGGGTTTCCAATATCGTTCCTATCATGAAAAAACAAGTAACCATCAGAGTGTGCATTGATTATCAAGATATAAATATTGCTTGTCCAAAAGACAACTATCCTACTCCCTTTATCGACTAGATTATTGACAATTGTGCTGGATGTGAAATATTTTCGTTCATGGATGGATTTTCTGGCTACAATCAAATCAATATCCGCCCAAAGGATCAATATAAGACAACATTCATCTATCCCTAGGGAACATTCTCTTATAGGAAACTACCATTTGGTATAAGGAACGCTGGGGCAACTTTTCAGAGAGAAATGGATTATGCTTTCAATAACATCAAGCACATTGTTCAATCATATCTAGATGATTTACCCATGCATTCATGAATCAGATTGATCACCCGATGCATTTTAGAGCCATCTTCTTACGCTGTCGACACTACAAAATATGCCTCAATCCACATAAATGTGTGTTTTGTGTTGGTTCTGATCCTTTGCTTGGATTCGTTGTCTAAAAATAAGGAATTTGAATCGACCCATTGAAGGTTCAGGCCATTCTTGATTTTCCTGTGCCATCAAATTTACTTCAGATACAGAAACTTCAAGGAAAGGCTAGCTTCCAAAGGAGGTTCATACCCAACTACGCTGAAATGGATAAAGGATTTACTCAGCTCTTAAAAAAAGGGTTTCCCTTCCATTGGGACTAAGTTGCACAAGATTCTTTTGATGTTGTCAAGGATACTCTTGTCTGGGCATCATTAATGTATCCCCCCAATTATCAGAGTGATTATTTCTTATATATCACCGCGGTCGATATGACCATTTCTATGGTATTGGTCCAAGTAGAAAATGGGATAGAACATTTGATCTATTATTCGAGTCGTAATCTCAATGATACGGAAGTGAAGTATTCGTTCGTAGAAAAGCTTGCCTTTGAATTTTTTCAAGCTGTCCAAAGATTTCGCCACTATATCCTGTTCTGGAAGACCATTGTCATTTCAGATTGAAACCCCATGACTTATATATTATCACGTCAATTTCTATGGGGGAAATATTTAAAATGGATTTTCATTTTACAAGAATTTGATTTGGAATTCATCAAATCCAAGTCAAAGAAGTCTTTAGTTTTGGCTAAGCTTCTCTGTGACCTTCCCTCTGATAGTACTACTACTACGTCGAAACCATCTATTCCTGACGAGACTTTTTTTTTGATCAAATCATCTGATCCTTGGTATGGATATTTTATCATTTATCTCCAAACCCAAACTTTTTGGCCTAATACCTCTCGCTTTGACCAGCGACGTATTCGATACCAAGCAAAATATTATCTAATCGCCGGCGATACACTTTATCGTCGTGGTGTTGATACAATTTTTAAGAAGGTGCCTCACTCATGAGGAGGCCAAAAAGGTTTTAAATGATTGTCATGTTGGGGCTTGTGGTGGAAACTTTTCTGGATACGCTACTGCGCAAAATACACTCTGTGCCTATTACTTTTTTCCTACCATATTTCGCGACTACATTCTCGTGGTTAGAAGTTGTCATGCGTGCCAGATATTTGATCATAAAATCTGCAAAACACCAGCGCCAATGCATCTTGTTGTCTCTGTGGGGCCATTTTCAAAATGGGGTATTAACTTCATGACCTGTAACCCTCGTTCATCCGGGGGTCATGGTTATATTATTGTCGCAGTAGACTACTTTACCAAATGGGCCGAAGTGCAGCCCACATTCAACAACACAAGATAAACAACTGCATTGTTTTTCTTTAATCATGTTATTGTGCATTTTGGGGTCCCATAGGCTATAGTTATAGATCATGGGAAGCATTTTCACAACCACATGATGACTGAATTGACTACCAAGTTAGGATTGTCACATGATAATTCTACTCCTTATTATCCACAATCAAATGGACAAGTTGAGGCTATCAACAAGATTCTTAGATGTATGCTTCAACGAATGATAGGAGTTCGTAAAAGAAACTGGCATTTTATCTTGTACTCTGCCTTTTGGGCGTACCGAACCTTGGTAAGAAATGCAACCGGATTTACCCCCTTTCAATTGGTGTATGATCTGGAAGCTATATTACCAATCCAATGTGAAATACTTTTGTTAAAAGTCGCAATCAACTTGTTTCCTGACACCTCAGAAGAATAAGTGCGTCTTTTTAACCTCATCCATCTTGATGAAATGCGTCGTGAAGCCCAATTGGCCAACGAAGCGCATAAGAGACGTATAAAGGCACAATACGACAAAAATTTCCAGCCTCACATTTTCTCAGAGGGCGACTTGGTCCTTCTTTATGATCAAGAAGCCGATGTAAAAGGTACAGGGAAATTTGAGCCATTATGGCATGGCCCCTATATTTTCAAAAGAGTTCTTGATAAGGGTGCCTATGAGTTGGTGGATTACAATGGAATTCTATTGGCACAGCCCTGGAATGGGTTGTATCTGAAATGTTACTATGCTTAATCATGAGCGTAGTGATTTTTCGTATTATATTGTATATATATGTTGTTGATTTTCATTCACTGTCTTAGTTTGTTTTTTAGAGTTTTATTGACGTTAGTAATCCACTTTACATTTCATCGCAGATGTCTAAATCTTTGGAACCATTTATTGGATATGCTGATGATGCTAGTCATAGTATGCAGAGTCTATCCTCTACAGTGTGGGCCATTTTCCTTCCGAACGGCGAGTTAGTGAGTTTTCAAGGGACTTGTATCGGTAGATCGACAAACAATATCGCTAATTATAGCACGTTGATCGAACTTCTCTCTGATGCCATTTCATTTGGTATTAACTGCATTATCATAAGGTTAGACTCACAACTTGTGGTATTACAACTTACTAGTGTTTATAATGTTAGAAATCCAACACTGCATCGTTTGTTCCTAAGAGTTCAACTTTTGGAAAGACATTTTGATTTTATTCAATATCAACACATTTCCAGAAATTTAAACACATTGACCGATTCTTTGGCTAATCAAGTTTTAGACAGACATTTGCAACACATGTAAAGAAATATTCACATAATCAAATAGGATTGCGCAATAAACATAGGAAAACACTGAAATCAAATAGATAGATAGTTATAGGTTTTACAAAAAAAATTACCCAAGACACATTGGTCATCTAACCTCAAAATGTATGCAACGTGTCAAAATTAAACTAGTGATGCTCATGGTAACATGCTATAGATCTAGCTATCCTACGCAGTAACCACATCCAATGGTTAGGATTACCTATAGTGTGGTGCTACAGTCGCATGGGTAACTCTTCGATCCGACAATCCGGAATCCCGAAGGTCAACCCCTCTATGTGTTGTCGAAGCTCAGACAGAGTCTTAGCCATGTCTAGATCCTGAAGGATTGCTCTCCTAACATCCCTCTCTGCTAGCTCATCCGCTCATGCTCTAGTTCCTCCACCGGTTGAACTCAACCAACATCTACATTACATTAAAACTTTAGTTTAGTCTTGGAAAACAACAAAATACAAAAAAAAATTATAAACCTTAGAAAAAATAAAAAACATGGTCAAAACATACTTACCTATTGCACCCCACTGAGTGCCTTATGGTAAAGCTAAGTCTAGATCTCCTCAGAAATCGACGCATGCGTATGCATACTCATCGATCGTGACAACCTATCACCTGAACTAGGAAAATAATGCAGTTGAGAACACAATGGACGATTGGCCTGCATGCTTATCCATTAGTTCTACCCATCTTTTCATCCTCGGATCTCTAGGGTTAGACACAGCTAATTCACATGCTGAGGCTGCATCAGTGGAATCTGCTCTAAGGAAAATGAAATGAGGATCGAACCATAACTTAAGTTTTTCTTCCTTCCTCCCTTTGCCTTGTTCATGTTTTCCTTTATCTGAGAAAGTATAGCTTCAAACCAGTTGAAGACTGTTGGCTCCATGCACTTTAACGCATACTGCATATATGATCTATTCGATACATGTAGTGTAACGGTGTCAGCAAGTTTTTTGATAGTGAAAAGAATGGTTCTCAAAGGAAAATATCAAACTTCACAGATGTTTATTTTCCCATCCTTTCTTGGCTCTACCCCTAGATAGCAATATTGCAAAACATGATCTTTGATAGTCTCTTCTTTGAGAGCAAACCCTGAGAGGGAAATAGGCAAGCCTCTCCTCGACAATCCTATAAGAAATTATACATCATCCACTGTAATAGGAACCATTTTGTTCCTAATGTGAAATGCCTCGATAGCTGGATCCCATGCTCGAACTAAAAACTCCAAGAGTTATATTTGTTGCATCATCCTTGACAGATGGAAGTACTTTAACAACCTACAATCTCTTAGGGCTCTTACTGTAATCGGATCATTCAAGGAAACCATATTTTGTTCTTAATGTTGTCTTTCTCTCCAAGTAATCGTCATTCTAGTCTAATGGAATCTTGAAAAATAACCATAAGACCCATTAGACTACTTTTCATGCAAAAAATTAGGAAAATTTTGGGTACATTGCAAGAATAGAAAATGAGAATTGCGCCCAACGTAGTCTTGAACAAGGGACAGTGTGTTGCATATGCACCTAGGCTTCAATTTAGGTTATCCACAACATAGTTTTCAATGCTCAAGGGTGTATTTACCTCTTATAAAAATAATTTACCCTAAGGGGACCAAATCCCTAAAAAATTGAAATGAAAGAAAATGAATTGACTACGTTAAGAAAGAGAGGGTTCATGGCACCAACCTGGATCAGACGGCGATGAAAACCATCCATAGAAACGATCGCAATCAATAGTTGAAGTTAGAGGGAAAAAAAGGTTCAGAGCTCCAAAATGCAAATGGTAACTTTCAAATGGTAAAAATGAATAGTACAACTCTTTTTATTAGTCATTTGATTATTTGAAAATCATATTTATTGCTATGACTATGGTTTTATTCTATTTTTATTATGAAATGGGTATTTTTAATCCAGTTTGTGTTGTTCTGAATAGGTTTTACAACTGATGAGTAGATTAGTCATGCAGATTTATTTCAAGAATTATTTGACCACAAAGCATACATTTATCCTTATTTTTAGAGCTTTGTTAAAAATGAAAAAGGACTTGAAGCGCACTTTTATCTCTTTTTCAAGCTTCGATAACAGCAAAAAAGGAAACGCTAGAGTCTTCTTTTAGCTCTTTTCAGACTCTGATAATGTGAAAATATTTCCGAGCACTTGTCTTTTCGAGCTCGCAGAAATAAATGAATTGATATCTACTCCGTATAAGTTTAACCCTTTTCCAGACTGAGATAGATTCTTTATGAAAAAGGAGTGCCTTAGTCGAACATGGCTAAGAGGTTATCTCTTATATTATTTTACACTTTTTCGGATCTGAGCGGCAACTTTACGAAAAAGTACTTATGGAGTTTTCTTTCGTCCTCTTTTTCAAAATCTCTAAATATGAAAAAGGACCGGGTTGTCACTGTCATTAGGCTCGTTAAAACATAAAATAGTGACGGGCTTGTCAATCGTGGCAAGAATCGAGTTTCATTCATCGCTAGACTCATTAAATTATTAAATAGCGATACATTATTTTCCCAGAGGGTTGAATTATAGATTATCCCCCTCAAGCTTGTTAAAAAATAAAGAGGTACTGGTTCACAAAATGACCAGGGAAAATTTGGGAAAGTGAACAGAACTTTTTACGATAGCAGGTCGCTCTGGAACATGACACTTCACTCCATCACTGTGATCATTTGGGTTGGGTAATATTCTTGATGGTTCATTCATACCTATGGTTCATCATACCTTCACTTCGGTTTTGGGTCAATGCTGCCAAGTCATCTCAGTGTCGACGATATGTTCAAGAGAAGTCATCGAGTGAATACTCATCCTTCTGCAATACTCATAAACCTTCATTCTCATGACAGTCATCCCTAAATATTTCTATATCAAGTCATATTTTGTCTTTGAAATCAATAACTCCCATTTTCACAATAAAGTGACTTCTTGTCGACGTCAAATCATCATCCAGGAAGTCCACTTAGAAACATTATATTCCAGTGCCATGAGGCTTGTTACAGTATCGACAAGATCCTCACTTCTGGACCATTGACTGAAATATTTTGTTTGGCGTTCGACATGAAATCATATATTCACGCCTTACGAAATGTACTGGAGTTCCTTGAGGGCCATTAACATCATTGGTGGTTCTCTCACATTTGTTAACAACTCACATCATTGGCTGGTAATCAAATGATGTCTTACCATGTTCGACTACAAATCATATATTTGCATGGCTAGACTTGTACTCGACTGATCGAGTTAACGAGATAAGAAGACCCCGGATCTAGTTTTAGCCATTCGGGTTGTGATTTCAGTATTGTTGTACACATCATCTATACAATGACCTTACATACAAATCGTCATCCGAACATGGGCCTATATCTGTAGGCATGTTTGTATTGGGAAACATTCCAATGTAAATGACTTTCTGCACTATGTACATATTACTAGATAGTTTGTGTGCTGAGTATGGGAATTCCTTCCCTCAGCAATTCGTGATCAAGAGGATATATCATGATGTAATGTATTATAAGATTGATGCAGGTCACCACTCCACTTCAGCTCTAGCCCATCATATTGTAAAGCATCTCATTCAAAAAATATTGTTATTATTATTCTAACTTCATGCTTTAGGGGGAAATCTGTTATAGGTCAATTTGGGCACCATTCCCAATGACCTGGTTAAACTAGAAATCATCCCCAGAACCATGAATAGGGTCTATCTTCCCATAGCATTTCAGTTTCTACATGCCCTAAGACAAAGAACAATAACAAATCATCCATGACTTCCATTGCAAGGTTTCCAAGATTTGAAGTACATGTTATATCACCTATGAGCTCACCAACGCAATCTCTCAAGGGGCTAACTGCTTTGTATATGCAGTCACCTCCTGTTAGCCCCCCTATGAAATTCTTAACAAGCAAGCTGGGGGCTAGATCGTTTTGGAGCCTTGAAGGAATGCTTTTCCCCTGAAAACCCATCCTCCTTGAAGTCTCTGAGTGTTATGCCTAATACAAATCCTATCTGCTGGTCCATTCCTAAAAGGCCTACTGTTCCCCCTTGCACCCCTGCAAAATGTCCCTTTCTCCCCTTTTTTCTTCCCTCTGTCAAAATCCCTTTTTTCCCCTTCTTATTTTCCCTATTAACCCCTCCAAAATCCCCCTTAAATCCCACCATTATCCTTGGTTTCTTCAAATTCCCCCTCCATCTCCCTATCGTTACCCTTTGGAGACTTCAAAATGCATTAAAATGGGTTAAAAACCCACTTCCGACCATATAATAGGCCTCAGCCCCTTTTCCACGAACCTGCGCCCTTTTCCTCCATGTAACCCAGCGCTGTAACCACCTGCTGAAGCAAAAGGCGCCTATCCACTGAATTTATCTGGCGAATTTGCATCCGTCGATCTTGGTTGATCGGACGGTGAGCGTGAATCCCAACGCCCTCTGTTTTTCCCCGTTCATTTCCTCATCGCGCGATCACTGTTCATTTCCCCGCCGGATCAACGGTCCACAGTCCTCCTGCCAGTGGTCCCTGCCTTTTCACTGTTCAAAACCGCCTGGTTTATTTCGCACCGCCTTTGGGCGGATGGCGGTTTTCCCCCGTTACCCAGTGATTCCATACACCTTTCGACACATGTCCTCCTGTATGCTTTCAAAACCGCCGTTCCCGCTCGTTAACCCTATCCATCACGCATTATTGTCCAGACGCGGATGCCCAGCAAAATTGTCGTAGACCGTCCGATCTGGAGCGGGCCATCTGATGGCTATCACCTGTCCAATATGCACGATGGATAATGAAGTTGCGCGCGCGATAGCTCATGCCACGGTCCACCGCTCGTCGATCACCACCATGATCCACGGTCCAGATTTTCTCACCCGCCGCTGACTTTTCCACTGTCCCCAGTCCCGCCACATCATCACCACGTGCATTCTCCGTGCATACTCCCATTCCATTGCATATAATTGGTTCATTTCATGTTTTTTTTAATGTTTTTTCGTTCGTTTTTCGCTCTGCAGACCACCACCTCCACCAGAGCAGATTTCCATTGTTCCTCTGCATTTTTCTTTGCCATGTCACCGCCTGCACTACCTTTCTCCTCCTCCACATCATCCGCCAACCCATTCATGATTTTCTTCACAGGTTTCATGTTTTTGTAGGGTTTTCAACAGGGAATTACCGCCATGTTGCACGATCTCTGTACAGTGATAGGGTGACTGTAGAAAACCATATGCAGAGGCTGTATTCAGAGCCTGATGTTACAGGAAATGTCTGGAGGTGTTTGCGCCATAAATTCATCAAAGGGCAAGGTCTAAACTCTACCAATTCTCCGGTGCCATTAAAGCTCATAATGCATGAACAGAGACAGTACGGGAACAGCAGAGAGCTCGAGGCAAGTAATGGAAAACTCATGAGCTTCTTCAGGGATTTTTAGAAGGAAAAAGTACAAATTAGAAGACCCCCAGGATCGATCAAAAGGTCCTGAGCACAAGCAAAAGGTAACATTAGGGTTTATTCATCAGCAGAATGTTTTTCTTCATCAAGTACAGGGCATCCATACAAATTTTATGATGCACAATGTCCCTGAAGGAATTTCCACCCTAACAGCAGTTCAAAACCGCCAGAGCATTTATATGACAGACTTCTTAGTAGTTTATTTCATTTTTTTTTCAAAGCACCAGGAGGACTACAGCCAAAAGATGTCAAGATCATATCCAGAGAAGATCACTCCTGCATAAAGAGGTGACAGTAATTAAATACTCAGCATTCTAACAGAATGGGTTTCGGCCCTGCATTCATTTTTGTGTTTAATGTTACATTTGGTGTTCACCTACCCCCTCATTCGATCTTCTGTTAATCCTCTGCTATAAAACACAGAAGGAAATTTTGTTGTTGGTTGTTGATGAGATATCAAAGAAACGCAAGCATTTTCCTCTTGAGACAAGTTCTCTGTGTAATATTGTAAGATAGGCTGAGATATGATGTATTCAGACTGAATGTTCAAGCTATGGGCTATGATGTACCTGATTGGTGTTGTTTTTAATATGACAAGCATATTTCTTTGGATCCTGATCTAAAGCAGCTGGTGATGTTTTCTTATATCTGTGTTTGATTTCATTTCATTCCATTTCTACTGGCTCGCATCAGAAGTTTGGCATAAGAGTTACCCTTGATAGGTACCTTATGTTGCTGCTCTCCCAGCCCTTTATGTTTTCTGCTTATGTGTGTATCTGAATATTTATTTTAATTGATTTAACCAGTGTAGTGGATGTTATTGCCTGCTTTCTGATGTCTGAATTAATGAAATCCATGTTTAGATGTTCTTGTTAGGATTTAATTGGATGTGCTAAGAGCACTGGGGGGTCTAGAACCTTGTCTCCTCTCTAGGATCTTTCCATCCCAATTAGGCCTTTCTAAGATCCCTCGTACTACCTCTAATTTTTTCCAAGCAGGCCTGGAGTTAAATGACCTCTAGCCTAATCTATAGACAGAGTTGGTTGGTTCTCCTTTATCCATTTTCAGTCCTTAATGTTCCATTTCACCAATCATCTTGCAAGATCCAAATGCTCTAGATGACTAGCCCAACTGAAAGATTGCACATTGATTACAAATAAATCCTTTCTTGACTCCATAGCCCAATGGCCTTGATATTCTCTAAATTATCTACCTTTGCCTAAATTTCCTCTTTGCCCATCCTTGTCTTATATTGGACCTTCTTTTCCTGATTCCAAGCAACCAAACATAAACAATCAAAGAAACAACCCTGAGCCTAGAACTAGCCTAAAATCACAACTTAGAGCTTCAAAGACATACCCTTTGACTCATATAGAGAGATCCCTCTCTGGACCTAGGAGGGCTAGATCCTAAGGTCTGAAAGTGGTTCTATGTTGTCTCATCTTTTGGTCTTGTCAACCTGGACAAAACATGGGAACCCCAACATAATAGCGACTCCACTGGGGACCTGAGTGCATTTCATTGTATACATTTCCAAGACTCAGAAGCTTAGAACTCTGGTTAGATTGACAGTAAGTCACTCCTTTCTTGAATCGAACTCCATTATTGAATATCCGCCACACTCTTAGACAAAGCCTGGAAAGGGCCAAGTAGCCTCCGGATCTCACCCTCTTCGGAGGTGACATATCTGGTTAATTCCCTCCCAGTCGATCTCTTGTTGGAGTTTGTTTTTTGAGGAGATTCTTGAAAGGTGATAGTGCCTGAGCACTGTGGTGGACAGTGTAACCCTTAGATATACCCTAACCCTCCACCTGGCAACTCCATTGCTCCTAAACGAAAATACTCCACTGGTGATTAGTAGGCCTGTTGATTATCTTTGTTTCACAATAGACTCCACTGGGAGACCAGCCCCTAAGACAACATCAACCACAGTAGAAGCAACAAGTAAGGTTAAGCTTCTTGGCTAGGAGATAGAATTCTGGCTTTCAGAACCATTCACACAAGAGCTTACCCTGACCCTGACCCACCTGAAATAGTTGACAATCCAGAGAGTATCCTCAAGGGAGCTCCTACACCTAAAAGACCAACTATTTCCGGTCACATTTATAGAGCTAATTCTACACCAGAAGACCTAACAGCTCTATCACTTTTTCTCCCCGACCTAGACTTACCTAATAGATTTCCAAGAACTAGGTCAGTCAATCACCTAGACCAACAAGACCTTGAGCCTCACAGTTCACCATCTCATAGCGGTCAACACACTAGGGACAGAGGAACCCCTCCATCTACACCACCTGATATTCACTTCCTTCAAAACTTGGGGCTCTCCCACCCTGGATCTGCCCAACAGACTTCTACTGGTCCCAATATTCCTGTCATCCAAATACCAGCTGCTCAAGCCAACCCTATACCTCATCAGAACATTATCATGGCAGCATGGTATGCACCTTTAGTTTTACCTCAACCCTTTTTACCCTTACCCAACAATTATCAGTCAAAAATCCCACACTTCACTGCTAAAGAGTCCATCATAGCTCAGCAACATGTAGATAAGATGGAGGATTCTTTCGATTATATGGAAATTGGTGATGAAACAATCAAAATGAGAATATTTTCCCAAAGCCTGGGGGGTGATGTAAAGAAATGGTTTAAATTTTTACCCCCTTGCAGTATCCAAGATCTCCCTGCGTTATATCAGAACTTCATAGACAAATGGGAGGTTAGAGCAAACCCTCGCCAGCTCCTATTAGACTACATGTCCCTTAAGAGGAACGTAGGAGAGAGCGTCCACGATTACACCACTAGATTCAACAGCGTATACAATGCTCTCCCTCCACACATGAAACCTCCTCAAGGTATGGCCCTGGCTAAATATCCTGATGCATTTGATGCTGACATGGCCTACGAGCTTAGAGATAAAGAGTATAACAGATTGGAAGACATGCAGAAAGGAGCCATAACCATAGAAGCAAACTTGATGGAGAAAAGGGCAAGATTAAGAGCTGAGAAAAGGGTAACATACAGGGATGAAAATGTAGCTTCCACATCTGATCCCAAATATGATAGATTTTCTAAAAACGTGGAAGAACTACAACAAATGATAAAAAGGATGGTTGTCCAAAACAGAAACCAAAACCAGAACTAGAACGTTAGAAGAAACAATGCTGCTCCCAACAGACAAAGAGAGCCAGATCAACAAGTTATTCCCCCATTTCAAGAAAACTTCTTGGATGAAGACGAGGGAACCATAGAAGAGTCTGAAGGGAATACAATAAACATGTTCGAAACAGAATAATCAGTCCTTAACTGTGATTCAGGGGAAGATCAGCCCTCACCTTCATACTGGGATGAGGAATGGTTAGAAACTGAGGATTACAGACTGAGATTTGAAAATGCCATGTTACAGGTCAGGGAACAATATGAACTTAGGAGCAAAAAGAGCCAAGATACTTCCAAAACCAAAGCTCCTGAGATCATCATCAAGAAAAGGCCTGACAAATCTTCTAAAGCAACCTCTGAAAATAGCAAATCAGCAGCTGAAAGTTCTGGTAAACACAAGGAAAAAGACAACCAAGACACTGAAAAACAAAGCCAACCAACCAGCAGCACTAGCACTGCAGTTAGCGCTCCTGATAAAACGATTCCTGATCTTGTACATAGTGAGAAACCGCAAACTGATACAGCTGCTAAGGCAGTAGCAAATAAAACAAAGTCAAGCATTTCCAAGAGTCAGTCCACTTTCAATTTAGAAAGTGAGATTGCAAAAAACAAAATCTTTGTACCATTATCTGAGCTGGCCACTCAGAATGTATATAAAGGCCAAATTTTGAAAGCATTGAATCTGGGGGAAAACAACGACACTGTAAATTTGAATGATGATCAACCTGCCCTCTTGTTTGGTCCAAATATTGAGGGAAAGTTCTAGGAAGGGGTAGTTCCACCTTTTTATATCAGTCTCAACATTCATGAAAAAATACTCCACAATGCCATGCATGATTCTGGAGCGTCGCACAATTTAATGCCTAAGGTAGTAATGGAGAGGTTAGGCCTAGAGATAACACGACCTTACAAAGACCTATATTCGTTTGACTCCAGCAGAGTAAAATGCCTAGGCCTAATCAAGGATTTATGTGTGAGCTTGACCCAGATCCCAGCTAAATGTATGGTCATGGATGTGGTGGTAGCAGATGTGCCGCCCAAGTATGGCATACTATTGTCAAGATCATGGGGAGCCAAATTGCAAGGAACAATGCAGATGGATGGCTCATATGCCACTATCCCTCTATTTGGACAACTTAGGAGACTGTATAGAGAGTCTCAGATGAAATTCCTAGTCAGTAGCCCCAAGAAACCTGAAAATTCACCATTATACTCTATACACACAGATCTGGATTCTTTCATTCTTTATAACGACCAATCCTTAGGAGATCCAGAATCTGAATGTAGAAATACAAGCAAAGACACAGAGCCCATGGACTTTAGTATAATGGCTACCCTAGAAGAATATGATGAAGAAAACCATGGGCAGAGTACTGAAAACAAAACTCAGAGTAATATGCCACGTGAAGAACAAGATAATCCACAACCTAGTACAGGCTCCCCAACGCAACATAATGGCAAGCCCTTGTGGGAAATGACTTCGATGGGTCCTGTACTAGGCAAAATGCTGGAGCAGGGGTGTGGCTACGTAACACAGAAAATGATCATGCAGAGAGCCATGCTGTGAACCTGCATTTTAAATGCACAAATAATATTGCAGAATACGAGGCTCTCATCCTGGGTCTGAACTTATCGAAAAAATTAGGAGCCCATAGGATAGCTGTGAAAGGAGACTCAGAATTAGTAATCAAACAAGTGAATGTTGAATATACAGCAAAACACCCCAGGTTGAGAGCATACAGGAATGATGCAGTAGATTTATTGAAAACCTTTGTTGAATATGAATTGGTATTTATGCCTAGGAGTCAGAACGTTATTGCTAATGGATTAGCTTGCCTGGCTAGTTCATATCCTAAAACTCCCCCTGACCAACAAATCATCATTCAAACCAAGTTCAGACCTGCAGTGCCAGAAAACGAAAAATATTGGCAGGTCTTTGAAGGAGACTAACAGATCGAAGATTTCCTAGTGGGCAGGAATGAGTTTGAATTTTCTGATTCGGACTCAAAATCTAATGACAGATGCCCAAGTGAGGATCCCCCATATGAAAAAGAAACACCCTGTAACATAGAAATAAACACCTTTTCTGATGAAACTGGACATTCGACCAAAAAATGTGAAAATGCAGATAGCGAAGAGATAGAGGTTTTGCAGGCCAAATATAAGAACATACCCAGAGGCCTGGCACCCCTAGAGGACCTTTTTGACTTTGATGACGTAGCAAAAAATCCTACTATAGAACATGCAGACTCAGATGTAGAAGAATGCAACATAGGTGCTGAGGATATGCCCAAAATGTTAAAACTGGCTAAGTCTATACCCGCAGACATGAAGAAAAAATACATTGACCTGTTTAAGGAATTCATTGATGTGTTTGCATGGAGCTACGAAGACTTAAAGGCCTATGACACCAACGTCATACAACACAAGATACCCCTGAAGGAAAATCAAAAACCTTTTAGGCAAAAACTCTGTAGAATCAATCCAAAACAATTGCCTGCAGTTGAAAAGGAAATTAAGAAGATGTATGATGCAGGCATAATAGTCCCTGTGAGGTTTTCTGATTGGGTGTGAAACTTAGTGGTTGTGAGAAATAAAACAGGGGAGATTAGACTATGCATAGACTTCAGAAACCTCAACAGAGCCTCCCTGAAAGACAACTACCCTTTGCCTTGAATGGAACATATCCTACAAAAGGTAGTGGGCTCTAACAGAATCTCCCTGCTTGATGGTTTTTCGGGATACAACCAAGTTCCGGTACTCCCAGAAGATCAACTCAAAACATCTTTTACCACTCCATGGGGCACCTTCATGTATGTGAAAATGCCCTTTGGACTGATCAATGCTGGAGCTACCTTACAGAGAGCGATGGATATAGCTTTCTCAGATGAGATAGGACACTTCATAGTTATCTACTTAGATGACTTGACTGTCTTTTTTAAAACTGAAGAGGAACATCTGAAACATCTGAGAAAAGTTTTTGAAAAATGTAGAAGGTATGGTCTGTCCTTAAATCCTAAGAAAACTGTGTTTGGGCTGCAAGAAGGCAAACTTCTTGGCCACATTATATCTGAGAAAGGGATTAGGATAGACCCACAGCGAGTTGAGGGAATACTTCAAATCACACACCCGAGAAACATCAAGGAGTTACAATCCTTCATAGGGAAGATCAATTTCCTTAGGAGATTCATTCCCAATCTTGCTGAGCACCTTAGGAAAATGACTGACATGCTAAAGAAAGGTGCAGGAATTAAGTGGACTATCGAAGCCAAGAAATCTTTTGAGTCAGTGAAACTTGCACTCACTCAGGCCCCTGTCCTTATCATCCCAGACTTCTCAAAATATTTTCTGATCTTTTCCTTTGCTTCTGAACACACAATAGTTGTAGTCTTGCTACAAAAGAATTCAGAAGGTAATGAACAGCCAATTGCCTTTTTCATCAAAGCCTTAAGAGACTCACCCTTAAAGTACAACATTATGGAAAAATAGGCCTATGCTCTGGTAAAGGCCTTAAAAGACTTTAGGGTGTACATTCTGCATACTCACACCATAACCTATGTTCCAAATATAGTGGTTAAAGATATCTTGTCCCAGGACCCTGATGGGAAAAGGGGCAAATGGATTGCTACAATATTGGAATACGACCTTGAAATAAAACCCACCAAGTTGATCAAAGGTCAGGGCCTGGCCCAGTTAATGGCTAAATCAAACTTGCAGGCCCTTGACATTAACATGATAAATTCCTTAGATGAGCAGGAAGGATTGCCCCATCCAACTGTTGAGGAGCAGTTTCAGAACTCTCCTTGGTACTCTAATATCCTTTACGTGCTCACCAATCTCAATTCCCCTTCAGAACTATCCAAAACTAAGGCCAGATTCATAAAGCTAAAAGCCAGAAATTACTGCATCCTCAATGAAAACCTATATTGGAAAAATCCAAATGGCCTACTACTAAAATGTTTGTCTGAAACTGAAGCTAAAAGAATCAAACAAGAATTTCATGCTGGGGAGTGTGGATGTCACCTGAGTTGGAAAGCCACTGCAAACAAGATACTCAGGGCTGGCTATTACTGGCCCACTCTCTTCAATGATGTCCATAAAATGGTAACTGCCTGTCATAAATGCCAAATCTTTGAGGGCAGAAAAAGGCTCCTCCCCCTCCCTTTGCAACCTATCACCGTAGAAGGTCCCTTCATGCAATGGGGCCTAGACTTCATTAGAGAAATTCACCCCTCCTCTTCTGGACAACATAGATGGATCCTAACTGCTACGGATTATTTCACCAAATGGATAGAAGCCATACCCACTAGGAATGCCACTGATTCTGTCATCATTAGGTTCCTAGAAGACTTCATCCTGTCTTGGTTTGGCTGTCCAAGAAAAATAATCACTGAAAATCCTGCTGCTTTCGGATCCAAGAGAATGGTTGATTTCTGTCACAGGTATGGAATAGCCCTTGGTCATTCAACTGCCTATTACCCTCAGGGTAATGGATTAGCTTAATCATCCAACAAAAGCCTAGTGAACATCATTAAGAAGCTGTTGGAAGAGAACAGAAAGTCATGGCACAAAAATTTGGTGCATGCTTTGTGGGCAAACAGGCTCACAACAAAGAAATCCATTGGCATGTCACCATTCCAGCTTGTCTATGGAACCGAAGCAGTTTTTCCTACCAGCCTGGGAGTCCCAGTGATTAAGCTTGTTCAAGAGATCCAGACAGAGGAAAATAGTATGGTGAGGAGAATCAATGAAACTATCCATCTGCAGCAAACAAGGGAGCAGGTTTATAGCAGAGCTGTCAGAGTCTAGGAGAACATTAAAAGGTTGTTTGACAAAAGAACCAAAGCTTCAGATTTCAAGGTTGGAGATAAAGTTCTGAAATGGGATTCAAGGAGAGAGGACAAAGGTAAACATGGCAAGTTTGATAGCTTGTGGCAAGGTCCATATATCATTCAAGCCACTGTGGGTCCTAATGCATTTTTCTTACAAGAACTTGATGGTACAGAGCTGTTCGGGGGTCCTGTCAATGGCAGGATGCTCAAACACTACTTCTGCTAATTTTCATTTCCAGTCCCATTTCCATTGTACATACCATTGCAGTTCTACTTTCAAGAAAACAGAGAAAATGTTTCCAAAAAAAAAAAAAAAAGTGAAAAGAAGCTGGTCCTAACACGCTCAAAACCTGGATCAGCAAAGGAAAAGAATAATCAACTCTAACATGCTTAAAACCAGAGCTGAAATGAAGAGAAGAAGTGACTCTAATATGCTCAAAACCTGAGTCACGGAGAAAGAAGGATGTTTCAAAACTGCAGATTTCATGCCTTCACAGTTTTGTTTTCAGTTTTCCACAAGTCTTCACTCCAGCAAGTCAGACAATCTAATCCTGGCTTGGCTGTTTTTCAATTTCCTATTTTAGAATGTAGGAGAAGAAATCTATTGGACAGTTAAATACCAGCAGATGTTAGATTAGGTAGAGAAGCATATGAGGCCAACTGTTTAATCTGGTCTCATGGAACAATAAGGGTAGAAGTAGAATAGGTTTGTTTTTTGTTCCAAAAAATAAAATGCAAAGGGTCTGCTAGCTCAAATGCACCCTAAAGAAGAAAAAATGCTAGGACTGTAGTTTGGGTAAGTAGATTGGTTGGGAAATATTTCTGCTGACATTTCTATCATATTGTGGCAGCTAAAAATTGAAGAAAGAAAGGGATGTGCCAAGCAGCAGGCATCTGGCCTACTCCAAAGATCATTTCTGGTTTCTTGACTCCTTCAAGAAGAAGCCATCCCCATGTGGAGCCACTGTTAGCCCCTCTATGAAATTCTTGACAAGCAAGCTGGGGGCTAGATCGTTTTGGAGCCTTCAAGGAATGCTTTTCCCCTGAAAACCCATCCTCCTTGAAGTCTCTGAGTCCTATGCCTAATACAAATCCTATCTGCTGGTCCATTCCTAAAAGGCCTACTGTTCCCCCTTGCACCCCTGCAAAATGTCCCTTTCTCCCCTTTTTTCTTCCCTCTGTCAAAATCCCTTTTTTCCCTTCCTATTTTCCCTATTAACCCCTCCAAAATCCCCCTTAAATCCCACCATTATCCTTGGTTTCTTCAAATTCCCCCTCCATCTCCCTATCATTACCCTTTGGAGGCTTCAGAATGCATTAAAATGGGTTAAAAACCCACTTCCGACCATATAATAGGCCTCCGCCCCTTTTCCGCGAACCCGCACCCTTTTCCTCCATGTAACCCAGCGTTGTAACCACCCGCTGAAGCAAAAGGCGCCTATCCACTGAATTTATCGGGCGAATTTTCATCCGTCGATCTTGGTTGATCGGATGGTGAGCGTGAATCCTGACGCCCTCCGTTTTTCCCCATTCATTTCCTCATCGCGTGATCATCGTTCATTTCCCCGTCGGATCAATGGTCCACAGTCCTCCCACCGGTGGTCCCCGCCTTTTCACTGTTCAAAACCGCCTGGTTTATTTCGCACTGCCTTTGGGCGGATGGCAGTTTTCCCCCGTTACCCAGCGATTCCATACACCTTTCAACACCTATCCTCCTGTATGATTTCAAAACCGACGTTCCCGCCTGTTAACCCTATCCATCGCGCATTATTGTCTGGACGCGGATGCCCAGCGAAATTGCCATAGACCGTCCGATCTGGAGTGGGCCATCCGACGGTTATCGCCCGTCCAAGATGCACGATGGATAATAAAGTTGCGCGCATGATAGCTCATGCCACGGTCCACCGTCCACCATCCATCGATCTCCACCATGATCCACGGTCCAGATTATCTCACCCGCCACTAACTTTTCCACTGTCCCCAGTCCCGCCACGTCATCACCACATGCATTCTCCGTGCATACTCCCATTCCATTGCATATAATTAGTTCGTTTCATGTTTTTTTTAACGTTTTCTCATTCGTTTTTTGCTCTGCAGACCACCACCTCCACCAGAGCAGATTTCCATTATTCCTTTGCATTTTTCTCCACCATGTCACCGCCTGCACTACCTTTCTCCTCCTCCACATCATCCGCCAACCCGTCCTTGATTTTCTTCACAGGTTTCATGTTTTTGTAGGTTTTTCAACAGGGAATGACTGCCATGTTGCACAATCTCTGTCACAATGACAGGGTGACCGTAGAAAACTACATGCAAAGGTTGTATTCAGAGCCTGATGTTACAGGAAACGTCTGGAGGTTTTTTCACCATAAATTCATCAAAGGGCAAGGTCTAAAATCTACCAACTCTCCGGCGCCATTAAAGCTCAGAATGCATGAACAGAGACAGTACGGGAACATCAGAGAGCTCGAGGAAAGTAATGGAAAAATCATGAGCTTCTTCAGGGATTTTTAGAAGGCAAAAGTACAAATTAGAAGACCCCCAGGATCGATCAAAACGTCCTAAGCATAAGTAAAAGGTAACATCAGGGTTTATTCATCAGCAGAATTTTTTTCTTCATCAAGTACAGGGCGTCCATACAACTTTTATTATGCACAATTTCCCTGAAGGAATTTCCACCCTAACAGCAATTCAAAACCGCCATAGCATTTATATGACAGACTTCCTAGTAGTTTATTTCATTTTTTATTCAAAGCACCAGGAGTACTACAGCCAAAAGATGTCAAGATCATATCCAGAGAAGATCACTCCTGCATAAAGAGGTGACAGTAATTAAATACTCAGCATTCAAACAGAATGGGTTTCGGCCCTGCATTCATTTTTTTATTTAATGTTACATTTGGTGTTCACCTACCCCCTCAGTCAATCTTCTGTTAATCCTCTGCTATAAAACACAGAAGGAAATTTTGTTGTTGGTTGTTGATGAGATATCAAAGAAACGCAAGCATTTTCCTCTTGAGACAAGTTCTCTGTGTAATATTGTAAGATAGGCTGAGATATGATGTATTCAGACTGAATGTTCAAGCTATGGGCTATGATGTACCTGATTGGTGTTGTTTTTAATATGACAATCATATTTCTTTGGAACCTGATCTAAAGCAGTTGGTGATGTTTTCTTATCTCTGTGTTTGATTTCATTTCATTCCATTTCTACTGGCTCGCATCAGAAGTTTGGCATAAGATTTACCCTTGATAGGTACCTTATGTTGCTGCTCTCCCAGCCCTTTATGTTTTCTACTTATGTGTGTATCTGAATATTGATTTCAATTGATTTAACCAGTGTAGTGGATGTTATTGCCTGCTCTCTGATGTGTGAATTAATGAAATCCATGTTTAGATGTTCTTGTTAGGATTTAGTTGGATGTGCTGAGAGCACTGGGGGGTCTAGAACCTTGTCTCTGCCTCTCTAGGATCTTTCCATCCCAATTAGGCCTTTCTAAGATCCCTCGTACTGCCTCTAATTTTTTCCAAGCAGGCCTGGAGTTAAATGACCTCTGGGCTGATCTATAGACAAAGTTGGTTGGTTCTCCTTTATCCATTTTCAATCCTTAATGTTCCATTTCACCAATCATCTTGTAAGATCCAAATGCTCTAGATGACTAGCCCAACTGAAAGATTGCACATTGATTACAAATAAATCCTTTCTTGACTCCATAGCCCAATGGCCTTGATGTTCTCTGAATTATCTACCTTTGCCTAAATTTCCTCTTTGCCCATCCTTGTCTTATATTGGACCTTCTTTTCCTGATTCCAAGCAACCAAACATAAACAATCAAACAAACAACCCTGAGCCTAGAACTAGCCTAAAATCACAACTTAGAGCTTCAAAGACATACCCTTTGACTCATATAGAGAGATCCCTCTCTGGACCTAGGAGGGCTAGATCCTAAGGTCTGAAAGTGGTTCTATGTTGTCTCATCTTTTGGTCTTGTCAACCTGGCCAAAACATGGGAACCCCAACACCTCCATTCAAGGGTACTCTATAAAACATTTCCCGACACTCAAGGGTGTGTTGGTCAATTAAGAGCGAAATTTTCATTGTTCTGGAATCTCCACATGGATAGTGCCTTCTAGAAGAGTGCATATGCGTCAAACTTCGAATCCATGTGTCCATTCAACACCTCTGAGCTTGGGAACATGTCTTGCCTATTATTAGAAAGTCATTGATTGTGAAACTACCTTCAGCTCATCTATAAATTGAGCAAAAATCCTAGTTCTTGAGAAGAAAGAAATTTAGTATAGAAATGTTGTTGGAATCTCAATTGAGGGTTTGATTTGAGTGATATGCTGCTGGAGAGATGTTCATTGTGATGAGTCTGGGATGATGCTGGAGTTGGTGACATCAAATCAATAATTGGTTGTAACCTCCCCTTATATCCATTAATAAATATTGTTGTGTACTTTCCCACATATGTATCTGTATAAGCTTCTGTATTTCATATTATCAATTCTTATCTGTTGTATATGTTTCTTGTTTCATTTATTTAACTGATTAACATGAATAACTATCTGTATATTGCAATCTCTTTGCTATTTAGCGTTCATACTTGCAGGAAATATTTTGGTGATCTAGCTTGGATTGGAAGCTACAGCAGGAGAGACAGAAGGAGAATAGGAAGCGCTTGGACTCCAAGTAAGTTTCTTAATCTATTATGTGTGTCTATTTACTATTAGGAAAAGTAGTTGCAAAGTATTTAATCTGTTTTTATAAATGCACACCACATTTAGGGAACGTTTTTTATCCGTAATCCATAATTATGCATAACAAGATCATCAGATTGCTGAATTCCAAGAGCAGCCATGATGTAATATTCCTAAATTAGTACACAGCTAATTGGAATATTAAAGTTTTGATTTTGATCCTAGATAGAGGAATAAGAGGGTATGGAGACCCATAAATCTCCTTAGTAGGAATAAAGACACTCCCCTAGAGTGAATGGAGGTCATCTATAAAGTTGGATTGAAGACCCTTATGTGTGAAAATGGGTTGGAGCATGAAGATTGGGTCAACTTTGACCAAATCAACAACGATGTTAAGGAGGAGCGGCATTCATGGAGGGACACGCAGTTTTGGTTGGAGACTCTTTGCATGGAAGTAGTGACCAAATTGAGTGGGGCCAAGGGTGAGGAATCTCATCACTTATATAAGGAAGAGGATGGCAGCCATATGGAGATATGTTTTGGGATTATTATTTTTTATATGTTCTATTTATACTTGTTGCTCTCTTCAACTTTTTAGCTAAGATTGCAGTGTTGTTTAGCACAGGGTGTTCCCAGTCGAGAATCCCACCTATTTCCTTGAGAGGCCTCTTGGAAGAGTATTGCACTACATTTTCCACTATCCGGCATCATTCCAACCTCCATATTTTTTCTACAGTGCATTTTCTACAGAGTATTGTGTTGTGTTGTAGGGTGCAGCAGTGGAGGATTATATTGGGTGTCTTCAGAGCTAGTTTTGTAGTGGAGGAAGGTTTCCTTCCATTGGAAGGCCAGTAAAGAAGCCCCTTGGGCTTTATTGACATATTTGGCATCAGGCCAAGGATTATTTATCCCCTACAGCGTATTTTCAGTCCAGATCTATGTTATTTTAGGGAGGAGTTGCATGGGTGGTTGCAGTGGATGTTTTTGGAGGTGAATTTTTCAGTGGAGGAACCATTCTTTCATCTAGAGGATCTATTGGAGAAGAAATATAGGTTTCTACACCAACTTCAGCCATATCTTCTCATTTCTATTATTGCAGCATACCTTCAGCCCTAGGGCTGTAGCTTACATTGGCACATTGTGTGCATTTTCCGGAAACCCTCTTGGGTTGTCTTGGAAAGCTGATCTAGTGCCTAGATTTGTATGTATAGTATCTATTGTGGCTTATACTAGTATTTTTGTATCATTGTAGGATCTCCAATTGTATTTATGCTTGGTATGACTGCATTATAGCAGCACTCCGACATTTTGTATTGTAGCGGCAACTCATATTTGGGAGTGATTGCTTATGGGAGGCTTGTTTCCTCATTTCATATGAGTTATGCCTCACTATATGTATTTATTTTCCATTCTTATACATAATGTTATGGCTCCTTATTGGTCTCTAATATTGATGTATTGATTTATCCTACTATTTCTAGTTTTATGCACTATATTCCTACTTTTCCCATTTGGGAATATTACAGTGGTATCAGAACATAGTCTTGGCTCAGCCTGTGGATCTCAGCCATTATGCTATTAGGAGAATAAGAAGAAGGAGAAAGAGATTAGAATGATGGAAAGAATGAGTTTTATCTCATATTTTATCATATCTAAGAGGTACCTCACCAAGGAGGTCAAGCAAAGAAGAATGGAGATAAATAATGAGACCTCATTAGGGTTTCAAGATGAGGAAGGATCGTGCACTTCCTATCAACAAAAGAAAGATATGGTATTGCATAGAGCTCTGAAGAAACATGCTATGCCCTGTCCTTTTGAAGAAGAAGATAAGAGGCATGGAGATGGAGGACACTTAGATCATGAGATTCTAAGTGAGTATCTTGTGGAATACAAATCTCAAACAAAGGATTTAAAGGAGAATTTAACTCTCCCATAGTTCATTCAGCTCAAAGAAGAATGAAGACCTTGCAGCAATAGATTTCTCTTGTCTATATTTGATGGGTCGTCCACATGCACAACAAGAGCTTGGGGAATGAATTTGGATGCATTCTTCCTACTACATCCAGTAGTAGAAAGAGAAGTTGTTAAGATTGCAATGCTGCACCTTGAGGGTGAAGCAAACATTTGGAGGTTCAACCATTTGAGTCATGCAAGAGTGACTGTGTATGCATATTTTACTCAAAGGTTGATCTAGGAGTTTGACAAGAAGAAATTAGAGGAGAATAAACTTCCACCACCACTTGCAGTATCACTTGCATCGGGAGAAAGAAAACTTGCACCTTTGCAAAGTGGTCTTGATCTCTTGACATTTAGAGTCCCATGCACTATCTTGAAGATTCATGAGAAGGAGGAGAATTATACCAATGCTGATGCATCCATCATCATCAGTAGTTGGGAAAGTCATCACACCAGAGGAAGGAACCCTTGTAGCAGTACAAGATGTTCCCAAGCTTTACCAAGGTATGCACATATTTCCATTTCCTATTATTTCATCATATCATATGGAGGATTATGGAAACATGTTATTAGGGAAAATGCATGATTTAGGGTCAAAGCACATTGTTGATTTGGAGCAGCAGGCTATCACTGTTCTGAGGACCCTTTATTTGTTCAAGGAGGAGATATACAGTCATCCTAGTTATTCATTGTTGAGCTGCACACAACTCTTGCAATTGGAGTGTAAATTTTTGGAGGATAGGATGAGTATTTTCCTAAACAATGCAATGCAGAAATATGTGTTCAGCATTAAGCATGATCTTAAGATAGTAGATGCACCATCATGGAGATCAGAAGTTCTTTCATTGAGCAGCAGTGATGAGTTTGGGGCCCAGCCATTATTGGAGCATTCTAATTTCCACTCTACATGTGTAGCAGGGATAGGCATATGGTTGATGAGAGACATCTTATCTTCCATTGTTATGATGGATCTTTCTTGATGAGCACTTCAATACTCAATGAGAATATTTTGCCTTCAGTATATCTGGATCCTTATGGGATCAATTTGGTCATTAATGAGTGGTCTTCATTTGGATATCTCCAGGAGGTTGCACTTCAACATCCCATGAAGTGTAGAGACAGTGAACTAGATTGGGAGAGTGGTATTCTCCATTGGAGGGATACCTATTTTGAGCATGACAGTAGACACTCACCATTGGTTGGATGGGTGATGTTGATAAGTAAGAGGCTGGAAAGCCACTTGCAAATCTATGACACAGGGCAGGAGGAGGCAAGGCTACGCTGGCTACTCTTGAAAGAGTTTGGTCAGCTTGTGACATATCCTACTTCAATGAATATGTTGGTGGATGGGAATTGGCATGGCACTTGCATCATATGGCAGCAAGTAGATTGGGTGCATTGTGATGATATGGAATTCTTCATGTCAATCATCATGTTTTCACCTCATGATTTGTATGATGGAGGTGTAAGGAGGCAGCAATAGGTCTTGTTTCTTTGGCTACTCTTGGGAGAGTATGGGCTGAATTTCTCCCATACTTTCCAGGATGTTTCAAGAGAAAGGGATGGCACAATCAAAGTGAAAAGAGGCTACCCTTCAACATTGAATGATTAGGAGGTACTTCCACATAGGAAGGAGTCTCTCACACATAGCAGCATGATGGTGGATGACTTTGGCATATGGCATGTCAAAGAATGGAGTCATGGAGTGACAAAAGCCTTATCACCAAGGCCAACAGCGTTGTCACTTGGGAGTTTGTATCTATTGATGGAGTGTTCCAAGGGGAGTATGCATCCCTTCACTTTGCAGAACTTTATGAGGAGATTCTCATGGGAGGGCTCATCCATGGACCTCACTTTTATCCTACTCACATTGCATGGTAATAAATGTATTTCTGTACTTATTGATCATTTCATAAAGTATTTTCATTCTCTCACCATCTATGTACAGTGTATTTCTCCACAAGAGGGCAAGATTATCTTTGGGTTTCATGGTCATTCTAGGGCCAACATTTGTGATGAAGATAGCCCTTATTTGCATGACTTTGGGAAAATGTGGTATTATTCATGTTATGCTCAATTGATATATAATTCCATTTACTACCTCCTAGTAGATGAGAAAACATGCATAGCTAGCAAATTTTTGGGAGACAACTTGCCACATGATGTTCTAAAATAGCAGTTGGTAAAACTGCATTGTATCCACTGGAGAAACCATTGGTACCATCCAACCTTGCACATAACCTTCAGTATTTTTCTGATTTGGATACCACATGGTGATGATGTACCATTCACTTTATATGGGATGGTTTGGGCTCATGAAACTAGAGAAGGGGTCTTTGGAGATCCAGTTGTCCTTTTGTATCTTGAGGAAAACATTATTGCAGCCCAATATCAGCAGTAGCTCTACACTTTTCATAAGTAGAGAGAGAGAGAGAGAGTGTGGGATAGGCTATTTGTTCTATCATGTTCATTCTTTTTGCCCACCTACATTGCAGGAGCCAAAGGTGGAAGAAATGTTTCATGAGTTACCATTTTGGAAGGTGACTCACTTTGTATGGATGATAGCTAGGGATTTGGAGCTTCACATGGGAATGAAGGTTTCCAATGATTTTATGATCCCGTGCCTCAAACAAGCCTCTAGACCACATACAGTTGCCTCTATGGATATCCCACTACTTCATGATGAGAGCCATTTGGAATTGTCACCCAAGGCTTACTTATACACTTGGGAGGATCAGCTTGAGGACATATCGATGAGAGGGCATCTTGTTCATTGGAGGAACTTATCATATGAGGATGCTACAGGAGGAAAAGGAGAGGCTCTTTAGTTCTATCCTTGCATTTTCTTGAGGACAAGCAACATTTGGGAGGGGAGGACTGTAATATTCCTAAGTTAGCACATAGCTAATTGGAATATTAAAGTTTTGATTTTTCTCTTAGATAGAGGAATAAGAGGGTATGGAGACCCATAAATCTCCTTAGTAGGAATAAAGACACTCCTAGTGTGAATGGAGGTCATCTATAAAGTTGGATTGAAGACCCTTAGGTGTGAAAATGGGTTGGATCATGAAGATTAGGTCAACTTTGACCAAATCAACAACGTTGTTAAGGAGGAGTGGCATTCATGGAGGGACATCGTAGTTTTGGTTGGAGACTCTTTGCATGGGAGTAGTGACCCCATTGAGTGAGGCCAAGGGTGAGGAAGCTCATCAATTATATAAGGAAGAGGATGTTAGCCATATGGAGATATGTTTTGGGATTATTATTTTGTATATGGTTTGTTTAGACTTGTTTCTCTCTTCATCTATTTAGCTAAGATTGCAGTGTTGTTTAGCACAGGGTGTTCCTAGTCAGGAATCCCACCTATTTCCTTGAGAGGCCTCTTGGAAGATTATTTCACTACATTTTCCACTATCCAGCATAAGGCCAAGCTCCATCTTTGTTCTACAGCGTAGTTTCTGCAAAGTATTGTGTTGTGTTGTGTTGCAAGGTGCAGCAGTGGAGGATTATATTGGGTGTCTTCAGAGCTAGTTTTGCAGTGGAGGAAGGTTTCCTTCCATTGGAAGGCCAATGAAGAAGCCCCTTGGGCTTTATTGACATATTTGGAATCAGGACAAGGAGTATTTACCCCCTATACTGCATTTTTAGTCCATATCTTCTTTATTTTAGGGAGGAGTTGTAGGGGTGGTTGCAGTGGATGTTTTGGGAGGTGAATTCTTCAGTGGAGGAACCATTCTTTCATCTGGAGGATATATTGGAGAATAAATATAGGCTTATACACCAACTTCATCCATATCTTCTAATTTCTGTTGTTGTAGCATACCTTCAGCCCTAGGGCTGCAGCTTACATTGGCACATTGTGTGCATTTTCTAGAAACCCTCTTGGGCTATCTTAGAAAGCTGATCTAGTGCCTAGATCTGTATGTATAGTATCTATTGTGGCCTATATCAGTATTTTTGTATCATTGTATGATCTCCAGCTGTAGTTATGCTTAGTATGATTGCATTGTAGTAGCTCTCTGACATTTTGTATTGTAGCAGTAGCTCATATTTGGGAGTGATTGTTTATGGGATGCTTGTTTCCTCATTTAATATGAGTTATGCCTCACTATATGTACTAATTTTTTGTTCTTATACATAATGTTATGGCTCCTTATTGGTCTCCAATATCGATGTGTTGAT
Source organism: Pinus albicaulis (assembly GCA_034641835.2). NCBI lineage: Eukaryota > Viridiplantae > Streptophyta > Pinopsida > Pinales > Pinaceae > Pinus > Pinus albicaulis. The sequence goes on from CM076581.1 coordinate 1,438,797,990, forward strand.
TTACCCTGCTATTTCTAGTTTTATGCACTATATTCCTACTTTTCCCATTTGGGAATATTACACATGAGTTGGAGCAACTAGAAGTGGCTGAAAAAACAGCCTTTGTTCTTGAAGTTAAAAGGGTGTTGAATAAGAAGAGTCTAGTCACACAGGTAGAAAAAATATGCCATTAGCTGGAGATTGGGGTGAGTAGGTTTTTTAATAGGATTGAGCCACTGAACAAAAGAAGTTTGCCTTCCTTGTTTTTCATCAACGATAAACTGATGCCCAGAACTGATTATGTAAAGAGGCTGACAGAGATCTCCGAGGACATATCCAAGCTCACAAATCTAAAGAAAACCATGACCAGGAAAGTATTCTATGAAGTCATCAGCAATGATGTATTCATACAGCATGAGGTGAAGCACATTTTTTAGTTAAAACCAACGTTCGTAAGCTACACCGAGTCTGATGAAGTCTACAGGAAGCTAAAAAGGACCAAGATCCCAACTCCATAAAGTTGGGAAAATCTATGCAGACTCTAAGAACAATGACAACTCAATTCAATGACGAATCCGACAACCCAGTGAATTGTCAGTGTCAGCACATCCAGTGTATCATATCTGCCAGCACAACATACTACCATAGTGTTAGATAATGGCTCCATACGAATGTTAGGCAACTGCCAAGAGGGCCATTACAATGAAGGGACACTTCCACTGTAACTTCATACATCTGTCTAAAAACAGTCACAATGCATCCACGCATGAGACGCGCAGACCCATTTTCAGTTACTCTTAGAGTAGACGAACCGATTACCCTTTCGATAATGAAAAGATGGTGCAAATAGTTTAAATATAAGTTTTCATTTTGTAACAATGGTTGGACCCTGGTTTTTTAAACACTTTTCATTGCAAGTATTCATACTTTTCATGCTAGAGCATCAATAAAGAGAGAATTCTGCAAAATTCATGTGTTGGGTGTCGTGATGTTTTTCCTCATTCATGTTTAATGTTTTTCCCACTGTAATCTCTTCACGTGTTTCATTTATAATTCTATTTGTAAAGCAGGAAGGTTAGATTAAGAATTTATGTTTTAGAGTACCTTAATTTTGACTATCTTTACAATTTCAATTTTTTCTTCTGATGTATGATTTAAGACTTCTTAGTTTCTCTTACGTCATTACCAAAAGCACTTTTCTTCATCCCGTAATTCCACTCAGCTAGCTTGCCTTGCATTCACTCTGGAATTTTATGTGTACACCCAACCTATTTCGACTCTATAGCCCAATGGAAACTGTTTAGTAAATACCCCTCCCATCCAACCAAGAGCAATCAAACAAACAACATTTACAATCAATTTAACTAGCCTAATATCAATAAACTTAAACAAATCTAAATCTAGTAGAGAGATCACTCTCTGAGTCTAGGAAAGCTAGATCTTAGGCTTCAAGCGGTTTTGATGTTGCACCTTATTTTTTAGTCTTGTCAATATTCTAAATTATAGAGTGATAACATGCTATAATAAAATAGCGTACCGGTGCACTATTTTACACAGGGCACACGGCTTTAAAAAAAATTGTTTTTAAATTGTTTTATCAAACAGTATGTGCATGGTGTGCTATAATAAAATTGCACACCGGTGCGATAATTTACACAGGGCGCACTGATTAAAAAAAAAATGTTCTTAAATTGTTTTTATCAAAAAGTATGTGCACAATCCGTAATAATAAAATAGCACATAAGGCGCATCGATTAAAAAAAAATCTGTTTTTTTTAATTCATGCAAGGACCGATATGGATTGGGATCCGACTCTGCAAGTTGTCCCACGAGTTAGATGGCAAGGCCTATATATATAGCAATACAAACCCTATGAATATAAAATGAAAAGCCCTAATTCTAAAGTAACAAAAACGGGAAGAAGAAAGGGCAGAAACAAAAATAATCAAGGGTTTAGCGTAAGAATGGATTTTTTTTTGTTTTTTTTTAAATGAACAGTAAAATTTACACTTTTTAGTTACCATGTATTCAATCAAATAGAAACTGTAAAAAAAACAATTATTACAGTAACATTTAAAAATTTTACTATACTACAGGGTTTGAATCCCCAAATGTTTGAAATTATGATTCTTTGAATAGTGTTGGTCAAAAGTATTTCGTTGCTCCACAATGCTCTTGTTCTCTCTTGATCCAGGTATGTCTCTCTTGCAAATCGCTCCCTGAAAATTTTTGCAAAAACAATGAAATAATGAATAGTTTTTACTATTTAAAGAATTTTTTTATGAAATTAGATTTCTGAAAATAATTTTCCGCCCATTTTTCAATTTACCGCTTTTTTTTCACTTTAAAAAAAATAAAGTTGTAATTTTTTTATTTGCGGCTATTTGGTGTGTTTGTCATCTAACTACACCGGTGTCTCAATTAATAACACAGCACCGATACGTAGTAAAAAAAATGCACCGGTGCAGTTAACTGTACATTAGCACCAATAACAATAAGTCGGAAGCTATTATTAGGAGCAGCATACCGCAAGGCACATTTGGTAGATGAAAATGGATAGCCACTTCATCCCACCAATTGTAACATTGCATCGTCTACCCACAATCCTGGGACAATGATGGTAATAATAATTGTTTGGTATATTAATGTAATTATTTCAACGTCAAACCAATTAATCATGCATTGTCGACGTGATTACTAATTTATATCATAGATTTTGTACTAATCATGTTCAAATATGTTTTTTGAAATTACTAAGATTCTAGTGATGATAAGCGACCTACCTACAATCTTCCGTTGCACCCCACGACAATGTCAAATCGAGAGAAGGCTGAATTAAGAGAAAAAATCAGAGAAGAATGATACAAATAATGGTTGAATCAACCACCTATTCAATTCCCACTACATCCAGATTCACCAATTAGAAATTACTACACTAACAGTAGTTATTCACAAGCTAGCAATGGAGGCAATCAAATATAGGCTGGTATGGATGATTACTTAAGGGATACGAATGCCATGGAGACAATGTTGTTAGATGCATTCCAGAACAATGATCACCTAGGGGATGATGCTCATATCACTGATACCTTTTTTGAAAGCCTTAAATTTTCTTCCACCACCCCTCTCTTTGGACCTGGCGATCAGTAAAATTCTATCCATTTGGGGACAACGATGTTACTATACAACTTGAAAGCAAAGTTTAGCTTGTCGAATGCATGTTTCTTGGAAATTTTGAGGTAATTGACCGTCAATTCCTCCCTTATATTTTGAGAAATATAATCACACAATGAACATTAAAAATGGTCAATTTTATGAACATTAATAATTATATCAGCATTAATGTACATTTAATATTGTCCATGATCACCAACTATAGGTTACTCAAAGATAAGGTTCTTCTGATTGATAATGTCTTGCCTGGTAGCTGCGAAGAGGCAAAGAAATTATTGAAAATTTTGGGTGTTGAGTACATATCATATCATGCATGTCCATATGATTGTATTCTATATAGAGGAGAATATGCAGACAAAGAGATATGTCTGAAATGTGGGCATGACAGGTATGATAAATCAAAAAATAAGGGTAAATCACGTGGTCCTCCTTTTAAGATATTGAGGCATATGCCTATAGTCTCAAGGATTCAAAGGCTCTTTTGTTGCAAAGAATTAGCTATGTTGTAGGGATGGCATGTCTCACACAGAAGTGAGTTGGGAGTTATGAAAATACCAACAGATTCAATAGCCATGAAGCATATAGAGGATATATGCCCCGAAAAATTCAAGGATGAAATATGAAGTCGATGACTCAGCATAGCCATGTATGGCGTCAACCCATATTCCCTCCAGAACACCAACTATTCCATTTGGCCTGTAGTAGTGACCAATAACAATATCCCCCCATGGTTGTCTGTAAAGAATGAACATCTTATATTGGCTCTCATAGTCCCTAGTAGAAGCCAAGTGAAGAATATGGATGTCTACTTACAACCATTGGTAGATGAATTGAAGGAATTATGGGATGGGATAAGTGTATACAATGTGTCAAGACCCATCACAGCAAAGAGGAGTTTTACATTGTATGGCATCAGGGAAAATTTTAAAAACCCCCCTAAATTTATAAGTATAATAAATGGGCGAATCCCCATGATACATAGGAAAAATGGAAGGCGATTTTATCAATAATATAATATGTATATATTTTTTTTTTTGGCGAATCTCTCACCAAATTATATTATCTTGTAAAATCATGGCGAATTTTTCACTGAATTATAAAATCTTGTAAGATCTTGGCGAATCTTTCACTAAATAATAAAGGCTTTGTAAAGGGCTAGCAAATTTCATATTGATTATTTCTTGTAGTGACTTGAAGCCTTGTTAAGCAATCCATCAAGAACCAAAAACAACATATTCCTTATAAGTATATTCCTTATATGGAATATAAGGAATATAAAGCCAATTAGGTTTAGCACAGGTGGTAGGTAGAAATCCTACATGTGATGAAGTGATGAACTCATAATGAGTATTTCTTGTAATGGCTATGAACCTTGTTTTCCAAGAAATCCCTCAAGGACTGAAATATGTATATTCCTCATATGAAATATAAATATTTTTATAATGTATTGGTATATAAAGATATGAGTGAGAAGTGGGAAATGAGCCACGAGAAGTCCTTAGAATATTGATAGGAAGAAGATAAGTGAAAAAAATAAAAAAGGTAAAAAATGCAAAAATGGAGAAGAAATATAGGGGAAAAATGGTGAAACAAAAAATTTATAATCCATGGGAGGAACACTGATTAGAGATAGTGAGGGAAGATTTTCCCTTAGCCTAGGGGTAACAATGGAAGACATTAGAACTATCACTTATGAAGGTGTAGTTAAATAAACACTAAGCTCTATACCAATCATGAGAGGGAGGAAATATGGGAAATAAATGCAAGAACAAGAATCTAAATGGAACAAAGCATTGGGATTACAATCCTTGCTCACCAAGTTTGGATACTTCCTTTGAGGCCTATTGAAAATTTAGGTTTGATCTATCTATGTATCTTGTTATCTAATTAGTTTGTAAAATAGTTTCCAAGTAGCTATGTTAGAACTTAGAGCATGGATTTTGTGAAAAACAGTTTCACCGTCCTGCCCATCTTGAGATGGAGATGGACGGATATGAGTATTTCTGATATAATTCTCCCATTTTTTTGTTGTAACAAGTTGTATAGGTACAACTACAATCCCCTAATTTTAGTTAAAACAATATCCATTAGTGCAAGAAAAAATGTTTGATTTTTTCACCTTGCCCTTTTTATCCCTGCTGATGTTTAATAAATCCAAGGATAAGATGGATTTATGTTAGTTTATAGTTTCATAAAATTTAAATATAGAAATTGAAATAAATATGATGTCATTTCATTTTTATTTTATGGTGAAGTCTTTAAATAAATAAGATGCCGAATCTTTTTTTTTCATTTTTTATTATTATTGACACAACCACACATGGGGATCTCCCCCACCCTAGACTATCAAGCACCTTTCTTCCGTTGGCGCAAAGAATAAATATAGCATGAAAAAATTCTGGTTCTTACCCATTTTGAACTTGGAGGCCGGTTACAATTAAATAACAAACATTCAAGCTCTTCTAGTTGATTATTTATCTTTCATCAACATATCCGCTTGTATTAACACCATTTGGATACTTTTTAAGAAACCATAAAAAATATGACCGATTGCTATGTGAATTTAACTCTCCAAAGAGTCGATGATATGAATATTATTTTAGGCTATCCATACCCTTCAGATATTTAAATCTTTTAAGCTCAACATAAACCTTTGATATGTTTCATTAATCTGATCTTTTTCTTCCAATATTCCATCCCTCCACTTGACATACTTCAACGGTCTCCTTTGTGTTGTTATATAGTTAGGTGTTTGTGCTTCAACCTAGATATCTAATTTTGTATTTGAAGGATATATCTACTTTTCAGTTAATTTTAATTTTTCTTTTAATGTATTTCGGAATCTTCAACGACCTCCTTTATGGAGTTCTATAGCTAGGTGTTTGCACTTCAACCTAGATAACTAATTTTGTTTTTGAAGGATATGCCACCTTTTTAGATACATTTTTATTGTGCTCTTAATTTATTTCAGAATCGTAACAACACTTCCCTTTTTCCTTTCTAACAAAGAATTAATTTAATTCAGAGTATTGACTGTAGTTGGTGCTAATACCACATTAACATCAACATGGATTTAGAAGTTTCTTAGACTTGATGTTGAATTTATATCTATTGTAACAAGTATAAGGATGTAAATATTTCTCTCTTTTACCAATTTAATCTCTTTTACTTTTGTGTACTCACAGTCATCCAAGACTTGATGAACAGAGATGGAAAAAATTGATACAACAAAATTTAGAAGTGTTGTGCCAGAAAAATTATTTATGTGCATAGTTGATCATCTTGGTCACGCATATTATTTTAGATAGACTCAAGACTTTAATAAGAAAAATGACATTATAACCTGATCCTGCTGTGTAGCTCCTTGTTTGATGCAGACTGAATTCATTGAATTTTTTATGTAGGTGAGTTAAAGTGGAACACCTTTGCAACTTAGAGCCTGGAGATTCTGAATTTTATGAACTTCTATTAAGCATTCATGTTGCAGATGGCAGGTGGGATAATGCAACAAAAGTGACAAGAGTTAAAAGGCATTGTATTTCAAATGACAACGAGTTGCAGTTTGGTGGATTTAAATGACAGTGTATACAAAGTCATTGTGGGAGTTAAATTAACACCTGCAATTTGAGGAATTTTATGAAAATTTGCCAATATTGGCTGAGCATATATGGAGGTGGTAGGTAATGTTTGTAAAACAAGATTTACACTACATACCAGGAAAACTTCTTGCCTCCTTAGAGCTTTGTGAATGTTAATGGTCTCACATAATGGGCATTTCCTAAGATGACTGTGGTCCATTATAAAGCCAATATATAACACCTGTAAAACCCCTTATCACTCCTCAATGATAACAATCTATCATAACCACTAACTTCACCCCTTTCCAAAATCCCCTTAGGTATCTGATCTACAACCGACATTTCCACATCTTGCTACTGATGATGAACAATATCATCTTCCATGACCTACTTCACAATATGAGGTCAAAATGAAGCCATACTCAGTGTTTCTAGATTCTTCTAGAAACAATAATTCCTCAGAATGCATTCTATCAGTATTAGAAAAAAAAATTCCTATTATTAGGGATGAAATCTTCTTGCCTCCTTAAGCTCTGTGAATGTTAATGGTCTCACATAATGGCCATTTCCTAGGATGATCTTGGTCCACTATAAAGCCACTAGATAAGACCTATAAAACCCCTTATCACTGATCAATGATAACAATCTATCATAACCACTAACTTCAACCCTTTCCAAAATACCCATAGGTATTTGATCTAGAACCAACATTTCCACATCTTGTTGTTGATGATGAACAATCTCATCTTCCTTGACCTCCTCCACAATAGACCCAATTGACAGCATAGTATTTGAGATGAGAGAAATAGGATTTTTGACCAACACCTAAGTTCACTATCTCATTAAAATATTTGGATTACCCACAACCATATTAAACCAAAAAGTGAAATCATGGGTTCCTATAATTGTTTGAGACATCACTTTGGATAACATTTAGATAGCACTGAGATCTTGTCCTTGGATAGCACTGATATAACATTGAGATCTTATCCTTGGGATAGCACTGAGATAGCATTGAGATCTTATCCTTGGGATAACGCTGAGATTGCAGAAACACCATGAATTGGATAGAACCGAGATCTATGGCATCATGGTGCCAAGGCCCAAGACTCTAGAATCATCATGACTGAGATAGTCACCAAACTGTGATATCAATTAATCACGGTGGAACCAAATTACACCGAGATCCTTACTGTGATATAGTACCAAGACAGTGAGGGAATGTCACTGTGGCATCACAAAAAATTTTCCTAAGTTCTCTGCTCTAGTATGCATTGTAATATCAGTAATTACACCGAGATTCTGTGTACCCTTATCCGAGCCTCTTCCTGAAATGATAATCAAACTGTTGACTGTAATTTTCCATCCAAATTTCAGTGTGTGATCATATCCTTGGGATAGCACTGATATATTCCTTGACCTCCTCCATAGTAGACCCAATTGATAGCCTAGTATTTGAGATCAGTGAAATAGGATTTTTGACCAACACCTAAGTTCAATATCTCATTAAAATATTTGGATTACCAACAACCATATTAAACCAAAAATTGAAATCATATGTTCCTATAATTGTTTGAGACATCAAATCTCTAACTGGTAATTTCATAGGTCACTACATTCAAGGCTCACTACTTCGGAAATAATAGAGCTCTCCCCATGGTAGTTAAAATGGTGTGACGATCTACAACATTAAATATTTTGTAGATAATACTGTCTCCATGACCAGCCCAAATTATTCCTTGATGCAAAATTAAGGTCAGAAACATATTAGTTGCATGGGTTGTTTTGTCAATTTAGTGTGTCCTAAATTGCTACATTAATTTATCAATCCGGGATTCGTAAGCTGATGAAGTGCGGTGCACTATATGTGCAAGATAACATATTTCTTAACTTTTTGTCGTTTTTGGTTTTCTAAGGTGAGATGGAAATTCTAAAATAAAAACCAGTATGGTTATGTTTGTTCAAGGAAATGATATCCTCTATAATGATTTACCAACTTGAAACTTAAAAAAAAAAGAATTTGAAACATACAATGACAAAACTTGAAAGGAAATGAAAATGTGCTGCTGAAATGAAAAGGTGTTGCTAGTCTAATAAATCAAAACAGTGAACTATTGAGCATGAAAACCAAACTATTCTTGTTGTTGTCTAAACACAAAAGAAACTATGCTTAAAGAATCCAAAATTTCAACAAAGTAAATCTAAATCAAATTACATCAACTTGTCTTCTGATCCCTCATCATTAGTCCAGCTATGATTTTCGGAAGTAACCATAAACAACTTGAGTAACTGATATCTAACTTGCAGAAAGTAAACTAATATCAAACCACACATTCATAATTCAATCCCTCACCATCAGTCCAGCTGTGGCTTTCGGAGGTAAATGAAGATGTCATGCACAATTTAATATTTCTAACTTGCAGAAAGGAAACTAATATCAAACTACACATCCATAATTCAATCCCTCACCATCAGTCCAGCTGTGGCTTTCGGAGGCAACTGAAGATGTTATGAGCAATTTAATATATCTAACTTGCAGAAAGGAAACTAATATCAAACTACACATTTCATAATACAATCCTTCACCATCAGTCTAGTTGTGGCTTTCGGAGGCAACTGAAGATGTTATGAGCAGTTTAATATATCTAAATTTAACTACTGAAGCAAATGAGCAAAACTGAATTAAACAAAGCAGTACTGAAATTAAACAGAAACTAAGAAAAACAAATTAGCAGCGGAACAATGTTAATTCCATGTCATTAGTCAAAAAGTTATGAAAATGCCTGGGCTGCCTATTTATAACCTGAAACAAGAACATTGATCAGTTATCAATAACATAAAACATGAAAGACAGAAGTAAAATGTAAAGCATGAAAGATTATAAATAGAAATGAAGCATATATACCATGAAAGATGCAATGTATAAACATGTGAATGGATTATGGCACAATGAGTTTTAAATAAATAAAACAAGAACTATACAATAATGCACAGAACCTTGGCAAGTGCAGGGGCCCTCTACACCAGCCTTGGCAACAATCTTCAAGTATGAATTACGTTTGGAAACAGTCTTCTTATATTAAAATGCAGTCATAACAAAAAGGTGATATTACGGCACAGTGGCAACGTAATTACATTACAGAGCTATCTCCAGACTAATCGAGACTAATCTAATATGCGTATACAAACACGTTATTTATAACAAAAGAAATATAACTGATTCCTAAAGTTTATGCTGATGGAGAACACGTAGACCATTACGTCACAGATCTAGGATCATGGCCGTATTGAAGAGTAAATCTATGAGGAGTGGATGTTTGAATTCGGCTATGGAGCCGTGTACAGATGTTGATTTGTCTCCCGCAACTCAGAAACGGCCATAGAACTCTCCACGTGACGAGAAACAGAGTCCTGTCACCATGGGACTCTACGGTTGACTTGCACTTGACTGTCTTTGACCGTAGCCTCCCTGGATGAATTTTCCCGAGCCAATAGGACACGATCCATGTCCACATCATTTCTGACTTGCCCATGTGGCTCGTTTTACCTGAAGACACCTGTAACATAGAGTTTCACAAAATGGCTGCGGAAAGTTGCAGCAGCTACGGAAAGTGGCAAGATTCCGCAGCTAAATGAGCAAAATCTAAATCAAACAACAGACACAAAAATATAGTTAAAAACCATTTTAGATGCTCTTTTGCAATTAATATACAATGATATTGACAACTTGGGAGGTTCAGGTGAGTGAAAAAGGTATAGAAAGGTGTATGGAAAAAATGCAGATTTGAGACTCAACATACCCCCACTGTGAAGGTGTTGCATGTCCTCATGCAACCAAAATTTTGATAATCCTTCCTCAGTTCATATGCCTTGACACTTCAGCCATTACATCCAATCCTCTCCTCTTCTTCCTTGGTGCTGCCAACATCCTGGGCTTCTTCATTAAGCACCTAAATTTGATATTAACCAGTGCTCTGCTTAACTTCTGGCATTTCCTTTTCAATTTCTTGTTCTTCTTCTGCCATATTCCCAAATGTAGCATGGTATTATCATGAATGATTTTTTCTAATTTGCCTTGTTCCTTCAATGCCTCATTTTCATTTTTAATGTGTTTATTTAAAAGCTCTAGCTCAAAGACTTCCTGTTTTAGTGATTGGACTAGATCATCTTGTACTGTGTGAGGCTGGATGGACGAAGTACTGGGACCTGTAGCTGCATTTTCCAAAGATTCTATATAGTCATATACTTCTTGCTACTTGGGGTCTATATCAGGTGTCATTTTTATTGGGCTGTCCCCAAAATGCCGTGGAGGAGAGTTATCTTCAAAATCTGGTTGAGAAGGGCTCACATCAACATCTTGCTGAGAATGGGATGGACTATGTTCAATGTCTAACTGAGAATGAAATGAAACAGGTTCACTAACTGACTGAGAGTGAGATGGACTATGGTCAGCTGGGGACTGTTCAGATGTTTCCTCTCCCAAATCGATGAAATGAGGTCCTTTTATTTGCGTTTTCCTCAATTTCCCCTTAAGTCTGCTGCTTCTTCTCACACGCTGTGGTCCACTATCTTTTTGCTTTTGTTTTCCTTTCTCTTTCTTCTTATCCATAGATGACTGTGCTTGAAGGTGAATCAGTCTTTCAGATAACACTTGATGATCTTCTTCGGAAGAAGGGGTTTGATGTATAGCCTTAATATTTTTTCTCTCTTGTGATGTTATTGAATTTTTACCCTTGGTTTCTTTCTTCTTCCTCTTTGACAGTCTCTCTTTCCTACCAGTTCTTTCAATTGTAGTAGTAGGATTATTTTGAATTTCATCAATTGTTCTTTTTCTCCTACTTCTTCTTGATGTGCTACCTTCAGGAATTTCTTGAGTAGGAGTAATTTGAGTTTCATCATTTATTATTTTTCTTCTACTCCTTCTTGTTGTACTACCTTCAGGAATTTCCTGAGGTTCCTCAAAGAAATTTCTAATCAAAAATTGTTCCCATGTGTCTTTATTCTCCTTTAACTCTTTTTCAATCAAAATTTTTACAAGACCGTGGTGATATAGATGTGGTTCTACATCTCCCAAATGCTTCTGAACAGTCACAGACATTTTCTTCAAACTATTTAATAGAAAATATGGGAGATTGAGAGTTTGATTATCTAGAAAATTCATCATCAATCTGGTATGGTACATATACATGGACCCAAAACGGCCTTCACAGGTAATGAATTTTTGAACAACTAGCAGCAAAGTAGCCCATTCCTCTTTCAATGCATGAACAAGAATTCATCTTTTAAAAATAGTTATGTCCATACCTTGGTTTCGTAAGATTGTTCTCCAGGCTTCATCACTAATGCTTTTATTTTTAAACCAACGCTCACCCTCTTGAGGAAGTTCCGTGGCAGTTGCTATAGATGCCTCGTTCACTGCAAACTTAAGGTCTTCAATCTCTACTTCCAGGCCATTGAACGACCTTGCAAATTCTTTTGTCACTTCTTTATCATAACCTCTGAACTTTTGGATAAACCGCAACCACTTTTCTTTCTTCAATATATCCCTGACTTGCTGATATCCCTCCATGAACTTAGGTCCTTCCGGTTCTGCTCTTAGCAATTTACCCATTTTTCTTTCTGCTCTTCACAAATTTTCCTGCATGAGGGTTTAATGGAAATAGAACGGCTGAATGCACGGAGATGAGCACAATGGCGGTAGGTAGATATCAAAGAGTGGATATACAGGCTGTAGCGTAACAGAGAACGAAATGGAGTGAGGCAGAACAGAGAGGGGTTTCGTGAGCACGGCAGAGACGCGGCTGTGAGATTAACAGAACAATAGGAGGAGTATAACACATCCGGCAGTGTTTTGAAATTTGGTGGCTGCACAATAAATGTGAGCACGTTTAAACAACGGCTATGGATTTATGCGGCTGTAAGAGTCCGTGGTCAAATCAACTACGTCTCATTGTCACCGGTGGAATATCGGAATATGAGTGAAGATCGGGGGTTTAATTATGGAACCGTTTGAGAATGGATGCGAGAAGATCATATGGAGATCGTGAAAGGGTTACGGAATTTGTCAATATAATCATTGCACATAATGGATGGAGCTTATGGTTTAGAACTATATAAAAATGTGTTTTTCAATGCTATTTGAAATGAATTTTACTCATACCTTGGAATCTTTTGCCTTTTTCCTTGGTCTTCAATTTGTTGCTCTTCATTGATATCTTTAATGCTCCATGTCTTCATTTTTGGTCCTCCTATCTGCATTTTATTTCATGATTATGGAAATAACATCTGGTTGTACATTCTTTTGAAAACAGAGTAGTAGCTACGGAATCTGCTTCTGGCTGCGGAAACTGGTGTCAGCTGCGGAAACAGATGTCAGTTGCGGAAACTAACACAACTATTATTTGGATGAATGAACATGAACGGATGACAAATGACTGAATGGAATGGTCATGAGAAAGAATTTTATTGATGAAATGGAATGAAACAGATAAAATGAAGTGGAATGGAGTGAAATGAAGTGAAATGAAATGGAATGAAGTGGAATGGAATGGAGTGGGTGGTCACAAGACTTGTGAAATGAAAGAGAGAGATTTTTTTTGGGAAAATATAGGGTGTCAGGTGTTCCTAATTTTCTCCCAATATTTTCTGTATAAGACTGCCAATCAGTGATTGGTTTTCAGGCTTATACAATTTTTTTTTTTTTTTTTTTATTTTTTTTTTTTATTTTTTTTTTTTATTTTTTATTTTTATTTTTTTTTTTATTTTTTTTAACTGAAAAGAACAAAAGCTAGGCTGGTGGAGAAGAAGAATTCTTCTGTACCAGCCTGATTGCAGAATTTTCTTGAAACATGTTGACAAAATCCTCTTTTGAGAGTGGCTTATGATAAACTTTCAATCTATGGCCATTCACAATAAGAGGAGTTTGAAACTCATCAATGGTCTTGATTCTTACCACTCCATTGCTATAGATCTTATCAATCTCATATGGCCCAAGCCAATGAGTCTGAAATTTTCCTTGAAAATCTTTAAACTTAGAATCAAATAACAATGCCCAATCTCCTTCTTGAAACTTCTTCTCTTTGATGTACTTGTCATGCCATTTAGCTCTTTGATATTGAACTAGATCAGTTCTTAGAATTGCCTCTTGTCTGATCTCATCTAGCTCATTCAACTGCTCCATTCTATGCTTTTGAGCTTCTGATAAATCCATCCCCAACTGAACCGTTATCTTGAAGGTCTTGACTTGGAACTCAATGGGGAGCAGGACTTCTTCCCCATAAACAAGTTCATAGGGAGAATGTCCTGTTGTATTTATCCATGTAGTTCTGTAGGCCCACAAGGCTTCAGAAAGCCTTTCTGCCCAATCTCTTCTATGTAGATGAACATTTTTGGTGATGATACTTTCGAGAACTTTGTTTGTAGACTCCACTTGACCATTTGCTTGCGGATGGTAAGGAGTAGATCTTCTGTGCTTCATTTTGTATTCTTCCATCAACTTCTCCACCAAGTTGGATGTGAATTGGCTTCCCTGATCTGTCACAATTTCTCTTGGAACACCAAAGCGAGTAAAAATATCCTCATAAAGAAAATTAACAACTGAATTTTCAGTAGCAGACACTAATGCTTTGGCTTCCACCCATTTAGTAACATAATCGGTACAAACCAATATATACTTCTTTTGCTTAGATGGTGGATTAATAGGTCCAATGAAATCTAAAGCCCATTTTTCAAAGGGTTCAATGAGTACCTATGTTTGCAATGGAATTTCATTTGAAAGGGTAGGTTTCCCTACTCTTTGGCAGCTGTCACACATTTTGACATATTGTTTTGCATCTTTGAAGAGGGAAGGCCAATAATATCCTAAAGAGAGGATTTTATAGGCCGTCCTTTTGTCTGCAAAGTGTCCGCCGCATGGTTCATCATGACATACCTTAAGAATATCAGGCATTTCATCTTCCCTGACACATCTTCTGATCACAAGATCTGGCCCTGTTTTAAACAATTCGTTAGAAATCCATGAATATTTTGAACTCTCATGAATAATTTTTCGTTTTTCACTTGGAAATAAATGTGAAGGTAGTTTCCCTGTAACCAAATAGTTAGCAATATCTGCATACCAAGGAGTTTTAATAGTTACTGCAAACAAGTATTCATCAGGAAACTTATCCTCTACAGGAGAATCTTCTTTAGTATTCTGAATCCTAGACAAGAAATCAGCTACTGTATTTTGTTTTCATGGTCTATCCAACACAGTAATATTGAATTCTTGCAAAAGTAAGAGCCATCTTGTCACTCTGCCATTAGTAACAGGTTTGTTCATTAAATATCTAATTGCAGAATGGTCAGTATGAATAAAAGTTTCATAGCCTATTATGTAATGTCTAAACTAATTAATTGCATGAACAACAGCTAAAAACTCTTTTTCAGTCACAGTATAGTTCAACTCTATGGGAGTCAATTTTTTACTGGTATAATAAATGGCATAAAGAACTAAATATTTTTGACCCAACATAGCTCCTAGAGTTGTATCTGAAGCATCCGTAGAAATATGGAAAGGGAGTTTCCAATTTGGTCCTCTCAAGATAGGTGCTTCAGATATTCTTGTTTTCAAAGTTTCAAAAGCTGATTGACAATCAGGATCCCATTTAAATTCACAATCTTTTGTAAGAAATTTAAAGAGTGGAGATGCTATTTTAGTGAAGTTTTCTATAAATCTTCTATAGTAACCAGTAAATCCTAGAAAACTTCTAACATCTCTTTGACAATTTGGAATAGGTAACTTGGATATGACTTCAACTTTTGATCTATCAACCTTAATCCCATCTCCCGAAATATGATGCCCCAAAACAATCCCTTCAGTAAACATCATAAAGCATTTTTCATGGCTTAATGAAAGGTTTGTTTCTTTACATCTTATAAGGACTTTTTCCAAATTTTCTAATGCCTCTTCGAATGAATTACCATAAACTGTAAAATCATCCATATAAACCTCTACACAATCATGGATTAGATCAGAAAAAATTCCTAGTACTGCTCTTTGGAATGTTGCGGGTGCATTACATAACCCAAAAGGAAGCACTCGGTAGGCAAAAGTTCCCCATGGACAAGTAAATATGGTCTTATCTTGATCTTCAGGTGCTACCTGAATTTGATTATAGCCACTAAAACCATCCAAGAATGAAAAGTACTTTTTACCTGCTAATGTATCTAATACTTGATCGATAAAAGGCAAAGGAAAGTGATCCTTCAAAGTTGCTTTGTTCAATTCCCTGTAATCAATGCACACTCTCCATTTACCATTCTTTTTAGGTACTATAACCAAAGGAGAAACCCATCGGCTATCTGAAATTGGATAAATGAAGTTTACATTGAGTAGTTTTTGGAGCTCTTCTTTCACTATCTCCTAAGATTTGGATTCATCCTTCTTTGAGGTTGTCTGATTGGTCTACTGTTTTCCTCAATATAGATATGATGGATGCAAGTCTTAGGATCAATACCTTTCATGTCAGTATACTCCCATGCAAATGCAGTAGAATGTTTTCGCAAGATTTTGGTTAGTTCTTTTTGTTGTGATTCTTCCAAATGTTTGTTGATATTCAATGTTTTTCCTGGAAAAATCTCAATAGTAGAACTACCAAACTCTTCCATAGAGTAAAGAGACATTTGTCTTGATGATAAATATTCTATGTCAGATTCCAACTGAAATTGTGTGGGGTCATATTCTGAAGATGTCTCAAAATTTTCTAATGTGTTCAGAATTTGACTATCCTCACTGATTTCAGAAATGGTAAAGACAGGTTGTATAGTGTCCTCATCATCGACCCATTCATTGTCTCCTACTTCTGTGATTGATTTTGTTGGAGGATACAAATTGAATTTCTTTGTCGAATTACCATTAGAAATGTACATATCTCCAGATCTACAACTAATGAAAGCATCAGCTGTGGCTAGCCAAGGTCTTCCTAAGATAAGTGGGTGCCCTCCTAGATTACTCTTGGGAGTCAAAATCATAAAATCTACTGGATATTCCCAAGAATCTAAGGAGACTGAAATATCTTGTAATACACCATCTGGTTTAATAATTGATCGATCTGCAAGTTGCAGTAAAGTAGGTGTAAAAAGAAGGTTAGGAAGTTTTAGCTGGTCCATAGTCTGTCTACTCATAATGTTGATAGCGGCCCCTAAGTCAATCAATGTGTTTGGAATTTCTATCCCATTTATATGTGTCTTGACAATTGGACTTCCTGGATCTACATACTTCTGCATGGTAATTTTTCCCATCATGATATCTGCAATTTTTCCTACCAGGTGGATTCTTCTTGTATCTTTTAGTTTCCTTCCTGGTCTTTTAAAACTCAACTCCTTTATTGTTTTTGTTAGAATAGGAATCTCTCGAATGGCTTGTAGCAAGGGAATCTTGATACAAACATTCTTCAATTCATCTAGAAAATCATAGTTAGGCAACAAGATTTTTTTTTCCACCCCCTTGTCAATTTGTAGTCTTTCGGGAAAAGGAGGTGTAGATGAAGATGCAGGTTGCTCAACTATAGGAGTTGTGGGTGTTAACTTTTCTTTTTATTTTTGAATGTTTGAATTTTGAAGAGATGCTTCCTCAGAACCCTCATTGACTTTAAGAGAGTCCTCCTTAGAGGTATCTTGTTCTTGAATATCTATAGAAGGTTTTTCTAAAACTCTACCAGATCTGAGTTGTACATCATTGAGAGGAACAATCATATAGGTAGGAAATTGTTGTCATTCTACCATGTAAGTATTCTGAGGATTTTTATTGTTAGGATTTGGCAATGGCTGAGCTGGAAGTTGATTTGTCTTTTGTTGGTATGGGAGCATGAGTTGAGGATTTGGATTTTGTTGAGAAGGTTTTTTTTGTGGAAATGGCAATGAAAGTTGTGGATTTGGGTTTGGAAGTTGTGGAGCTTGTTGATTTTGAAAAGATGGAGGATATTGATAAAATTGAGCAAATCTCACATAAGGATTTTGCATCCCTTGTACCCATGGCTGATATGGATTTTGATGTTGGGGCCAAGGTTGTTGCCAAGGATTCCAATTTGGTGGGGTTTGAAGATTCATAGGGTTGTTAAACCCTTGAGTTTGTTGTCCCTGCCAAGGTCTTCTTGCAACAAAACAGAGAGATTCTACTGAATTTGGGTCTTCTTGAAAAACATCTTTGAGTCCAAGAATTGAAGGACAATCCTTGATCTCATGATTTTCTGAGCAAATCATACATGTTTCTACAACTTTTTCATCCAAGGGACATTCCCTTAAAGCATGTTTCTTCCTACATTTCGAACAAAAGATGGCTAAAGCATCTGTTTCTGCTTTCTGCTTGTTTTGGATTTTAAGGGTGTCTAGTTGTTCACTAAGGCTCCCTAAGATATCAGTTTTGAATTCATCAAGCATATTACCAATCTCTGCCCTACTTACTGATCCAGTTGCAGATTTGTTAGCCCTAATAAGAGAAGGATCCCTAGGCCCTTTTTCTGTTTTAGATTTTCCTCTTGAGAGATGGACACATAGTTTTGTTATGTCACGAAGTGGGAGTTGAGAAATATCTCCTTTCCCCATCATGTTTAAAATATCTATCCATTCATCTCTAATGGCTTTTAATATGAGGGCTTTCAAGGTTTCATCATCTAAGTTGCTCATCTTTGCTCTTTTCGAGTTGTATTGAAATCTTTCAAGTAAGTCTTCCAAATTTTCATCTTCTTTTTGCATCATTTTGAATACCTCATCCTTGTGATTGGTGGGCATACAATAGTCCAAGTATCTGTCCAAAATTTTTTGTTTCATATCATTCCAATTCCTAATAGATTGAGTGGCTAATCCCATGAACCATTTCAAAGCAGCTCCCTTCAAAGTTGAAGGAAATAGTTTGAGTTTTTGAGAGTCTTCCATATAGTCATAGGTTCGGCACACGACTTCAAACTCAAACAGAAATGTTTCAGGATCCTCACTTCGCAATCCATAAAAGTTAAGGAGGACAGATGGTGAGATATTTTTCATTGTTGTATGAGTTTCCTCATCAACTATAGGGAATCCAAACAAGTTATCTCCTTCCCTATTTCTTCCATTATTATCTTCACCATTGTTATCTCCATTGTTTCCTCCTCCTCTACCTCTACCTCTAAATCCATCTATTATTTCCTCTGCCATGATAGTTTCTTTAGAGTCCTTAAAGTCCTCTAGTTTTTCTATCAACGGAGGATGAGAGAGAGTCTCTTCCTTTTCTAAATGAGATTTAGTAGGTGGTATAGGAGAATCCTCTAATTCAGCTGTTCCTTGAATTCCAAAAATCTTAAGGCTAGGGGTAGATGGTAGTGAATCTTGTCTATGCCTTGAAGAAGATGGAGTTGTAAAAATCGAACTCTTGGCTTTAGCTATAAACCTTCCCCTAGAATCTCTTGCTCTATGCATGTCATTTTTTATTTTTATTTTTTATTTTTTTAAAGTTGGGCTAATAATTCTCTTTCTGATCTTCCAGGTCACACTAGGTGCAAGAAGAGAGCATACTTAAGAAATTACTAAACCAATAACTCTCTTTTCTAATCCTCCATATCACACTAGGTGCAAGAGGAGAGCATACTTCAAGAAGTTATCAATTTTTCCCTTCTTTTATTATTTTGTTTTTTTTTTTAAGAAATTGGCTACCTAGTTACACTTCCCCGGAAATGGCACCAAAATGTTTGGTCAATTTAGTGTGTCCTAAATTTCTACATTAATTTATCAATCCGGGATTCGTAAGCTGATGAAGTGCAGCGCACTATATGTGCAAGATAACCTATTTCTTAACTTTTTGTCGTTTTTGGTTTTCTAAGGTGAGATGGAAATTCTAAAATAAAAACAAGTATGGTTATGTTTTTTCAAGGAAATGATATCCTCTATAATGATTTACCAACTTGAAACTTAAAAAAAGAATTTGAAAGTTACAATGACAAAACTTGAAAGGAAATGAAAATGTGCTGCTGAAATGAAAAGGTGTTGCTAGTCTAATAAATCAAAACAGTGAACTATTAAGCATGAAAACCAAACTATTCTTGTTGTTGTCTAAACACAAAAGAAACTATGCTTAAAGAAATCCAAAATTGCAACAAAGTAAATCTAAATCAGATTACATCAACTTGTCTTCTGATCCCTCATCATTAGTCCAGCTATGATTTTCGGAAGTAACCATAAACAAATTGAGTAACTGATATCTAACTTGCAGAAAGTAAACTAATATCAAACCATACATTCATAATTCAATCCCTCACCATCGGTCCAGCTGTGGCTTTCGGAGGTAACTGAAGATGTCATGCACAATTTAATATTTCTAACTTGCAGAAAGGAAACTAATACCAAACTACACATTTCATAATACAATCCCTCACCATCAGTCCAGCTGTGGCTTTCGGAGGCAACTGAAGATGTTATGAGCAGTTTAATATATCTAAATTTGCAGAAAGGAAATTAATATCAAACTACACATTTCATAATACAATCCCTCACCATCAGTCCAGCTGTGGCTTTCGGAGGCAACTGAAGATGTTATGAGCAGTTTAATATATCTAAATTTAACTACTGAAGCAAATAAGCAAAACTGAATTAAACAAAGCAATACTGAAATTAAACAGAAACTAAGAAAAACAAATTAGCAGCAGAACAATGTTAATTCCATGTCATTAGTCAAAAAGTTATGCAAATGCCCGGGCTGCCTATTTATAACCTGAAACAAGAACACTGATCAGTTATCAATAACATAAAACATGAAAGACAGAAGTAAAATGTAAAGCATGAAAGATTATAAACAGAAATGAAGCATATATACCATGAAAGATGCAATGTATAAACATGTGAATGGATTATGGCACAATGAGCTTTAAAGAAATAAAACAAAAACTATACAATAATGCACAAAACCTTGGCAAGTGCAGGGGCCCTCTACACCAGCCTTGGCAACAATCTTCAAGTACGAATTACGTTTGGAAACAGTCTTCTTATATTAAAATGCAGTCATAACATAAAGGTGATATTACGGAACAGTGGCAACGTAATTACATTACAGAGCTATCTCCAGACTAATTGAGACTAATCTAATATGCGTATACAAACGCGTTATTTATAACAAAAGAAATATAACTGATTCCTAAATTTTATGCTGATGGAGAACACGTAGACCATTACGTCCACAGATCTAGGATCATGGCCGTATTGAAGAGTAAATCTATGAGGAGTGGATGTTTGAATTCGGCTATGGATCTGTGTACAGATGTTGATTTGTCTCCCGCAACTCAGAAATGGCCATAGAACTCTCCACGTGACGAGAAACAGAGTCCTGTCACCGTGGGACTCTACGGTTGACTTCCATTTGGCCACCTTTGACCGCAGCCTCCTTAGATGAATTTTCTCGAGCCAATAGGACACGATCCATGTCCACATCATTTCTGACTTGCCCATGTGGCTCGTTTTTCCTGTAGACACCTGTAACATAGAGTTTCAAAAAATGGCTGCGGAAAGTGGCAAGATTCCGCAGCTAAATGAGCAAAATCTAAATCAAACAGCTGACACAAAAATATAGTTAAAAACCATTTTAGATGCTCTTTTGCAATTAATATACAATGATATTGACAACTTGGGAGGTTCAGGTGAGTGAAAAAGGTATAGAAAGGTGTATGGAAAAAATGCAGATATGAGACTCAACATGGGTGGAAGTCCTCTATCTCACATTTTAGGTTCTTTGGATCGACACGCCTGTATCATGAAAGACATGACATATATCACCTGTCTGTTAGAATCCTCATAGGAATTTTGTTTGCCACTATGTAACGTTTCAGGGGTATCATCTCTATGACCCCCCCTCTCACCAAGTGACTAAGCATCCTGATGCTATATTTGATGAGCCTTTTCATGGTGACTGCTAGGATCTCTTTTATAGCTCCTTTCTAGTGATGACTCTCAACATGTATCCATGGAACATACCTCTTCTTCTCTTGTTGGGTTGCTTGTTGATGACTTGCAGCTGGTTGTAGTGAACCTTTCCACATTTCCATCTTGGGTTGGTCCACCTATACAAATGTCAAACTCCTTTGAGTTCATCCTTTGTAGTTATTTAATAGTCTATGGGGAGTCAGGACTAAAGGGATTACTTCATCAACTAGTACATCCTATCCTTTGGATGTTTCTTCCATCCTTCCCTTACTAGAAGAGGTCATCATTGTTGGTACTTAATCTTGAGGTTTACAACCTAGCAATGCTTCTCCTTCCAGAATGTAGTGATGCCCAACTTTGGAATGACACTGTTCATGTGGATGTATAGCAGTTTGATGATGATGGTAACAAACCCTCTACTACACCAGCACGTGCTCAAAGAGCTTCAACAACCAATAGGCTTCACAATAATAAGCCATGTATTCAGATTCAATAGTGCTCCCGAAGTAACAAAACCAAGTAATATAACACTAGGTGTGCATTCATCATACTGCCAAATGAGCTAGTATTAGAATATCCATGGAATCTTATATCCCGACAGTGAATTTCTGACCATAAGTAATAGCATCATAGAGATATCTCAACAAGCAACTATCCCCTATGTATAGATCCACACAGAGACGTATGATAGGTGTTTATCAAGAGCGCCAGGGATCAACAACTTCTCCATCTCATCATATCTTTAAGTGCATTAGGGCTAGGGCTAGGTCTTTAGATCTTTAACTTCTACTTTCTTTGCAGCCTCTAATGTAACATGGATATGAGCCATCATACTCGGTTGTCATAAAAAAAAATATTGGGCAAGAAAATTCATGATGGATTTTATAGCTCTCTCTAAAGCCTTGCTATGCATCAAATTATCCAATCCATGAGTGACTTTCTTTGAGCATCCATATCTATAAAACCATTCTTCATGAGATCCTGGCTCAATACAATCAAGATGTCAGAGTCAAGGATTTCTTCTTGTCAAGACATAGAATTTTTCATGCACTTTCTTCATGGTACCTCTTTCATGCTGATAAGGGTTATTATAAAGAACTGATCCAAAGGGTCATGTTCTTCTTCTCGGAGTTCTTCAAGCATGAAAGCTTCAAGTGTGCTACACCCCTGCAATTTATTTTACTAGCAGATCTTTGTAGCTTATTCATAGTATATAATCTATCCAAAGGTTAAATCTGTCTTCTTCACAAATTCATTTGTGAACAAAGCTCTATATAAATTGTCACCAATTTACTGAGGCTACAACATACTGCTACTGTACTGTAATGATCTTATACATAATGCAGGACAAAAAAAATTGAATATGCTGAGAAACCATTAGAATTAATGCCATATATAACTGATAAGGTATATGTGTTGTTGTTCCATTTTCTGCCATATGTCACCGGATTTCATTCTAAATCATATCATTGCTGCCAGTGGCTTTTTGCAATCCATTGTTTATGCTAATACTATCATTTTTCAACATCCACTTCTGCTAATTCTCTTACTGGCATTCTTCTTTCATCATACCACTGTTCCACTTTTGTCCAATCATATCTATTGCATACATTTATTGTCAAATTGCCACAGACATGTTGTCTAAATGTCACTTACATACCAGGGTTTTGGCTGCACATGTATCAAAGGATTGATTGACATACGCATTATTGTCTGATGCATAGATACCAAATTTACTTAGACCAAGAACCCATCTTTGAAAAGATATTAATTCCAAGCAAGTTTTACTGTTGATTAAGGTGAGACTATCACCCTATTCTTGTCAAGAGATAATACTAGTGTGATTGTCTCCCATTCAAGGTCAATTCTATACAATTCTTGCATCTGAGTTAATAAGAACGTGCTCAAAGAGCTTCAACAACCAATAGGCTTCACAATAATAAGCCATGTATTCAGATTCAATAGTGCTCCCAGAGTAACAGAACCAAGTAATACAGCGCTAGGTGTGCATTCATCATACTTCTTGTGTGTTTTTCACTTTGCTCCAGGAGTTCCTCTGATCCAGCGGTACAATCAAGAAACCCAATAAATGGTCATTCTTAGAATTGATTTTATCATTCATATGCCATATTTTCATTTTGATACACAATTTCACTATACCCTAGGAATTTATTTATATTTTGTAAACTCTTTAGCTAATAGTGCAATAATTGATTTTTCATTTTCCCTTTTTCTTTGTTTTATATATTTACTTGTGGGATGGGATGTCTAGAACGGCTGAGACAGAGACATGGGGAACCAAAAACACATTCCTTTTACTTTATTAAAATTGACTCTTCTTGAGTTGTCTTTTTTGAAAGAGCTGAATGAATTGGTTGCAAAATTGTGTTTTGAAAACCATTTCAAATATTGTTATGCCAGGATTTTTAGTTTGATTTTGAGTAAATTGGGCTCTAAAATGATCAATCCCAATCTTCAGTTCTAGAATTAATAAACATGTTTATCTTGGAAGCAAATTAGCTCTAGTCTTTTTGTAGTCTCAAGTAATAAGAAGCTGAGTATTTATTTCCTTGATCCCAGAAATATAAGTGCACATTTGCGTTGAAATTACATAGCTTGTTTCTAGGACTTTTGCAAATTGTTGCTCTGAAGAAAGCCAAACCCTTAGCTAACAGTTAGATAAGAGAAGAAAATGTAAAATTTCAGTGAAAACTATACAGTTTGCTTGGTAATCATGCTAACATGCTTCCTCCTAGAGTATGAGGTTAAACTGCTTCTGGTTGATTGACTGCAACTTGCCTGGATTCGAAGGCACAAGGGAAGTACCTGAATACCAAAAGCTTGAAGGCATAAGGGAAGTACCTGAAAACCAAGAGCTATCTGGCAGAGTAGAAGCCTGGTTCACCCTTGGAAATATTTGGATTTATTAAGATATTGCTTAGATTCTGTTGTAACACAAGAATACTTGAGAGGGAATCTCTAGCAGGTTTTACTTGAGGCACCAACTGTTTCAGATACTTGCAATAGCTTCAGCAAGATTTCACGCTGACAAGTTTTGTTGCCTAATGAAAAAATAAGTATGTTAACATCCTCAAATCTTATAGATGTGTTGCCAGTCAAATCAAACCTATCTTCTTGACCTGCTATATTGCAGTGATATCAAATTTTGGAATTGGTTGTGTTGGAACCCTGCAGGGACTTTGTAATGGTTGTTGAAACTTGAAATTGGTATCATCTCCTTGTGAACTTTATTTTCTTGCATAATGTATGGTTTGAGTAGGACATGATGACCATTTGTTTGAACTACAAAGGTTTTGTCAGGGTAATGGAAACTAGAAGTTGGAGTTTTCTGCTTGAGATATTGGTTTTTATTGCATTATGTGTTTAAATATTCATGTAGGCCCACCGCTTATTTGAATTTTGAACTATACTTTTCAGAATATTTGATTCTTATTCAATTCCAGAATAGATGTGGTTGATCTGACATTTGAGGAACTTTTTGTGAACTTTACTGCGTCCATAATTTTTTATCTCTTTGACAAGATTATCATGCCAATGTTGTCATTGCATACATTATTTCAACTTTTTGAGTCTGTGAAGAAATGGTGAGAAACTGTGAATGAAAAGCTTAAAATGTTTTATTGTCATGAGTTATTATAGCCCCATTGCTGCTGATGTCATGGAGCTCTGAGTCTTCAGAAGGCCATGAAATATCACATGGAATATATAAATTGTTAAGAGGCTTTAGGTTGCTATGTACTTTACAAATCACTTTAGCCTTTCTTCTCCAGAGAAAGGCAGTCTTGCTATTTTAAAGTTTTTCCTTTTTTACAGTCCTGAGGATATTAGTGTGCTAGTCTTTTTGTTTTGCGAGGATTTTGTGTCTGTAATCATTTATTTGATATCGGTGATTCCTGCAGGTACGTGTTTACACAGCAAAGAATGTCTACCAAGAGCTTGAAGTTGCAAAAGAAGAGTACCTTCAAGCAAGCATCGGTATTAGGAAGGAAAACAAAATTTTGCTTCCAAGAGTTTTGGAAGGCTTTTCTCGTGAATCATCTCTGAGTTTATCCAAGCTTGTGGATGTGGCATGCCAGTCTCTACCTGAAGCACAAAGAAATGCTATAAGAAAATTTTCACAAAACAAGCCTCATAAAAGCATTGAATGGCTGCCTTACAATTTCAGCTTCCGATACATATTTTCTAGAGAATTAGCTAGATGGACCCCCCCACTTATTCTGTGATGTGAATGAGAAAAGTGATTCTTCATCTGTATATTAGGTTTTGTATTTGATCTACAAATGACCTGAATTGAGAATGTTGCAGAGTTCTTAATACTTTCCAACTGCTTTGTGGAGTAAATATTGAAAATGAAAGTGGCACACGAAGTTGTACTTCTACATCAAATCTTGTACTTCAGAACAGTGGCCTTCAGGCTGTTTTCTTTAGTGTAACATAGAAAAAATGTATTTTGCAAGGAAGTGTTAGAAGGTCACAGGCGGCATTGTTGATGCTAATTTCAAGGTGGCAGTATGGAAGTTCACCGTGTTTTCAAATCAAGGAAGAGATCAATTTTTGAAGGTTTAAAGGAAAAGTGGGAATCCTGTCATGCAGATACTTTTTATACAACAATTACTCAAAACAGGTAAATGTGCAGGGATGATGCCTGTGCACTAAATTATTGCATTGTCCTCTGGAAAAAAAACATATTCAAAATGTTGAATTCAAAATAGAGGTGGGAAGCGTACTTCTGGAAATAAATGCCGCCCCTCAGCTTTGTTGAAGTGTACCTGCGTTGTTGTGGTTGAGGCTTTTTGAATGTAGAAGTTGTTCTTTTTGTTAAACCGGATTCTCTTCTCTAGCACATATATTTTCACATAGTAAATGCAGTTCTCCCACTTGCAGTTTAATTACGTACTAGATGTATATCATTATTTGAACACTTTATAAGTTACAAAGATTCTGAATCATAGATGTAAAGTTGTCAATAGATTGAGTAATCTGAAGATTTAAACATAAACAAGGCTCGTTAAAATGATAAGTCATTTGCCTACTTTCTTTGAAGCAAAGATCGGTATATCACTTGGTGTAGTAGCAAAAGTTTGATCCATGAACATGGAGTGAAGATAAATGTCAAGGCGCTCAAACACGAGATGATAACAGTAGTCAGTTAGGCTTTCAATAAGTCCCTCCAAGTTGATCAATGAAATGGGGTGGAATGTAGTCCCTGTGAAAAGAGAATCTACTAGTTGAATTTTGAGGCCATTAAGAGATTTATTATAATCAAATTGTCTTATAAGACAAGAAACATGGGTAATCAGTTGAATCATTGTGACCTACAACTAGACAAACCACAGATTCAGATAGGGTTGTAGAAGACATCTTTTTCACAATGGGCATACAAGGTGCAGAGAGGGAAGATAAAAAATCTTGCACAATGCATAAATTGTCAGTGAGTAAAGAGTATGGATATAGACCTAGTAGGAAACTCGTTTGTGGTCCAAGAAGCAAACCATGGCACAGTAATCAGGGATAATCATGGCCCCCCAGAGTTAGCTATTCCATTTTACATTTTCAATGCTATGGATTAATAGAATTTTAGAATGGAACGCTACAGGCCTTTCAACAGCTTACAGACAAATTCAGGAGATTGATTAGAGCTTGGAATCCTTATTATAGTAGTTTACTGAATGCCTCAGCAAGGAAAATCTAGATAGAACAGTACATTGAATGTGGTTATTGAGAAAAATATGGTTTGTTGGAGCAGATGCAGCAGAATGTCAAATATATGGAAGGAAACTAATCCCCTTAAATTATGTAAGATATATCACAAACAAAAGCATGATTAGCAATAGAATTACAATGCTACAACTATTTGTGTACAATCTTGTATAATTATGTTGCATCAATCCCAACGAAAGAGAAAATTTGTGGGAAGAAATGTGGATGCCTTGCTGGCATCAAATATAAAAACTCCAAGATGGCCTTCTATGTAAAGCACTTTTTCAGTTGAGAGGTAACTTTATCGTTTGAATCCTTTACACATACGTCAGCATCGGATGCATAATCTTTGTATCCCCTTCAGGCAGTTTTAGGTTGGTTCTCATTGTCTTTGCATTGAAACTGGCTACCATATTATAGGAAGAGGATTTTCCAACCTGATCCTCATGACACTAAGATAGAGGAGCACTTCATCTTCAAGGGTTCCTCTGCAATGAGATCAAAGGACAATATTATTATCTTTTGGGAGTCCTCGAACTCCCTATCCACTTTCTTCTACCTTTTAGGACTAGAGATGTTTGGCACTTTACACGAGGGAGGCCTTCGGACTTGGATCTTGTTCATTTTTCCCACCGCAATGTAGATTGGACCCTATTGTGTCAATTATAGCTTATTTTTCATGTCTCCAATAGCTAGGGGTACCAGTTTATAGGCATATGTCAACCATCAGAGTTGTGATAACTTGGGAGGCCATCTACACTTGACCAACTGAACCCTTGTGGACATGTTGCCTTGGATCATATGATAGCTTATACTGCACCAACATCAAAGACACCTCCCCAGATCTTGGGCACAAGGTGCAACACCTTGACAATGAGATATCTTAGACAAGTTCTCACTATTCTAGTTTCTTTGGCTAGAGGTTTCTCACGAGTTTCTTCCATATGACTTCGAAGGATAGCCTGAACTTTGATCACATAAACCATAGGAGAAGCCTGAACTTTAATCACATAAATTTATGTACAATTCTAAAAACACACAAAGATCTCATGTCTAGAATAATTTAAGAGAGACATTTACCCCTTGAAACAGTTGCATCCTTCGCATATTATTCCATAGTATTCTGTATGCTAAATATGCCTGCAATGACAACAAACAAAGAGCATTACCCATTTAGAACAACTCATATGTTCAGCTGCATTTTCTGAGCTATTATCTACATACTCAAATGATATGGTTCCAAACAAATCAAAAGGGTTCAAAAGAGTTTTTCCCACAATATGCTTAGGGACATTTACTGCGTTGAGCATTTGGCCTCATCCGGAATGTTTAAATCCTAACATCACATCCCTCCTAAATTCAATGGATTCATGCTCATAGGAGTTCAACATGATATGTACGATTGGGAACGGTGACAGCAACGCCTCGCGCACACTCCAACTCACACGCTGCTAGATCCAGTATGATCCATCACCAACAAATCCATTGGATCTAAAATCACATCTACAACATGTTGATTAATTGAAAGGGACATATGTCATTTCTTTCTTCAAGCCGATATTGGTTGTTTGATGACTGTGTGTTTTCCATTCTACCTACAAGGCCACAATTTCACCAATTATTGAGTTTTCATGAGTGGAGTTAAGGTGTTGTTCCTGTATCTTGATTTACGGGTTCATTTGGATAAATTTCAAGTAGAATATCCGTGGGGGTTCACACTGGAATGTGCTTAAGACCCCTTATTCTTGCCGGGCATGGACTTATATTTTTTTATTGACTATATTCTTTACTGTCGGTATCTGTGTTTGAAGGAATAAATTCTACCTTAAATTTATCGGCTAGAGCTTAAGGTTATCATTGTTGGCATTCTGGATCAATATCTCATCTACAACAACCAACCTCACTTCATTCACTGGCTTGCTGGCTGGTATATGCACCAGAAAATTAGTATCATAACAAAGTAATTTCTCAATGGGATCTTATAGTGGAAAAAATCCTGTAGCTTATGAGGCTGTAGCAGAAGGAGTATTCTACAAGGGGAACCGAGTTTGAATTTAAGGACCCACCAGTGTATCCAAGTTCCAAATTTAGAGGATTCTTTTATTTTTTCTTGTAGCTACTTACCCAATGATGCTGAATTATTTTCAGAAGCATATTCCAGGCCAAGAATCCTTGGAGACAACTTCATCACATTGCATTTATAGCAACATATGGTATAGGTTCTTATACCCATTTCATTAACTCTTCATACTTTGGTTGTGACATATCACTGAGTGTTGTGTATTTTCTGGGATTGTATGTTCGTAACTGTCATATCAACCTCTTATTCTGAGGCACCAAATATTACATTTTCAACCTCTATGTATTGATGTTAAAACCATTCATAATTAAGTTAAGGCAACACTCACACAGACCAAAAATGAAGCACAAAAGCCCTACAAAATGTTGACACCTAATCCTATGGGATGGGTGTGCACATGTAATATTGTATATTATTTAATATTAGGAAATAAGGAAGGCCAAGAGTCATTGGGAGATGAATCCCAATAGCCTCACCTCCATGTATAAATACATATGCATTCTTCAGCTAATACACATTCTGATTTGAGGAGTTACCTCCTGGTTTGACATGGTATCAGAGCCAGTCCCACTACTAGCATTTCTGCCTGTGGTGTAACTCCCTCTCCTTTGCTCAGTCATTTTTTAATAGTTTTTTGCTGCTCCTACTTATTTCTATACTGTTATTCTGCATTTTTTTATCTCTGCATAGCTTTGACATTCGTATCTCTTGCAGCTCCTGAATATTCTGCAATCCTGCAGTTCCTGGAACACTGCAAATCACAGCCTCCCTCTGCAGTCCTGCAAAGATCCTATTCCAAATTTTTTGTAACAGGCCTCTCGGCCTCCTTCTCCCTCTCCTTTCCCAGCGCCTTCTCACTCAACTCAACTTCCCATTACCTACTCTTCCCAACGCTCTCGCTTCCCATTACCTACTCTCCCTAAACTCCGCCTTCCCTCTTTCTCCCTCACTTCCTCACAACCTGCGCTCCCTCACTGCTATCTCTCCCCATACACCAACGCCCCCTCACTGCTAACTCTCCCCACCATCCCCACGCCAACTACAGTAGTGGCCTCCCTCTCTCCACACTCCGCTCTCACTGCATAATACACACCTCTCCGCGCAATCATATTCCACCTGCATTTAAAACATACAAATAATACCTTGACACCAACTGTTATACGCTGTTTGCATCTATTATATGCTGTCGACATCACTGTTATACGTTGTCTGCATCTGTTATACACTGTCGACACCACCCACGGCCCAACATTTATACACCTGCACAAAATACGTTGTTTCATATACTCTGTCATTTATTACAACGCAGCATATGTAATTACATTCCGCGCAGTCAACCCTTAATACCACCCTTCATAATATTCAATACTTCCCATACGCCCTTCCCATATTTCAATACCACCCACACCATTCTTAACAATACCGCCCTCCCATAACATTCCATACCGCCCTTCTATTTCATAATACTGCCCTCCCATAACATTGATATCGCCTCTCATTTCATAAAACTGCTTCCCATACAAAAAAAAAAATCTCCAAACAAAACAAAAAATACATATATATTTTTTGGTGCAGAATTCAATTTTTAGCAAAGATTTTTCGTCTTTTTAAATTCAAAGTATTTTCTAGAAAAGAGTTTTTGTCCCCTTTAATTGAGCAAATTTCCAGAGTTGAAAGTTTTTCTAGCAGAAATTTTTCCTCTTCAGAAGAATTTTTTTCTAGCAAACTAATGCATTCTCTCATCTCTATTGTTGGGGTGGTTCTCTCTAGCAAAGAGAACTATCTTGAATGGTCTCAGAAGATTAAACACACACACATTTTTAATTAGTTTTGGAGAGGAATCTGTGAAGGACAAGAAGGAAATCCACCAGCAAAGCCCACTTCAGAAAAAGAGCTTTCCATTTGGGAAAACAAGAACTGCAAGGCCTATGCCTTGATTGCAGCTTCCGTAAATGAAGAGGTGATTCGCCACATTTCATCATTCTCAAATGCCTATGATGCCTTGAGAAAGCTAAAAGAACTCTATGACTCACATTCAGAATTAGAAAATGTTCAATTGATGATTAAGTTGTTCAGTCTTGAAATGAAGAATGATGATCCCCTTGCCTTATCTTCAGAAGTTAGATCGATCATGCATGATATTGATAGCATTGGTGTAAAAATGGACATACCTCTCATAGCATATTTTAAGGCATTATATCTGACTTACTCACATTATCTTGAGTCTTTGCAAGCAAGTGGGAACCTTGAGCATATCACCTTTGATACACTTGAGAAAAAGTTTGCAGAAAGATAGAAAGATTTTGGGAAGATGACAGTCCCTTCATCTTCCGAAGAGGCTACATACTTGGCACATAGAGAAAAGAGTCATGCTCTAGATTCATCCAGAGGAAGAGGTGGCAGAAGAGGAAGAGGTGGCAGAAGAGGAAGAGGAAGAAGAAACTTCACAGAAAGGGGGGGCAGACAATCTGACAAATCCAATATTCATTGCACACGTTGCAATAGAGATGGACATGATGCATCCAAATGTAGAACGCCTTGGGAGAAAATTGAGCAGCAAATAAATCAAGAAAAAGGTAAAAGTAATGACAAAGACAAAGGTAAAGCACCTGAATCCGCTCATTATGTTCTAGCACATTGTAATAATGGAGTAACTGAAGACTTATTTGATGTTTCATTTACTTCATGGAGAGATGATTGGTTGCTAGATTCAGGAGCAACATGTCACATGACATTTAGAAAAGATTTTTTTGAAGAATTCACTGACAAAGTTGATGGAGCAGTATATTTCGCAGATAAATCCAAACTCAAGCCATCGGGGCTTGGCACAGTCAGGCTTAAACTGCCTGGTCTTCCTGATCATATCCTACATGAGGTTCTATACCTCCCTGAGTTGAAGAGAAACTTGCTGTCCCTGGTCGAAATCCGGCAGCAAGGACACTCAATTCACTTGTTTGATGGCAAGGCAGAGGTCAGAAAAGCATCGGATCACTCACTTGTCATGGAGGGAATAGAAGAAGGGAGACTCTTGAAGCTGAAAGGTTCATCTGCTCATGCTCAAAACTTTGCATTCAGTTCACATCATGATGAAGGTACATTCCCATCAAGTCTTTTATGGCATGGTAGATTTGGACACTTAAACTATGAAAGCCTTCATTTGTTGAAGAAAAATGGTGTTAATGGACTGCCTACAATTCCTAGAAAACCTAAGGAATGTGATTCTTGTATTCTAGGAAAGCATAGCAAACAGCCATTTCATGATTCACACTCCAGAGCACATAGAAAACTTGAGCTTGTTCATTCAGATTTATGTGGCCCTATGCATGTTGCTTCTGCAAATGGAAAAAAATACATGATGAAATTTATTGATGACTACACCAAAATGTGTTGGATTTACTTACTGAAGAATAAGTCTGATGCTTTTCAAACTTTCAAGAATTTTCATGCATGGATTGAAAATGATGCACAAACACATATTGGCTCTCTACGTACTGATAATGGAAAAGAATAAACTTCAAACGAATTTGAAAATTATCTTTGTCAACATGGAATCAAACATCAAACCACTGTGCCATATAATCCACAGCAGAACGGTGCAGCTGAAAGAATGAACAGAACCATTTTAAATATGGTCCGCTCCATGTTATTTTCAAGAATGTAAAATTGATGTTTTGGGCTGATGCAGTTCTATGTGTTGTTTACATAAAGAATAGGTGTCCTTCAAGTTCAATTAGAAACAAAACTCCTTTTGAAATGTGGCATGGCCACATTCCTTCGATAAAGCATTTCAGGGTCTTTGGGTCCACCTGTTATGCCTTGATACCCAAGGGTCAAAGGAACAAACTTGGTGCTAGAAGCAGAAAATGTATCTTCTTGGGGTACTCCAATACCTCCAAAGGA
Source organism: Pinus albicaulis (assembly GCA_034641835.2). NCBI lineage: Eukaryota > Viridiplantae > Streptophyta > Pinopsida > Pinales > Pinaceae > Pinus > Pinus albicaulis. The sequence goes on from CM076581.1 coordinate 1,438,831,344, forward strand.
TATCGTCTCTATGATGAAGCAAATAAGAAATTTGTAATAGCAATAGATGTCATATTTCTTGAATCTTCCAAGAGTGACAAGGTTGTTGAGCGGCAACTTGATCGCTGGATAGATTCACACATGCAAAGTCTTTCCAAGAATTTGATAATGTGATTCCACATCTTGAAGGGGGGATTCCGATATTGAATCAAATTGTGGAATCATGTCTTGAAGCACTCTCTCCCCCACATCAAGAAACAACCACGGATGACACATTGGATGATGTGATCGACAGAATTGGGAGATTGAATCTTGAATCAATCCCAACTCATTCAAATGACCAGCCTGGGCCATCTCAGAAAGGTCCTCCCAAATGGCTGACAAAGACACTAGAGAATGTTCATCCTGATGAGGTTGGAAAAACAGGAACAAGAAGTTCCACTCAAAAAATCGAAGGTGATGTAGATAATTCTGATTCTCCTGTTGATATGGATATTGCTTATAACTGTGAATTGATTTTGTCTACAGATCATGAACCAACTTCCTTCAAAGAAGCCACTTCTCATGATGAATGGAAAGAAGCGATGCAGAAGGAGTATGATGCCTTGATAAAGAATGGCACTTGGAAGCTGGTTGATCCACCTTTGGGAACGAAACCAATTGGCTGTAAGTGGGTCTACAAGAACAAGTACAAAGCAAATGGCTCACTTGACAAGCACAAGGCCAGGCTTGTGGCAAAAGGATTTGCACAAAAGGAAGGAGTCGATTATGAAGAAACTTTTTCTCCCACGGCAAAATGGACCACCATCTGGACTCTCTTTGCCTTAGCAGCTCAGAATGGATGGAATGTCCATCAGATGGATGTAAAAACAACCTTCTTAAATGGAGATCTAAAGGAGAAATTTTATATGTCCCAGCGAGAAGGATTTGTGATAAAGGGTTAAGAACACAAAGTTTGCAAGCTCATAAAATCCTTGTATGGCCTTAAGCAAGCACCACGAGCCTGGTATGAGAAATTGACCGAGCATCTTCTGAAACTTGACTTCAAACATTTTGATCTTGATGATGCAACTTTGTTTGTCAAGAAAGTTGGAAAAATAGTTGTATATCTTGTGGTATATGTAGATGATCTTTTGATAACAGGAAACAATGAGAGCTATATTGCATCCATGAAGAAAGAGTTGAAGAAAGGTTTTGAAATGACTGATTTGGGTCATGTTCATTACTATTTGGGTATTGAATTAATTCAACATCCTAAATTCATATTTCTTTCTCAAAAGAAGTACATTGGAGATCTCTTGAACAAATTTGGCATGGATGACTATAATCCCTTAACCAATCCAATGGAACAAAACTTGAAGCTCACATCTATTGAAGGGAAGGAATTTGAGGATGTAACTAAGTATAGATAGCTTGTAGGAAGTCTTATCTACCTGACCACCACCAGACCTGATATTTCATTTGCTGTTGGAATCCTCTCAAGGTTCATGCAAAAACCCTGTGAAGGACATTGGACTGCTGCAAAAAGAGTGTTAAGGTACTTGAAGGGGACTCAAGACTTTGGACTCAAATATACACAGGTAGGCGACTTCAGCTTGATCGGATACTATGATTCAGACTTTGATGGCGACAAAGAAACAGGGGTGTCTACTACAGGTTACACCATGAGTCTTGGATCAGGAGCTGTCTCATGGAGATCACACAAACAGTCAGTTCCAGCAGATTCCACGATCGAGGCAGAATATGTGGCAGCAGCTGAAGCAACAAAAGAAATTGTGTGGCTCTGGAAGATCCTGGAAGATTTGCAGATGAAACAAATGTATTCCACTCCACTCATGATCGACAACACTTCTGCAATAAAGTTGGCCGAGAACCCAAAGTTCCATGCTCGAAAAAAGCACATCAATACAAAGTACCATCTAATTCGACATCATGTTCAGGCCAAAACCATCCATCTACATCATTGTTCCAAAAATGAGCAAACTGCTGACATCTTCACCAAAGCACTTGGAAGAGAAAAGTTTGAAAAGTTCAGATCGATGCTTGGACTCCACCAACATCCCTTGGATTCAAGAGAATGTTGACACCTAATCCTATGGGATGGGTGTGTACATGTAATATTGTATATTATTTAATATTAGGAAATAAGGAAGGCCAAGAGTCATTGGGAGATGAATCCCAATAGCCTCACCTCCATGTATAAATACATATGCATTCTTCAGCTAATACACATTCTGATTTGAGGAGTTACTTCCTGGTTTGACACAAAACACAGTTCAGCCACCATACTAAATAGAAACTACCACAGATAAACTACCATGTAATCTAGACCAGAATTAGGGCATAGACACCATACCCAGCACATCTGAGATGTCATACAAAATACAAGGAAACATAATAGAGAAACCATAGGAGAAGCCTGAACTTTGATCACATAAATTTATGTACAATTCCAATAACACACAAAGATCTCATGTCTAGAATAATTTAAGAGAGACATTTACCCTTTGAAACAGCTGCATCCTCCACATATTATTTCGTAGTATTCCGTATGCTAAATATGCCTGAAATGACAACAAACAAAGAGCATTACCCATTTAGAACAACTGATATTTTTAGCTGCATTTTCTGAGCTATTATCTACATACTCAAATGATATGGTTCCAAAAAAATCAAAAGGGTTCAACAAAGTTTTTCCCACAATATGCTTAGGGACATCCTAACATCACATCCCTCCTAAATCCTAACATCACATCCCTCCTAAATTCAACGGATTCATGCTCATAGGAGTTCAACATGATCTGTACGATTGGGAACGGTGACGGAAACGCCTCGCACACACTCCAACTCACACGCTGCTAGATTTAGTATGATCCATCACCAACAAATCCATTGGATCTAAAATCACATCTACAACATGTTGATTAATTGAAAGGGACATATGTCATTTCTTTCTTCAAGCCGATATTGGTTGTTTGATGACTGTGTGTTTTCCATTCTACCCACAAGGCCACAATTTCACCAATTACTGAGTTTTCATGAGTGGAGTTAAGGTGTTCTTCCTGTATCTTGATTTACGGGTTCATTTGGATAAATTTCAAGTAGAATATCCATGGGGGTTCACGCTGGAATGTGCCTCAGACCCCTTATTCTTGCCGGGCACAGACTTATATTTTTTTATTGACTATATTCTTTACTGTCGGTCTCTGTGTTTGAAGGAAGAAATTCTACCTTAAATTTCCCGACTAGAGCTTAAGGTTATCATTGTTGGCATTCTGGATCAATATCTCATCTACAACAACCAACCTCACTTCATTCACTGGCTTGCTGGCTGGTATATGCACCAGAAAATTAGTATCATAAAAAAGTAATTTCTCAATGGGATCTTATAGTGGAAAAATTCATGTAGCTTATGAGGATGTAGCAGAAGGAGTATTCTACAAGGGGAACCGAGTTTGAATTGAAGGACCCACCAATGTATCCAAGTTCCAGATTTAGAGGATTCTTTTATTTTTTCCTGTAGCTACTTACCCAATGATACTGAATTATTTTCAGAAGCATATTCCAGGCCAAGAATCCTTGGAGACAACTTCATCACATTGCATTTAGAGCAACATATGGTTTAGGTTCTTATACCCATTTCATTAATTCTTCATACTTTGGTTATGACATATAACTGAGTGTTGTGTATTTTCTGGGTTTGTATGTTTGTAACTGTCATATCAACCTCTTATTCTGAGGCACCAAATATTACATTTTCAACCTCTATCTATTGATGTTAAAACCATTCATAAGTTGAGTCATAGCCAACAACGATTTTCAAACTCTATGTATTAATGTTAAAACCATTCATAATTAAGTTAAGGTAACATTCACACAGACCGTAAATGAAGCACAGAAGCCCTACAAAACACAGCTCAACCACCATACTAAATAGACATTACCACAGATAAACTACCATATAATGTAGACCAGAATTAGGGCATAGACACCATACCCAGCACATTTGAGACGTCATACAAAATACAAGGAAACAGAACAGAGAAACCATAGGAGAAGCCTGAACTTTGATCACATAAATTTATGTACAATTCTAAAAACACACAAAGATCTCATGTCTAGAATAATTTAAGAGAGACATTTACCCTTTGAAACAGCTGCATCCTCCGCATATTATTCTGTGGTATTCCATATGCTAAATATGCCTACAATGACAACAAACAAAGAGCATTACCCATTTAGAACAACTGATATTTTTAGCTGCATTTTTTGAGCTATTATCTACATACTCAAATGATATGATTCCAAACAAATAAAAAGGGTTCAACAGAGTTTTGTAGAAATTTTCTGAATAAATCACTTATTCAATGAATATTAACCCGATCATACATCAATTTCGAATTGCATGCATAACACATAATCTCTTCTACAATTAATTGTCACATGCGGAAAGAATATAAGCGATAGCACATCAAATCATCACACACATTAACAGAGTATGTATGGGGAAAGCTTATAGCTGAAAACCCCCAGCTATAGTATATTATAAATGGAGAGAACATGCAGCAAATACATAGTACAAACTCCTCACAAGTACTCGGTACTATCTCCCAAAGCTACACAAAAACTAGCTTGGTTTTGAACAAGTCACAGGTTCAAAACACACCCACTACTTCTATGCCTCTATTGCGCAATCAAGGCTGGTATAAATAGAGATCCAGGTTCGAATCTCACTGGCTCCAACTGCGCAATTTTCATTGGTAATTTCCTCCAAGTGTGGTGCAAATCTCATGCACAACTGATCCTCCAACTGATAGCTATACTCACCCTTTCATCTACCTCTTTCACTTGTCGCCACTGAACTGTCCATGCACTGAGTTAAAATGATGTGTTCTTTAGTTGAATAATGAGTTAATAATTAGTGAATTAAATAATATTTAATTCACACAACTCATCTCTAGTGTATTAGCCAATTAAACTAAATACAACTAGTTCAACTAGTTAACCAGAACACCACCTCCATTAACTCCTCAATCAACTCCACCAAAACTCTGCCACATGAGTCTAACTGAAGTCTATCATGCAAGATGCCATCAAACCCTAGGAACCACATGATTCCTCTGTCAGTTGCATGAGCCACCTCCATGACTCGAACTGAAGTGCTCCAAGAGAGTAAACTGCTGTTTATAGTCTAAATATTATTAAGGGTAAATAATATTTGACTTCCATATTTTTAGGAGAGGCGGTCTAAAAATAGCCTGTGACCTAAAAATATGAGTCTCATCTATTTTTACCAACATGTCGCATACTTCAAGAATCTCCAACTGGAATCCCCGAATCATGCTCCGTATGTCTAAAAATAGACATAGTCTAAAAATAGACTTTGCGACAAAAATCACATGTGTGGTCCCCACCTAGTTTAGGTGATCACTTTCCCACTAGGATTAGGAAAGATGTTTCAGGAGGCCTCCTTCACTGTTTCTTGTTTCCATTTTCAACACTCCCTCTCAACAAGAAAGGACTGTCATTGCATGCGACATGCAACTCCATGCATTCGCCCTGCAACCTTCATAAGCGCCATGCAACTCCATGCATGCGACATGCAACTCCATGCATGCGACATGAAACTCCATGCATGCGACATGCAACTCCATGCATTCACCATGCACCCTTTGCATGCGCCATGCAAACTCATGCATGCACCATGCAACTCCATGCATGTGCCATGCACCCTTTGCAAGCGCCATGCAACTCCATGCATCTGCTCTGCAACTCCTCTGAAACTGAATAGGCTCCAAACAACTCAATCAGTCTTGATGCATCTAGCATCTATCATCAAAGTATTCGACTTCTGCTGGTACCAACTGCACATGTCATCAGGAACTACTGCGTTGTTGAACTCTTGCACCCATGCACTCTTGCACTTGCTGTCAACTCTGATCCGCGCTCCAGTATCTGACACTGTCACTTTGATCTGCCTGCATCACTCCAACTGATCTTGCTACTGTTGCGCTATGGGCACCTCGTAGCCAGGTTCAACTCATGAGATCCACACCATCTCATGAATCTGCCCAGAAATCTCCTCATGGGATTACTCATGCATGTCACCCCACCTCATACCTGGTGGTATAGCTGCATGCACTCCCTCTGCCCGTCTGGCATGAAATTTCTCTGCATGAGTGGTCTCTTCCACTCCATGATCCTCTTGTGGCTGCTCCACATCCCGAGGTTCACTATCACCTGCATGCAAAACCCGCTCCCTCTCAAGCTTCAGTTGCATGTCTTTCTCACCTGCATGCAACACTTGCTCCCTCTCAAGCTTTAGTTGCATGTCTTCCTTACACTTCCCATCAGCAGGAAGCTCCGTAGACATCCCATCTACTTCAATACCTGCATGCAAAACTTGCTCCCTCTCAAGCATCAGTTGCATGCCTTTCTCCTGCTTCCCAACAATAGGAAGTTCCGTAGAAATCCCATCTACTTCAAGTCTGTAGAGATTATTTGCTCGAATCCCAACCTTCTTGACTTGTCCCGTTGCCTTGTGCCGAAGGAAAACTTTCCCTTCTCTAAAGACAACTTCATACCCTTTATCCTCTAACATTGCAACTGAGATCAAATTCTTGGTTAGACCTGGTACATGTAATACATCTTGTAAAAGAATGAGTTTACCTGACTCCCTCTGAAAGGTTATGGTACCAATGCCGGTCGCATTGTATCGTCCACCGTCGCCCAACTCAACATGCATCTGGAGACCTTTCTCCACCAAGTCACTGAAAATATTTTCATCTCCCGTCATGTGAAAGGAAGCGCCACTATCAATATACCACCCCGATCCCAATGCACTAGACAACATGCATGTGATCAAAGAGAAGTCCAGCTCAAATTGCGAGGCAAGAGCCTCACCAGCTGCAGATCCAGCAGCCTGCTTGTTCTTCTTCTTCTTGGGGCAATTCGTGGCATAATGTCCATGATCATGGCAATGAAAGCACTTGACCTTGGACATGTCACGCTCTTTACCATACGCACCGGATTGAGAAGCCTTCTCCTTGCCTTTCCCCTTCCTTGCTTTGGCAGCCAAAGCGCAGTATTCTTCATCAGATACCTTTGATGAATATCCATCTCTGGTAGTCCTCCTGATCTCTTCTTGCATGAGATCCGACCACAGTCGCTCCCATCCCGGCAACTTCTCCCTACCATTGACACTATCTTTATATGCATGCCAAGCCTTCGGAAGACCAAGGAGAGCCAGGTCCACCATATCCTCATCTTCGACAGTCACCCTCACACTTCCCAGCTCATCTCTGCACTGAGTGAACTTCGTGAGGTATTTTGCGATGCTGTCGCCTTTCTCCATATTGATGTTCTTGAGTCTATCTTTGAGCGCCAGCTTCCTTTGGTCACTCTTGCTTTGGTATAGATCCGTCAAAGCTTTCCACATCAAATATGGAGAAGCCTTTCCATGCAGGCTGGATACTATATGATCCTTGACGCCCTCCAACAGGATCCTTCGACATTTTGCTTGTTTCTTTTGCCATGCTTCCACAACAGCAGCATCATTAGAAGTAGGCTTTGGAATCTCTTTCTCCACGAATTCCAACAGCCCATGATCATCTAATACAGCCTCCATGCGGTCCTTCCATGCAACATAATTCGAACTGCCTTCCAAGGCATATTCTAGTCGCAACCCGATGAAAGACATTTTCACCGCGGCACCAAGAACACAAATATGCAAACTCGAATTTCACCACCAGCTGATAACTCAATCGCTTCCGATCTACACTTGAGAAAAAATTATTTCCAAATCAGAGATTGACTGCATGGGCTTTTACCAGACCTTTCACTTTCCAAAGAAAGATGAATCCGGAGGCTATCTGGCCCGTATGCAGGCTCTGTCCGAGGAAATAAGTTTGCAATCACCGTAATAGATCTCGACAATTAATATTGCTTCGATACCATGTAGAAATTAGCTGAATAAATCACTTATTCAATGAAGATTAACCCGATCATACATCAATTTCGAATTGCATGCATAACACATAACCTTCTTCTACAATTAATTGTCACATGCGGAAAGAATATAAGCGATAGCACATCAAATCATCACACACATTAACACAGTATGTATGGGGAAAGCTTATAGCTGAAAAACCCTCAGCTATTGTATATTATAATGGAGAGAACATGCAGCAAATACATAGTACAAACTCCTCACAAGTACTCAGTACTATCTCCCAAAGCTGCACAAAAACTAGCTTGGTTTTGAACAAGTCACAGGTTCAAAACACACCCACTACTTCTCTTCCTCTATTGCGCAATCAAGGCTGGTATAAATAGAGATCCAGGTTCGAATCTCACTGGCTTCAACTGCGCAATTGTCATTGGTAATTTCCTCCAAGTGTGGTGCAAATCTCATGCACAACTGATCCTCCAACTGATAGCTATACTCACCCTTTCATCTACCTCTTTCACTTGTCGCCACTGAACTGTCCATGCACTGAGTTAAACGGATGTGTTCTTTAGTTGAATAATGATTAATAATTAGTGAATTAAATAATATTTAATTCACACAACTCATCTCTAGTGTATTAGCCAGTTAAACTAAATACAACTAGTTCAACTAGTTAACCAGAACACCACCTCCATTAACTCCTCAATCAACTCCACCAAAACTCTGCCACATGAGTCTAACTGAAGTCTAACATGCAAGATGCCATCAAACCCTAGGAACCATGTGATTCCTCTGTCAGTTGCATGAGCCACCTCCATGACTCGAACTGAAGTGCTCCAAGAGAGTAAACTGATGTTTATAGTCAAAATATTATTAAGGGTAAATAATATTTGACTTCCATATTTTTAGGAGAGGCAGTGTTGTGTAACCAGCTCCAAAAAGAGAAGAAAAGAGATATCCACGCCTTAGAAATAAGCCACTTCGAGGGGGAAACCTCCAATACATTACATAAATGCACAATTCTAGGATGATACAAATGAACAAAACCTCCTTCTATATATAGGAGTCCATGGGGCCATAATCTAATCTTAGTGGGGCCACAATGTAATCCTAGCCGACCTAACAATAATAATGTAAGGGCACAATAATAAAAATATGGGGGTTACAGGGGTACAATAATAACAATAAGGGGGGCTACACTAACATAATAAGGGGATACACTATTAATATAGGGACTTAACATGCCCCTCTCCTTCAAACAAGTGTTGTCCTCAACGCTTGATTATTTCTTGATGCTTCTGTATAAAATTCTCATCCTCCCATGTGAAATCTTCTACAGGAAAGTTCTTCCACTTGCTGAGATACTCTGAAATTGATCGTACTTGTTGATTTCTTGTTTCTATGACTACTTCATAACTTCTTTCGATGTGATGTTGATCTTCATGTTGTTTCATTAGATTCTGCACCAAAGTTGGGTTATCCTTTGAGAGTTGGAGAACTTGTTGTTGATGCTCGATGTGATCTTCCACTAATTTATCATCCATATTTGCTATTATTTGATCCTTCAAACCATCCAACTTAGCCTCCATTTCTACTTTTAAACCATCTATTTCATCTTCAATTTCTCTTCGTAAGATTGAAACTTGTTGCACTTGGTACCATAATTTTGATATCTCATACTGCAATACTTCCTCTTCATGGGTCATAGTATAGCTTTTTGAGGGCTTAATGGCTGTGAAATTATCTTTTGGAGCCATTATATAACCCAAATACTGATACAAATTCTAAAATATGCCTTTGGAATCGCTTCAATTGCTTTTTCAAACAAACGTTATGCAATTTTAAAAACCGGATACACACCTTTTTCTTGCTTTTAAGGAGCTCGATATTGCAATTGAATTATCTCTGTAATTGAAAATCTTCAATATCTGAAATTCAGCCCTGTAGTAGCCCTCTGAAGCTTATTTCAAATGCCACAGTTCTGATCTAATTTGGATTCTCCAAGACAAAGTTGTGTCCAATCTCCCACAATGACCTAATTTTGGACTGGTTCAGTAGAGCGAACTTGTACGACTTGCCACGTGTCACTGTTTTGTTCTTTGTCTCTGAAATTGATATCCAAGAAACTACAGGCCGTGTGCTTGTGAAAAATTTTGACGGCACTCCAATCCAATCTCTAGAGAGAGAGTTATTGAACTTTTCCCACGATCACCTCTTTGAGATGAAATTCAGGAGCCTGAACAAGCACTACCTTTCACAGATCATATCTCCAAAAATATTGCGAACCAAGCTCTGAAATTTTTTGAAAAATTTCCTCAGGATTTCAGCTTCGCACCATACGAATTTCAGATTCTGAACCTTCGTATAAAAATTTTTATAGCGAAAATGCCACGATGACCTGTTTAGGTGCTTGAAAACAGACCTAACTTCCACAGATGATATCTCCGCAAATATTGCGAACCAAGATCTGAAATTTTTAGACAGTCTTCCTCAGGATTTCAGCTTCGCACCCTAAAAATTTCAGCTTCTGAAACTTCGTAGAAAAAAAGTTATAGCGAAAATTCCACGATGACCTGTTTGGAGCAGCGAAACCCTAGAATCCCAAGCTCTGATACCAAATGTTGTGTAACCGGCTTCAAAAAAAGAAAGAAAAGAGATATCCACGCCTTAGAAATAAGCCACTTCGAGGGCAACCTCAATACATTACATAAATGAACAATTCTAGGATGATACAAATGAACAAAACCTCCTTCTATATATAGGAGTCCATGGGGCCATAATGCAATCTAATTGGGTACAATGTAATCCTAGCCGACCTAACAATAATAATGTAAGGGCACAATAATAAAAATATGGGGGTTACAGGGGTACAATAATAACAATAAGGGGGGCTACACTAACATAATAAGGGGATACACTATTAATATAGGGACTTAACAGGCAGTCTAAAAATAGCCTGTGACCTAAAAATATGAGTCTCATCTATTTTTTACCAACACGTCGCATACTTCAAGAATCTCCAACTGGAATCCCCGAATCATGCTCCGTATGTCTAAAAATAGACATAGTCTAAAAATAGACTTTGCGACAAAAATCACATGTGTGGTCCCCACCTAGTTTAGGTGATCACTTTCCCACTAGGATCAGGAAAGATGTTTCAAGAGGCCTCCTTCACTGTTTCTTGTTGCCATTTTCAACAAGTTTTTCCCACAATATGCTTAGGGGAATTTACTGCGTTGAGCATTAGGCCTCATCCGGAATTTTTAAATCCTAACATCACATCCCTCCTAAATTCAACGGATTCATGCTCATAGGAGTTCAACATGATCTGTATGATTGGGAATGGTGACGGCAACGCCTCGCGCACACTCCGACTCACACGCTGCTAGATTCAGTATGATCCATCACTAACAAATCCATTGGATCTAAAATCACATCTACAACATGCTGATTAATTGAAAGGGATAGATGTCATTTCTTTCTTCAAGCCGATATTGGTTGTTTGATGACTGTGTGTTTTCCATTCTACCCACAAGGCCACAATTTCACAAATTATTGAGTTGTCATGAGTGGAGATAAGGTGTTGTTCCTGTATCTTGATTTACGGGCTCATTTGGATAAATTTCAAGTAGAATATCCGTGGGGGTTCACGCTGGAATGTGCCTCAGACCCTAAATTCTTACCGGGCACAGACTTATATTTTTTTATTGACTATATCCTTTACTGCCAGTCTCTATGTTTGAAGGAAGAAATTCTACCTTAAATTTCCCGGCTAGAGCTTAAGGTTATTGTTACACCATTTTTTGGTCATCTAACCTTTTATCATTAGATGGATCCAAGTACACCATGTAAGACCAGTTTTACCCCAAGTAAAACTGCTTTCACTATGTTAAATTAGGAAACCCCAAAAGGAAATATTAAACAAACCTATATTTGTTTGATTTTCCTCATGGAATAATTAATTAAACCATAATTTAATTATTATTCTAGTCATGTTTAACCCAAAGCAAAGAAATTAATGAGATAAACTATAGTTATCTTATTCATTTTTCTAGGGATAATTATTTAATAATATTCCTTGTTAAATATGTTAAATCACCCACTGTGAATAAATAAATCATTATTTATTTGATTATCTCTTAACCACTTCATAAAAAGATAAATAAATCATTTATTTATTTATTTTTCACTAATCAAGGATTTGACCCAAGTCAAACACCCTTTCCCTCCAACAAATAATAATAAAATATTCCATAGAGGTGGATCTAGATTTGGTTAACATTATTTTAATCATGCACCAAGATCTAGAATGACCCAATATTTTGTTATAAATAGGAGGAGTTCTCCCCATCATTCTTCACCTTTTGTTGCATATTAGATCACTCTGGATCTATACACTTGGTCTCATTTCTGCCATTTTGCTCCCATTGAGCTCTACCTTCTACATTGGGTTTTCTACATCTACAAGAGAGAGAAAGCTTAGATCTGAAGTGCTGAGGACTACAAAGAACCCATCCCATTAAGGAGATCTGGATACACCTTCTTGTTTCCTCCCAGGTGCCCTGTAATATAAAAATTCATTCAAAAATCGTGTTCTTGTCTTGTCTGTTGGATGCATGGAGCAAACTCTTTACTGTACTGCTTAATGTCTTTCCATTTATAGATCTGTTTGTTGCAGCACTTTAACTACTAATTGCAGATCTGAAGATGTTTTGCAGCCATTATTGTTGTTAGGGCTATTAGTTATGCGTAGCTAAAGTGGTTCTTTTTCGTACACTTCGACGAAGAATTTATACTAACAAATGGCGACTCCACACGGGTTTTAAATTACGACCGCTGTCGTTTTTCATATTCCTGCATATCCAGCTACTTCAGGCCCTAGGGCTTCTTTTCAGCTTTTTGTTTTTCCTATTTTCATGTGGTTTTTTCCTCATAAAGCCCTCAAACATTAAAATTTCTAACTTCCGTGTGTTTCTGGCCCTATTGCGCAGGTGACCGACATCAGCCGCAGCTGAGACGACATTTTTTTTCTGAAATCTGCCGCCGGGAGTCCCGGAAGTGCAGGTCGCACTTTTTGGCCCAAAAAGTGCGTCCTCAAGCCTCAGGACGCAGAAAACAACCCCAAAACTGCGACCGGAGCGAAAAACTGGTCAAAAACCGCGACCTGGACTTTTTTCTGCTGTTTTTCTGATCTTTTTCTGGGTTTTTCTGAAGCTTCTGTCAGGGTTTTCCAGCCTCTGTCTCAGCCCGTTTCGACTTGTTTCTGATCTGCTTTTGCTCATCTAAGTGGGAACCTAGCCCCCTAGGGCTTCAGTACCCTCCACTTTTGGTGGAAGAGTTTTAGCTGTTTTAGGTGTCTGTTTTTTTCAGAGTTTCAGCCTTCCCTTTTTCAGATCTGATACCTCATCCTCAGATCCCTTTTATATCAGCTTCTTTTCCTTTCAAATCACCTCTTGTCGTTTTGTTTGGACCCCCTTTGAAGGCCTCCGCCTTGCCCCCTCCGGTTTTTTCTGATTTCCTTCCTTTTTCCAGCCACCTTGCCTCTGCCTCTTGGCTGTGATCTGCACCTCTTTCCTGTCGCTTTATCCTCCAGATCCCTGTCCCTTTCGACCCTAGATCTGTTGAGCTCTTTTTGTGTGTTCCCTTTCTTTTCAGCATAGTTTTGAGAGACCCACTCTCTTGGGTTAGATAGATGCACAAGTAGCTGTTATTTTTCTGTTATTTCAGAATTTTATTCTGTTCTCTGTAGGCTTATTTTCAGCTATGCAGCACACTTTTTTCTTGCTCTCAAAACGGAAAGGGTTTAAAAATTAAAAATTAATGCACGCCACACACTGACCCTAAGTGAAGAAGCGCCTGGTTAACACCGCCTGGCAAAGACTCTAAAATCAATTGTCACTGCACCTTATCTGCCCTTGACATTACTTGATTCTGTCCCTTTCTGCCCTTGTCAGTTTCCTTCTTCCTGTCGTCATTGCGCCCCCAAGGCACCTTTCCCGGAGCCTCCTTGGCCTTCACCCTCAGTCTCCGGTCGATCGACCTGCTCCGTCCCACCGTCGTCGAGCCAGTCCTTCTCTGATTCTTTGGGTTCTTCTTTTCCTTCTGGTTCTCCCCCCTGTCACCTCCACTATGTCGGGTCCAGGGCCTAACACTAGCGGGAGTCCCGGCCCTAATGCCGGGACTACTACTAGCAGAACCACCACAGGAACTACCTTGGCTTCACCCGTGCTCCCCTTCTTGGTAGGCCTCAGCCTCCCCGATTTGGACCGGTTGATAAACGACCCTATACACCATAATGCTAGTTGGCCTGCTATGCCGACAAAGCTCCCTTCCGACATCCCAAAGTTTGAAGGCCATGCTGGAGAAGATCCTTCAAATCATGTTCGATCTTTCCACATGTGGTGTTCATCGACCTCCATTACCGATGACTCTGTTCGTCTTCGATTGTTCCAACGCACGCTTACAGGTGAAGCTTCTAAGTGGTATGTTGATCAACCCACTTCCTCCCATACCACCTTTGCAACTCTTGCCCGGGCTTTTTTATCTTACTTCCAGCTTCCCCTTCGTTATGACACTGGTATCGAACTCTTGACTTCCTTCAAGCAAACCTCTTCGACCCGCCTTTATACCCATGTCCAGGAATGGCGAAGAAGACGGAGCCTATGCCAATCTCCTCCCTTCGAAGACCGTGTCTACATGGACTGGTTCCTTAGATCTCTCTTGTCCCCTATTGGGAAAGATGTCGCATCACATTTTCCTCAAACCGAAGAAGATGCCCTCCAAATGGCGTTAAAATATGACTTGATCTACGCTCAGACAGGTTATGATCCTACTGTCCTACCTGATCTCCCCCGACCCGGTGATGCCCATACACTGGGGGCACCTCATGCCACCGGCAGTATCGTTGGGTCTATCTCTCATCCCTCCGCTCAACCTCTCATGAGCTATGGTTTTCCTGGGGGAGGGGGCACCACTTCCTGCACTTCTCCCCCTCCCGGTAGCACGCATCCAGGATATGGCATGCCTCATCCTTTTGCCCAACCTCCTGCTTACCTCAATGTTGCCCAACCTAACCATTACCCTTATCCACAGCCTGGTGCGCCAGCTCCTCCAGCATATGCGCTTTCGCCTCCCTTGCCTTCTCAACCCCTGCAACAGCAGTCACCGCCCCCTCAAGAGCAGGTGGATGCACAGCAGGGATTCATGGCTACCCAACCACCTGACGGACAGGTGGCCCCTCAACCTTCCCATTCTGGTTCCTCCAATTACCAGATCCTCATGATGAACTCCGATCCTTCCCCGACCGTCGACCTTCACCTTCAAACTCGGTCTCGCCAGTACCCCAAGCCTCCTGCTCAGTCTGCCTCTGAGCATCCTTCTTCAGGTTCTATAGAGCCTCTTTCGTCACCTAGTGGCCCCTTACATATCCCTCAACCAAAAGTTGAGGTTCATACCAAGATACCTAAGGGCCCACTACGTCGAAACGCTGCTCCCAGTCGAGCTGCCCATTCGTATAGCATAGTAGATGATTTTGCGCAATCTCCTGCCGCCATTTCCACACTGGAACTCCTCCAGTCATGCCCTTCCCAAAAGAAGGCTCTACTATCTGCCTTGGGCGCTGTAGATCCTGCTGACGACCAAATGATTGTTTTCGACGCCACTCAATCAGACCATCCTCCTCTCCCTCCTTCCGTCGCCTTCCAAATCCCAGTCAAAATCCGGAACGCCAACGTATCCCGGTGTATCATTGATGAGGGGGCATCCACCTGCGTGATGTCCGCTTTGGTTTGGAAGCATCTCGGATCCCCTGAACTGGCCCCTTCCACGATCACCCTTCGAGCATGGGACGGTCATGCCTCCCAGCCCATTGGCCTGTTTCGTAATTGTCCTATCACCCTCGCCGGTAAGACTGTTTGCGTTGACGTCGAAGTCATCGACGCCCCGCTAGACTACAACATTCTATTGGGGCGAAGCTACACCTATGCTATGTCTGTTGTCCCATCCGCGGTTTTCCGCAAGATGTCTTTCCCTCATAATGGAAAGATAGTCACCATTGACCAGTTGACATATCATGAGCCAAAATCTCAGACCTCACCTGAGACGACCATCTCTTCGGTAGCCAACAAGCAAACCGTCGACTCCTTGACCAGTGTCTCCCCCGGCGTTTACAAGGATTCCTCCCTGCTTGGAACTTTTCCTAGTCTCCCCCCTCCTCCTATCTCTGACCCCAGCTCATCGAATGTTTGCATGATGCAATCGTCTCGGGCTGCTCTCAAGCAACCTGCTTCGGCTAGTCAGCAACCTTTCCCTCCGCAACCTGCTCCTAGCCCTTCACCTGCAGTTGGTAGTCATGAGCCCCTTTATCCCCCTGGCATGGTTCCTCCAGGCCTTAGCCATTTAGGAGCCGTCCCACCTGGCCATTACCCCTCTGGTCAGATACCGTTCCTAGCTCCCCCACCAGGAGTGTACACGGTACCGGTCATGGCCACCCTCTCTCTTCCTAACTTGACCCTTGGGATTCCCGTTTGGTACCTTGATCCTCCAGCCCCCACCTTGCCTGGTCAGCCCAAACCTTATATCGCTTTGACCCCGGTTCAACCGGTCCCCATGACTTCTCCCGCTGCATCAGTGCCTCAGTCACCTCAACAGGCACCACTTCCTGTTGCGACCGCTTCGGGTAAGAAGGGCAAAGCTCGCAAGGGGGCATCAAAGGACAAGGCTGCCCCGACAAACCCTGCTCCTCCTCAGCCTCCAAAGCATACCATCCAGGGTGCTTTGTGTGATGTTGTCGGTCACGCCTCCCATACCTGTCCTGAATTACTTCATCTAAAGCCCATGGTTAATGTCACGTTCCCTGAGTCCGCGGTCCCAGAAGCCTCTGTTCCTTCCACAACCGCGGCCAAGAACCCCAAGACTATTCACACCAACCACCCCCGTGCTTTGTGTGATCTCCATGGCCATCACACCCATATTTTTCCCCGCCTCGAAGACTTCCGCACCTCTATTGCCGCAGTCCACCAATTCGAGGCCAAGCGCAATGAGTACACCTCTCCCATATTTGCGCATTCTGCTTCAGCAGAACTACCAGATATAACTGCTCCCATTGAAATTCCCCCTCCGGATGTCGAGATGACGGAGCCTTCGTCCAGCATTTTCTACCTATCATCATCCATGAGACCCTTGGGGAACATTCCATCTAAATCCTCCCCTGTTGTTTCGCTTGACCTTCCTTCAGCGGTCATCTTGGGCTCAACATCGGTAGATCCTTTATCTACTTACTCTTCGGTCACCCATTGTGACGATGCGCATGTGAACCTCTCTTCTCATGATGATGATTCAGGCCACTTCACCATGTCAAGTGGTTCTTCTTCCACCAGTGACCCCATCTTCTATCACGATAACGACATTATGGAAGAAATTCCCACCCCTGACTTTATCTATTCCCCCTTACATCGAACCCATGCGTTGACACCACATCCACCTTGTGGCCATTAC
This sequence comes from Pinus albicaulis, assembly GCA_034641835.2. Lineage (NCBI taxonomy): Eukaryota > Viridiplantae > Streptophyta > Pinopsida > Pinales > Pinaceae > Pinus > Pinus albicaulis. Next base: position 1,438,848,766 of record CM076581.1, read on the forward strand.
ATCAAAACCCAATGTTTGGGTAAGGGGGCATCCACATTTGAGAGACCAAGAGAAGCCATTCTCCACCACTCTCCTAGTGTATCTGGTCGTGTTGACTCTAGACCCAGTATTCTTCCACATTTAGAAGAACCTCTAGAGTCCCATATCACTTCGGATCACTCTCGGGACGATACCCCTTATCGTTCCCTCATCTTACATCAGCAACCCAGTCTCTTAGACATTATTGTTGACCAACCTATAGCTTTTCTACGAGAGCATCGGTTCATTATCTCCAAATCCTCCTTTTGGGATAGTGACACCAGGTATGCCAATTCGGAAACTTAAAGTCCATTTGATCCCTATATGCAGTACCAAAAGAGATTGGTAAACCTCCATTTCCTTTCTCAAACTGCATAACCATAACCAGAACAAATGGCACACCACATCATTAAAATGTGTTTAGATTCCCATTTTTCTAAATACATTTTGGCATGACCACACCATGCTTGGGGGCACCTCTGCCCCCCAACCATAACCCTCCTCACCTCATTTTTGGAGAGGAGGTTGTCTTACCAATCGAGGGTGAAATTCCTTCTCTACAACTAGCCGTTGAACTTCTCCCTGACACCCCACTGCTATAACAACGACTTATCATGCTTGAGCGTGCCTCCGAAGACCGCCGTGTTGCCTTGCAAACCATGGAAGCGGCCAAAAAACGCACCAAAGCTCTGTATGACCGAAAATTCCAGCCTCGCACTTTTCGCGAAGGCGACCTTGTTCTAGTATATGAACAGGCCCATGATGTCCTAGGTCATGGGAAGTTTGACTCATTATGGCTAGGCCCTTACATCATTTGTAAGGATCTTGGCAAAAAGGAGCATACCTCTTAGAGGATTTCGAAGGCCATCCCCTTCCTAACCCTCGCAATGCACTCTATCTTAAGAAATATTACCCTTAGCATTTCCCCTCTGAAATGCATGTTTTATTTTCTTTTAGATAGCCAGCATATGTTTTTTCATTTTTCCTACTTCACCAAAACCCAACTCCCAGCCATAAAACAGCACCAAACCCCCCTCATCTCCCAGGTCGCAGTTTTCTGCCATTTTCTGGACCAGGTCACACTTTTTTCCCTAATACCTGTGTCCTGGGTCGCACTTTTTGCCCCAAAAAGTGCGACCCGGCCGTAGAGATGAAGGAGGGGCTGTTTCTGGAGTTTTGGGCCCTAAACTGCAAATGTAATCCCTCAAAATGCAAGAGCAAGGTTAGGCCTCTTACCTCCAACTGACAGATCTCGATTCCAACGGTCGGTTTGTCCGCTACGTTCGCCGCAAGATTTAAGGCCTTCTCTCCTCTCCACATTCACCACAGCACCAATAGCAAATGAATGATTTTGGAGGGAAAACTGCCTCATTAAAAGAGAACCCTTGTTTCTTCTTTCGACTGCTGCGACCACACCGTAGCCCCGTTCGATGAACCGTCAGCACCGCTGGTCAGATCTCACCGAGCTCTCAAATGGGTTTTTATTAGTTTTTGGTGATTTGATACTTCACCCGGACACATTTTGCCCACGAAGGGTCACTTAACCGCTCCTTAAAACCGAATTTCCTCACTTACGACACTTGTACTTGGGGCACCATATCGCTCCCTTACTGGTCCATGTTCGTGTCGATTTTCGTCATGAGTGCCCACCTTGTGCTCATGCTTCCATGGCCCCCCATTGGGGCCTTTACTGTGTGGCAGCACTATCAAGTCGCCCTTGTTTAGAGCATCCAAGTTGAGTCATCATTGCATTCATGAAGTCTATCCTGCGTCCCTTTACACCCCACTATAGCCCTCCATTCTTCTTTGCTTGGTTCCTCTCTTGTGTCGCATATCATGACCTTCAGCCCCACTGTCCCCTGTCCCTTTCGATATTGTGTCAGTCGCTGCCATGTCATTCATGCCCTTTATGCTCTAACAAGGGAAGTCGTCCATTCGCCACTCCATCCTTCCCATTTCCACTATCATCATTGGTGTCAGTCTGTCTGTCGCTCTCTTCTTTTTCTCTCGTGCCTTAGTTGAGGATCTCTCATTGCCTCACCTACGGCGGACCTCCTTCTGTCGACATCAGCACATTTATTCTAGAAGCAAGGTCTAGAGGGCGGTGTACCTTGGTTCCAGCTTCCACTCTTGTTCGATGCCTCGGATTAGGCAGGGGGATCTCTCACTTCCCTTTGACTTGATTGCTTCTCCTTTCAGCATGATCGAGATTCGTATGCGGGGTTCAGTGATACAGCGGCGGCTCTTGATGATTCCCGGGTGTGTGTGAGATGTCTCAACCCTCATGAGGGGGTGGCCCTGCAGGTAGCCCCCCACATGCCCGAATGACCTCTTCCTTGCAGCCTTCGATGCAGCTCCAGATATTTGATGATGTTGGCCGTAGCCACTTGCAGCACCTCTTTGATTTGCATGTATCAGTCGGATTTTGTGAGCCCTTCCCCATTTACAGGGGGCATTTGGGTTGTATTTGTATCTCATGTACTCAGATATTATTGTACAAGTCCTGGCTGTTATCCCAGGCACAACATGTATATGGGATTCTTCATTGTATTTCTATCTGGCTCTTGATTATGCCGGCTGTACTTTATGGTTCGGTCCCTTGTTCTTACGGACACCTTTATTCTTTTGTACTTTGTCTCGGCGGGCATAGGTATGCCTCCCCCACCGCCTTTAGCACAGGTACCCTCTCATAAAAAGAGACTTGTTGCACCTGCGAGTCTCGTCTCCTCGGGGTCTAGTTCTTCAGCACACTCGTCTACCTTACATTTCTCTCTTTGACTTCCCTCTTGATGTCTGGTGATTGAGTTCTTACGACGTACTTCGGTCATACGATTTGCTCCTAACACTCGCACACTGGGGGGAAATATGTTACACCATTTTTTGGTCATCTAACCTATTATCATTAGATGGACCCAAGTACACCATGTAAGACCAATTTTAAAAAGCGCTTTCACTATGTTAAATTAGGAAACCCCCAAAGGAAATATTAAACAAACCTATATTTGTTTGATTTTCCTCATGGAATAATTAATTAAACCATAATTTAATTATTATTCCTAGTCATGTTTAACCCAAAACAAAGAAATTAATGAGATAAACCCATGTTTATCATTATTTTCTAGGGATAATTATTTAATAATATTCCTTGTTAAAAATATGACCCGAATCTTACCATTAATTAAATAAATCATTATTTATTTGTTTATTACTCAACCACATCCTTAAAATGATAAATAAATCATTTATTTATTTATTATTTACAAATAAAGGGATTTGACCCAAGTCAAATTCCTTTTCCCTCCAACAAATATAATAAAATATTCCGTAAAAGTTGGATCTTGATTTGGTTAATAATATTTTAATTATGCACCAATATCTAGACTAACTCAATATTTTGTTATAAATAGAAGGGTTTTTCCATTCATTCACTACCTTTTGTTGCCATTAGATCCTCTAGATCTATACACTTGGTCTCATTTTCCATCATTTTGCTCCCAATTGAGCTCTACCTTCCACAGTGGGTTTTCTACATCTACGAGAGAAAGCTTAGATGCGAAATCTTTGAGGACTGCGAAGAAACCATCCCATTAAGGAGGTCTGGATACACCTTCTTGTTTCCTCCCGAGGTGCCACCTTGATAAAAATTCATTCAAAAATCGTGTTCTTGTCTTGTCTGTTGGATGCATGGGCAAACTCTTTGCTTTTCTTGCTTAATGTCTTTCCATTTATAGATCTGTTTGTTGCAGCATTTTAACTACTAATTGCAGATCTGAAGATGTTTTGCAGCCTCTATTGTTGTTAGGGCTATTAGTTATGCGTAGCTAAAGTGGTTCTTTTTCGTACACTTCGACAAAGAATTCATACTAACAGTTATCATTGTTGGCATTCTGGATCAATATCTCATCTACAACAACCAACCTCACTTCATTCACTGGCTCGCTGGCTGGTATATGCACCAGAAAATTAGTATCATAAAAAAGTAATTTCTCAATGGGATCTTATAGTGGAAAAAATCATGTAGCTTATGAGGCTGTAGCAGAAGGAGTATTCTACAAGGGGAACCGAGTTTGAATTGAAGGACCCACCAATGTATCCAAGTTCCAGATTTAGAGGATTCTTTTATTTTTTCCTGTAGCTACTTACCCAATGATGTTGAATTATTTTCAGAAACATATTCCAGGCCAAGAATCCTTGGAGACAACTTCATCACGTTGCATTTAGGCAACATATGGTCTAGGTTCTTATACCCATTTCATTAATTCTTCATACTTTGGTTGTGACATATAACTGAGTGTTGTGTATTTTCTGGGTTTGTATGTTTGTAACTTTCATATCAACCTCTTATTCTGAGGCACCAAATATTACATTTTCAACCTCTATGTATTGATGTTAAAACCATTCATAAGTTGAGTCATAGCCAACAACGATTTTCAACCTCTATGTATTGATGTTAAAACCATTCATAATTAAGTTAAGGCAACATTCACACAGACCATAAATGAAGCACAGAAGCCCTACAAAACACATCTCAGCCACCATACTAAATAAACACTACCACAGATAAACTACCATATAATGCAGACCAGAATTAGGGCATAGACACCATACCCAGCCCATTTGAGACTTCATACAAAATACAAGGAAATAAAACAGAGAAACCATAGGAGAAGCCTGAACTTTGATCACATAAATTTATGTACAATTCTAAAAACACACAAAGATCTCATGTCTAGAATAATTTAAGAGAGACATTTACCCTTTGAATCAGCTGCATCCTCCGCATATTATTCTGTGGTATTCCATATGCTAAATATGCCTGCAATGACAACAAACAAAGAGCATTACCCATTTAGAACAACTGATATTTTCAGCTGCATTTTTTGAGCTACTATCTACATACTCAAATGATGTGATTCCAAACAAATCAAAAGGGTTTAACAGAGTTTTTCCCACAATATGCTTGGGGGAATTTACTGCGTTGAGCATTAGGCCTCATCCGAAATTTTTAAATCCTAACATCACATCCCTCCTAAATTCAATGGATTCATGCTCATAGGAGTTCAACATGATCTAAATGATTGGGAATGGTGACGGCAATGCCTCGCGCACACTCCAACTCATACGCTGCTAGATTCAGTATGATCCATCACCAAAAAATCCATTGGATCTAAAATCACATCTACACCATGCTGATTAATTGAAAGGGATAGATGTCATTTCTTTCTTCAAGCCGATATTGGTTGTTTGATGACTGTGTGTTTTCCATTCTACCCACAAGGCCACAATTTCACAAATTATTGAGTTGTCATGAGTGGAGATAAGGTGTTGTTCCTGTATCTTGATTTACTGGTTCATTTGGATAAATTTCAAGTAGAATATCTGTGGGGGTTCACGCTGGAATGTGCCTCAGACCCCTTATTCTTGCCGGGCATAGAATTATATTTTTTTATTGACTATATCCTTTACTGCCAATCTCTATGTTTGAAGGAAGAAATTCTACCTTAAATTTCCCGGCTAGAGCTTAAGGTTATCATTGTTGGCATTCTGGATCAATATCTCATCTACAACAACCAACTCACTTCATTCACTGGCTCATTGGCTGGTATATGCACCAGAAAATTAGTATCATAAAAAATTAATTTCTCAATGGGATCTTATAGTGGAAAAATTCATGTAGCTTATGAGGCTGTAGCAGAAGGAGTATTCTACAAGGGGAACCGAGTTTGAATTAAAGGACCCACCAATGTATCCAAGTTCCAAATTTAGAGGATTCTTTTATTTTTTCCTGTAGCTACTTACCCAATGATGCTGAATTATTTTCAGAAACATATTCCAGGCCAAGAATCCTTGGAGACAACTTCATCACATTGCATTTATACAACATATGGTCTAGGTTCTTATACCCATTTCATTAATTCTTCATACTTTGGTTGTGACATATAACTGAGTGTTGTGTATTTTCTGGGTTTGTATGTTTGTAACTGTCATATCAACCTCTTATTCTGAGGCACTAAATATTACATTTTCAACCTCTATGTATTGATGTTAAAACCATTCATAAGTTGATTCATAGCCAACAACGATTTTCAACCTCTATGTATTGATGTTAAAACCATTCATAATTAAGTTAAGGCAACATTCACATAGACCATAAATGAAGCACAGAAGCCCTACAAAACACAGCTCAGCCACCATACTAAATAAACACTACCACAGATAAACAACCATATAATGCAGACCAGAATTAGGGCATAGACACCATACCCAGCCCATCTGAGACGTCATACAAAATACAAGGAAACAAAACAGAGAAACCATAGGAGAAGCCTGAACTTTGATCACATAAATTTATGTACAATTCTAAAAACACACAAAGATCTCATGTCTAGAATAATTTAAGAGAGACATTTACCCTTTGAAACAACTGCATCCTCCGCATATTATTCTGTGGTATTCCATATGCTAAATATGCCTGCAATGACAAAAAACAAAGAGCATTACCCATTTAGAACAACTGATATTTTCAGCTGCATTTTTTGAGCTATTATCTACATACTCAAATGGTATGATTCCAAACAAATCAAAAGGGTTCAACAGAGTTTTTCCCACAATATGCTTAGGGGAATTTACTGCGTTGAGCATTAGGCCTCATCCGGAATTTTTAAATCCTAACATCACATCCCTCCTAAATTCAACGGATTCATGCTCATAGGAGTTTAACATGATCTGTATGATTGGGAATGGTGATGGCAACGCCTCGCGCACACTCCAACTCACACGCTGCTAGATTCAGTATGATCCATCACCAACAAATCCATTGGATCTAAAATCACATCTACAACATGCTGATTAATTGAAAGGGATAGATGTCATTTCTTTCTTCAAGCCGATATTGGTTGTTTGATGACTGTGTGTTTTCCATTCTACCCACAAGGCCACAATTTCATAAATTATTGAGTTGTCATGAGTGGATATAAGGTGTTGTTCATGTATCTTGATTTACGGGTTCATTTGGATAAATTTCAAGTAGAATATTTGTGGGGGTTCACGTTGGGATGTGCCTCAGACCCCTTATTCTTGCCGAGCACAGACTTATATTTTTTTATTGACTATATCCTTTACTGCCAGTCTCTATGTTTGAAGGAAGAAATTCTACCTTAAATTTTGCCAGCTAGAGCTTAAGGTTATCGTTGTTGGCATTCTGGATCAATATCTCATCTACAACAACCAACCTCACTTCATTCACTAGCTTGTTGGCTGGTATATGCACTAGAAAATTAGTATCATAACAAATTAAATTCTCAATGGGATCTTATAGTGGAAAAATTCCTGTAGCTTATGAGGTTGTAGCAGAAGGAGTATTCTACAAGGGGAACCAAGTTTGAATTGAAGGACCCACCAATGTATCCAAGTTTTAGATTTAGAGGATTCTTTTATTTTTTCCTATGGCTACTTACCGAATGATGCTGAATTATTCTCAGAAGCATATTCCAGGCCAAGAATCCTTGGAGACAACTTCATCACATTGAATTTAGAGCAACATATGGTCTAGGTTCTTATACCCATTTCATTAATTCTTCATACTTTGGTTGTGACATATAATTGAGTGTTGTGTATTTTCTGAGTTTGTATATTTGTAATTGTCATATCAACCTATTATTTTGAGGCACCAAATATTACATTTTAAACCTCTATGTATTGATGTTAAAACCATTCATAAGTTGAGTCATAGCCAACAACGATTTTCAACCTCTATGTATTGATGTTAAAACCATTCATAATTAAGTTAAGGCAACATTCACACGGACCATAAATGAAGCACAGAAGCCCTACAAAACACAGCTCAGCCACCATACTAAATAAACACTACCACAGATAAACTACCATATAATGCAGACCAAAATTAGGGCATAGACACCATACCCAGCCCATCTGAGACGTCATACAAAACACAAGGAAACAAAACAGAGAAACCATAGGAGAAGCCTGAACTTTGATCACATAAATTTATGTACAATTCTAAAAACACACAAAGATCTCATGTATAGAATAATTTAAGAGAGACATTTACCCTTTGAAATAGCTGCATCCTTAGCATATTATTCCGTGGTATTCCATATGCTAAATATGCCTACAATGACAACAAACAAAGAGCATTACCTATTTATAACAACTGATATTTTTAGCTGCATTTTCTGAGCTATTATCTACATACTCAAATGATATGATTCCAAACAAATCAAAAGGGTTCAACATAGTTTTTCCCACAATATGCTTAGGGGCATTTACTGCATTGAGAATTAGGCCTCATCCGGAATGTTTAAATCCTAACATCACATCCCTCCTAAATTCAATGGATTCATGCTCAGAGGAGTTCAACATGATCTGTATGATTAGGAACGGTGACGGTAACGCCTCGCACACACTCCAACTCACATGCTGCTAGATTCAGTTCTACAAGTTATCATATGCTTATGCCCATGGTTGCCTTGAAGCAAGCAGTGTCAGGTGCATTCTTGGTAGCCCTCGTTATCTCCATCCTTGTTGTTAATATTTTGTCAAAAATACCATCTCCTGGACAACATTTCATCCCATTTGCACCCATGTTGATGATCAATAGGAGAAAATATGTAGATATATGGAATGTGGAGTAGCGTGTTGTGGACTGGAATCCCTGCAAATGGTGGAAAACCAAGCCTTTAACACCTCTACCAAAGAAGAGAAATGGATACATCAAAGTGGAATGCTACGATGGTCTCAATCAGATGCGACGAGATTTATGTGATGGTGTTGCCATTGCTCGTTTATTAAATGCAACATTTGTTCTGCCAAACTTTGAAGTAGCTGCATACTGGAATGATACAAGTGGTTTTGCAGATATATTTGATGTAGACTATTTTATTCAACAAATGGAAGGTTTTGCACATGTTGTGATTCGTGAAAGAGCTACCAGAGGACTTGGCAAGAAGGAAACCAGTGAGGGTTGATTGCCATAAACAGAAAGGAAATTTTGACTATGTTGAATCCATTCTTCCTGCTTTGCTTGACCAGATTTTCATTTCTATTACCCCAGCAATGAGCCAAAGCTCATATCGTTACCCAATTTATGCCAAGGTAGTTCGTTGTTTCACCTTGGGGTAAGCCCACCAAAATTGGATTTCGAACAGTAGTGGGGATAAGAAAAAATCATTTTGCGCCATGGTCGGCCTCCCTGCACATAATCTGACAGATTTCATGATGCGAACCCAGAAGAATCCAACTTCCAAGCCCTAACCCATTTCCAAGCCCTAACCCAGTAAAATATGGAGACGAATTTCATCCCCAACCCAGTGAAAATGGGGGCGAATGTCACTCGAATTCCCTCCGACTAGTAAATCTCAGGCGAATGCAAATCAAATCTGCTCCACACCAGAAAATCGGGAGGCGAATTTCAAGTTTTAATGTTTATCCGCATTTATGTTTCTGGGCTAACACTTAATAATTAATTATTTTTAAAATAATTATAGGGCTAACTTTATAAAACTATAGATAATGGGTTTTATATAAAAAAATTCGCCCTACCAAAATTTAAAACCCCTTAAAATTCGCCCCTAAAATTTTCCCTGTATGGCATATGTTCTTACACGACACATGATTATCCAAGCTCAGGAGTTTTCTCTGGTAAATTACATGTTTATTGATTTGTTTATATACATAAAAATTTTCTTTCACGTATTAGTTATTTAATTCTTTGTAATTGTTCTGATCTTCATGATATTCTTTAACGTGCCATGCATATATATTGTATACAATAATTTCACAAGTCTTGTAACAAAAGGATATTTTGGATGTAAATTTTGTGGATCTTCTATGAAAGCTAGATCGTCCAATGACCTAAGAGAGTAAGTGTATGACTGCTCCAGGGTATTCCTCCCATAAGAACACCCTTACAAAATAGCAGCATCCACTTTCAATGGTAAACGAGAGAGAACTCAAACGCCTCCAATAAAAACACCAACTGAATGGATTAGAGAATATTAGAGAGAGAAGGAGGAGTTCATAGAAATGTTTGATTAAAATGGGGAGCCTATGTTCGATGATCTAGAATTCTTCGACACCTATGTTGAGAAATTTCCCATTGGGATGAAAATGAAATCTATCTTTTATAACCTCCCATATTGGGAGCATCTTAATATTACCCACTTATTAGATCCCATGAATATATTTAAAAATGTTTCCTATTTTTTATGGAGGCACATATAATTGAAACAAAGTCACACATTGGTTGTTAGGAAAGATCTTATTACTTCAAAAACTAAAAATAAACATTGCCGAAGATGAATAGAAAGTACAGGATCATAGTCACACATTGGTCCCTCTAATTCATGGTATTTCAAGGAAGGTGATGTCCCATGGATTTTAAAAAAGGATGATCTTTCTTTTGCAAAGGAAGTTATAATGGGTGTGAGGGTGCCATCTTCATACAGGTCTTCACTACAATGCTGCTTCACCATGGATGACCATTTGTCGAGTTTGAAATCGCATGACCATTTGAATCTTCTAAGAGTACGTATAATGTCAAAATCATGATTTTATTATTTTTTATATTAATAAATTTTATCCCATGCAAGGATCATAAAACATAACTAATTTTGAATATTATTGCATTTTTTTATAACTTTGCAGTGTCATTATCCTTTTTTCATGTGTGGGTGTCTGAAACATGAATTCCCCCAAGACCTAGGATGTTCCATATCTAAATTATCTGCATGTGTACATTGGATCATGTCAAAGGAGATTCATGTGGCTAGCATTCCACAGTGGCGTCAAGAGATAGTTGAGATTGTTTGTATGTTTGAGAAGGAATTGCCGACAAGTTTCATGGACTTGTAGGTTCATCTTCTCATCCACCTAGTAGATGAGGTTGAATTAGTTGGGGTGATTTCTTGTCGTTGGATGTTCTTCTTAGAGAGGTACATGAAGAAATTAAAAGGTTTTTTTTTACAAAGGGAAAAACCCGAGGGGTCTATTGCAGAGGGGTACATATCGTATAAGTCTTTCTATTATTCCAGTGAGTACATCAAGCAGATCGACAACATACCAGTTGCAGTGATTTGGGACGATGAAAGGGATGAAGACAAAAGAGAAGGGGAGTTTCTCCAAATGAATGGAAAAAGGCACTTGATAAAGAGTAAGCGACTCGTAATTTTTAAAATTTACATAAAGTAAATATTCATGTTGAACTTCAATATAATGTATATTTTGATCTCATATGTACTATATGTCGGTTTGATTTCATCAGTGAATGCAGAAATTGAAGCAATCAATAAATTCTTTCTTTACAATTCTGAAGAGACACAACCGTGGGTCGTATTGTACGAACAAAAGAGGATAAAATGAGATAGTGACAGGAAAGCATTCAAACAATTGAATGGTTGAAGTGTGCGTTATCCCAATAATTTAAAAAAAATATATACCAAAAATATGCCCCGACAATTGGGTTTCTGACCAAGTCAAAGAGAAATACAATGCAACCAGTCATTACCCATGTGTTGAAGAGGATGCGTTAAACGTAGGGATTGGGTGCACCCACTCGATAATAATATATTTATGTACATTTTAAACTTAATAATGCACCTTTGAAATGTAATTACATCTATATTTCATATTTTAATAGTTGGGTTATTATAAGACACATGACACTATGATTTTTTTTACTTTTTTTATAGGTCAATTTGTTCCCATCTATGTGGGCATATGGACACCATTTTCACACAGAAAATGTCGATATTGGACACATGATACAAGGTTTTTGAGTGTAAGTCGAGTTCTATCAATAAATTCGAGCTAGCCACCGTGATCAAAACCTAGTACGAGGGACGTTAGGTTACTTCAGAAAGATACAAGAGATCATTGAAGTGGATTTCTCTTCTTTCCAATGTGTTATTATTAGGTGCAAGTGATGGGACACTTTTGATCAGAATAATGTAAAGGAAGATCGCGATAGTAGGCTGATATGTATCAACTCTACAAAGATGTGGGATGAAGCTAAGGAGCCCTATGTTTTCCCCAAACACTGCAACCAAATGATTTTTTTACCCAGATGTGTTGGATAGGGATTGGTGGTTCGTATTGAGACATGACCCTAGATCAAAACATATTTTTTAAAACAATAGTGTTGTCATGCCATGCGAGTTGGAAGATAATGAGGGTGATCATGAGAATCGAGAGTGATATGGTACATGTGTTATTTCATCATTTATACTTTTTAAGATGGGTTATTATAAAGAAGAGGACTTAATTGCCTTATAACTAAGACTCTCTTTTTCAAAACATTATAATATATATATTTTGAATTAAGTGGTAATTTGCATTGTGTTAATGTTAAAATCATTTCACTTGATAATTTTCAATTATGTTGATCTCGAAAATAATGGCATACTATATAAAGTTCTTTTTTTGTAATGTTAATTCCTAAAATAATATGACTACTTGAGTGCTTTAAATGTGTGTGGATGTAATATTCCAAAATTAGCATGCAGCTAATTGGAATATTAATTTGTGCTCATGTCACTTAGGAGATAAATAAATGGGTAAGGAAGCCCATACATTTCAGAAAATTGAATAAAATCTCTCATAGTGTGGAAAGGGATCATCAGAGGAGCTGGATTTCACACCCTTATGTGTGAACAGGGTCATTTGCATGTGGACAAGGTCAAGTTTGACCAAGTCAATAGCGCTGGGATAGGAGGTGGAGAACACTTAGAGAAAAAGCGCAGTATGAATGGGAGGATGTTTCTTTGGTGAAGGAAACCCTAATGAGTGGAACCCATGATGAGAGGGATTTCACTTGTTTAAAAGGAGGGCAAGGCAGCCATTGTTATTCATGTTATGGATTATTGATTTTATGGTCTGTTTAGACTTTGTGCATTCTCTTGTTGTTTAGCAGAGTTGCAATGTTGCTTAGCACAAGGAATTATTGTTTAGGAATTCCTTCTCCTTTTAAGAGGGGCCTCTTGAACGAGCTTGCTCTTCATTTCTCCACATTCAGGCTTGAGGCCAAGCATCCTCCTTCAGCTACAGTGCAGTTTATGTTTAGAGCTGGGTTGTATTGCAGGGTGTTGCAGTGGAGGTTACTGAACACCATTTCCTGTGTTTATTTTTCAGAGGAGGAATCCTTCTTTCCTTTGGAGGATCAGTGAGGGAGAATTTGAGTTGATTCCCATCATATTTGGCATCAGGCCAACCATTTTCCATCATATACGGCGCAGTCCCTCTCATTTAATGCGTTATTTTTAGTGTGTATCTGCAGTGAGGGTTTGCATCATTGTTTGGAGGGTCAGATCTTCAGTGTTAGGATTAGCCTTTCACTTGGAAGATCCATTGGAGGAGGTATATTCAGCTTGTGCATCATCTACATCCATCTCCATCCAGTTCTTGAGTTGCAGCTACTACTCAGCCCTGCTACTTCGGCATTTTTTCCATTTTGTATATTTCAGGAAATCCTTCTAAGATTATCTTGAGATTGTTTCCAGGGGTTTAGAGCTTTGGTCCCCCACTTATTTGAGCTATACATTTCCATATCTATGTATTGACTTAATTTCTGTAGCAGTGCCTCCTATAAACTGCGCAGTCATAGCCTTGGGCTTTCTATATGTGGCAGTGTTCTTCATTTTCTTGTACATGTTCTATTGAGGCTTGCATTACCTAGCTTGAGTGATCATTACCTCAAGGATTTGTATACATTTTCTACTATAAGATAAATTTCATGGCTATTTGGATCTTCTCATGATTTATGTATTGATATAACGCTGCTACTCCAATATGTGTTTTTACATTGCTGCATCTCCAACTTTGGAACATCTTAAGGTTTTCTTATTATTGTAGAAATTCCCTATTTTGGGATATTACAATGGATGATATATTCAAAATGTATAATGTTATTTTTGGTATGTAAGATCATAATAAATAATGATAATTCCAAAGTACATGAATTTATTTGCATTATTTTCTAAACTTTATTATGTTACAAAAATTCATATTATTCTAGATTTATTATTTTACAATTATTTATATTCATACAAATTTACAATTTTACAATTTTACAATTATGGAAATTTAACAATATTTATGGTATACATTTTACTTACGGTATTTATGGTTCAAAATTGACAATTAATTTACAATTTTACAAATTTAAAAATTTTAATAAAATTGAATGATGACAATACATACAATTACAATTTTACAATTTCACAATACAATTACAATTATAATTACAATTTACAAATATTTTACATACAATTACAATTACAATTACAATTTTACAATTTTACATACATTTACAATTACAATTTTAGAATTTTACATACAATTACAATTTTACATTTTACATACAATTACAATTTTACAATTCCACATATAATTACAATTTTAGAATTTTACATACAATTGTAATTTTACAATTTTACATATAATTACAATTACAATTATTTCAGAATACATCAAATATTACAATTACAATTAAAATTTTACAAATATTTTACATACAATTACAATTTTACAATTTTACATACAATTAAAATTAAAATTTCAATTACAATCACGACATAATATTTAATAAATATCATGATTTAATATTAAAAATAAATATCATGATCATGATAACCATCGTACAAACATCATATTCGACTAAAAAACACATTCAAATTCGCTAACATCATCTAATCATCATAATCATGATCATCTAACAAAACAAAAGCATTGTATAACATCATCACAACACAAACATCAAATATACATCTCATGTCAGATGACTGCTATCATGTACACATCTATCTGTATGTTGCACATTAAATGAACATATCTAACATGACCTAACAATATACACATCATGATGAACACCAACATGCAAATTAAGTACATCTACAACATGAACATAAAATACATGGACTATATATATATATAATGTCAAAAATATACAACTGCATATAAATGTCAAATATCTGGTGGTACATCAATAGTAGTACTACTCGAGCCCTGCTCAGTCAATGGTGCAACCTCAACATGATTAGATAGATTATGATCACATGCCTGTTGATCTAGAGGTTCCCGCTGATCAGGAACTTCCTATTGATGACTCGTGGATGGTTCAGCTTGCTCAGTTGATGGTGCATCGGCCTGCTCAGTCGATGGACCTGCCTCCTCAGATGGACCTGCTCCCTCCTCAGGATCAGGTGCCTGCTCAAGACTAGCACGTGTCTGTTAAGATGGTACAGACTGCTCAGACAATGCCTACTCATGATCATGACTAGATGTTACAGGTTGCTCATCATGATCATCTCCAGCGCGAGGTGGATGAGGAGGTGGAGTACTAGAACGATGATCACTCCCCTCATGATCATGATCATCAGATGATGCGTTGATATGTTGTATTTCATCTCCACCACACGCTTTGGTAGCTCCACCACACGCGTTGATATGTTGTATTTCATCTCCACCAGTGCTTTGGTAGCTCCAACGATATGCCGCATGAGGGTCAACATATCACGGGGCATGCCACTCCAGATATGTGTCAGCCTATGATCAGCATGTATCTCTTTGATTGTAACCCTCCTGACTCCCTCCTCAACTAAGAGTTGACAGAGTTGGTCGCCCAACTCCATCCTAAATCGGGTGTTTGGCCTATGCCTCACACCTGCCGGTATTTGCGCCTGAATAGGACCCTGTCTGTCACCCTGATCCTTCGCCTTTGCCATCTCCTCATCAACATGATCTACACCTAGATCATTTGGTGGAGGTGGAATCTCATTGAAAATGAATGACCGAATATCTACAAAATATATATAAGTACACAACAATAATTAGACAATTTCCTTAAACAATTTAATAAAACAAGTTAAAGAACGTGTTACAATAAATTTGATAATTCTAATTAATTAATTAAGACAATAAAATGAAACTGTATTAATTTAAAGAAAACACTAAAATTACCTCTCGCATCCGGCGGCTCATCTTGTGTGAAGAGGATGTTGGTACACCCTTGCCGATCCAAACCAGCCTATGGACATGGCACCAAAAAGAAGGAGTGATTATCAACACTCGTTAGAATCTCTAGTGCATCGGAAGATATCCTGGCAGAAAAGTCAAACTCGCTCCTCTTGGGCATCATCTAACCCCACATCTCCATTTGTACGTGCAACATTGGCCTACGAGGCTGCCAAACAAAAGTAGGCCTCGTCTTTGGAAACCTCTCAAAAAATAAACAAAATAACTTTGAATAAAAATGGAAGGTCAACCTCCCACGTGCTTGAGAACAAAATCTATCTAATATATTACAAAACTGCCACAAAAAAGTCGCAGACCATCTCACAAGTCGTGGTTCCTGTAATAAAGAATCAACATAAAATAAAATCGGGCAACTAATGTGTTTCCCATCACTGGTATGGTGTGCAATGATTGTCAGTAGTAGTGAGAGGCACCTCACCTCTTCTACACCAAATGAAGAAATACGTAATTGACCACCGGACACCTGAAAATATGTAGGAGAAATTATATCGTCGCTAATGTATCTCTGGGAGTACACCAACTAACTCCCTTTTGTATAGCCGACGGGGACATCTGAAAACTAGGGAAAATCTTTCCCTCTCCTAGATAGGCTAGTAATAAAATATATTTCCTCCTCAGTGGCCACGTACCACTGGCCAAGACCAACCCAGAAAGCCTTTCAGTGGGCATCCCACCTGAAGATGAGCTGTCCCATTAACCCATTATGGCCCTTCAAAGATGTAGTCTCCTCATAGAAATTGAGGAGGCCTACCTCCCTTAGGAGCAACTGGGTGGCTGCCGTAATAGGGAGAGGGTACATAAGTCTCTTCCTCTCTCGTGCCTCCCATAGGTGAATCACGTTATATTGGTCCTCCATATGTTATTGATATTCCCTTTGTTCTCTCAGTTGACATCGCTGAATGATTCACATATTAAATACATTTTCTTTTATTAAATGAGACATTTATTTAAAATATATATATATATTGAAAAAAAAAAACAATCGGTGCGCCCAAAAAAACAATCACTCACCGGTACCACTGCATTCGTTTTTATCGCGCACTGTCCTTGGTGTGCATGCAAATTGTTTGTGCACCACAAAACATAAAATGCACTTTCTTCTGCAGTGTGTTTATGAAACTATCCACCCTAAGGCGAATAGTTAGATCAACGCACTGTCCAACAATAATTCATGGGTAACGATGCGGTCATTTAAACGACCACACCATTGACTATGTACCAGTGTCGGTAGGGTGGTATGTTGACCACACTATGCGCCCCGGGGCAGATAGTTTGGTCAATGCACCACCCTCCTGACATCAGTAGATGGTCAACAGTGCGGTCCTGTCAATGCCCACACCGTTGACTATGTACTGATGTCAGGAGGGCGGTGCGCTGCCAAACTATCCACCCCAGGACATATAGTGTATTCAACGCCTTGCCCTCTCGACATTGGTACATATTAAACGGTGTGGTCGTTTAAACAACTACACCGCCGTCAATTTTTAAAAAAAATAACGATGCTCATTTTTTAGTACCGCACCAGAACCCAGTGCAGTTTCCATTAGCACCGTTCGCGGTGCGGTAATCTCCCGCACCGTTGACTATGTACTGATGTTAGGAGGGTGATGTGCTGACCGAACTATCCACCCCGGGGCACATAGTTTGGTCAATGCACCTCCCTCCCAACATAGGTACATAGTCAATGGTGCAGTCATTTAAACAACCGCACTACCATGTCAGGTTTTTTTTTAAAAGCACAGTGCGCGATTTTCGGTACCGCACCGAAACCAAGTGGGGTTTCCGTTAGCACTGTTCACGGTGCGACTTGTAAAATTACAAACAGCACTATGAATTGTGTGAGCCGAACAAATCGAGCTTACTGCGCAGAAAAAAATTAATAATAATAATAATAAATTAGAAAAATAATAAAATAAGGTAAATTTTAAGGTTTTTTACAAATCTAATCTACTAAAATTTTTAGTTATTGAGAAACAAGTAAAATACATGTACATTTAGGCGTAGAGGAGGCATATTTTTTGAGGAATTTGAAAAACTATATTTGCCCACCATTTTCCAAAATTCGAACTACACAAGGTGGCCAATGGATGACAGCAATGCGTGCAATGGGAGCATCAATGGCAGGCTGCCTCATACAAGAGAAATTTGCACCAATGCTTGAGAGATCTGGAGCACTGAAGAAGTGAAAATGCATATTTTTCTGCCGGTAATTTTTTTTATTTAACCCTGTTTCGGTGCGCAGGATTTTGAGACACAATGGGCAGTGCATAGGTTTTTAAGACACACCAAGCCTATTTCTGCTCAGCGCACCAGTGTGCTATAGTAGTTAGACGCACCGAGCAGGTTTGACTCGGTGTGCCAATTTTTAGTACGCACCAGTGCAGTTTATGATGAGAAACACATCGAAAAAAAAAAAGCATCCGCAAAAACCTCCACCCGCTAACCTCCTCTAGAGACCTATGCTACAAATGAATATCTGGGCTATGTTTATTAGGGGTTCCTCAAAAATATCCGCTAGAGGGTCTTTTCCTTGTAGTGATATGTGCATGCATCTCTTCGAAAAAACCTCAATGCTTTTCATTTTTCCACTTTTTATGTGTAGGCTTCAGTATTCTACAAGGACCGTTTCCGTGAGGCTCTTGATGAGGAGTTAAGAAATTCTCCTCCATTTTTCAAAGATTTAAATGATTGGAGTAAATTTTTGTCTACTTGCTTCATAGAAATAGATATTGCAGTGGGAGTGATGTGTTCAAATGGAAGTTGTGGGAGTGGGGATTTGCAAAAGACTAGTGATTATTGCCAAGATCCAGTTTCACCAGAGAATGTGGGTTCAACTATTGCTGTAGCCATTGTGAGCCCATAAACTCAACTTTTTACTACAAAATATGGAGATTCCAGACTAGTTTTATCAAGGGGAGGCAAAGCTATTCCCCTTTCCGCTCACCATAAAGAGGGAGATTAAGAAATTTTGATTTCTTTATTATCTAAATATTTTCAAAGCCTAGATCCAATTATGTAATCTGCATTTGATTCAGATGCATGGTGATTATCCTTTCACTTTCCATTGAGTTGGTTTTTTATTTTTCTCAAGTAATTAGTAGTTAATGTTTCTAATTAGTTCATGTTTCAAGTCCTAGTGTCAAAGATTAACAACTTTGTCGAAACAATTTGTTATTGTTTTGGGATTTCCAACTTCTTGTAGCTATATGTATATATTGTAGCTCGAAAATCAGTTTGTTATTATTTGGGGATTTCCATCTTATTGTATTTACATCTATATTGTAGCTCGAACTAGAAGGATGAGTTTAACCACATTTACGCTGTTGGTGGCAGTGTAATTTTTTGGAATGGGTATCATGTTGGAGTTTTTATTTCTATGTCAAGGGCCATAGGTTTTATTTCTATGTCAAGGGTCATAGATCTGTACTATATTTTCCTTTTTACAGGGTCATGTTGGTCAAAATCTGTTCAAGTCAAACCAATTCCAACTTTCATACTTACAGTTGGATGAGTTAAGTGGATGGTATGTAATCATTTAAATAGCCAATTTGTAGTTGAATTGTATCACCATTTCTGAGGCATTAATTAAATGAGATCTATGGTAGCTGCAACGTGAGTTTAATAATCGTTTTTCTTATGAAGAGATCTATATATATGAGTGGAAAATTTATTAAATCCTTTGAAAACTAGTTGTAATGTTAAAACACTCATTTCCATCTGTCAAAACACTCGCCTTTTATATTGGATTTTTTTTCTGTCAATAATTAATGTTGGATTTGCATCTCGTTCGATTAATCGATCTCCAAGGCCATTTAATCAGTCAATCTCCAACCTCTAGTGAGACATTAGAACTCTTCTATTTTAAATGGTATTGTCTATATTTCAAGGGTTAAAAACCCCAAAGCATTTTTAAAATTAATGCTCCCGCCTTCAGTTTTAACTTCGTTGCTCGACTTCCGTTTAATGTCATCGGCATTCCCTTTGCATCCTTGTGCAAATGCTAGTACTACCTTTTATGTAATATAAAGTTTAAATTTCAATTTTAAAAACAATTTTGTTAGATTTAATGCATGTATGTTTTCAAAGTCGTTAGATATTTGATGTGTATATTAAATTAGGATTACATGAATTTTACATGCAAGGTTATGGGTGTGCATATTTAATGATATCTATTTACAATGTTGTAAAATTAGAATTTGTGTAAATAATGATGATAAGTATTTTCCTAGTATATTTAATAAAGGAAATGGTTTCTTTGATCATTTTTTATAATTAATTTTACTTAATTTAGTAGAGATTTTAAAATTTTGAATTTAAGGTATTTAATTTGTAAAATTGAGTGCTCTTTGGGTTTTTCAAAGTACTTAATCTATTTATACATTTTAAATAACAAAAAATCACAAATTTGCTTAAAAGTGTATCTCCATATACAAGTGAGAAAGGTCATTTTGTCTCTAAATTAAAATGTACCAAATAATCCTATTTTTTTTTAGAAAGAATATATATATTAAAACCATGAAAATGATCTAATCAATTTATTTTTCCATTAAAATTTTTTTATCCAAATGACATCATATGTTCTCTTTCTATAGGTTAGTATATTCTTGTTTTAAAGTATAAGTGATAATGGGTTTATTGTGAAAATAAAAATATTTTGTTGGAAAAATCAAAGTATTTTAGTGGCACAATCAAAATATAGTTTGAGCGGATTTAATAAGTAAGAATATGTATTTTTTTTAAGAAATCATGAGTTCAAATTCAAAGGAAAACAAAGTAGGTGCACTTTTATGTGTGTTTTATTTTAATAAGTTTTGAGTTCAAATTTAAAGGAGAATATAGTATGTACATTTTAATAGATTTTAGTAGTCAAATTACTTCATGGAGGCAATTCTCTTGGTCTATAAACAAAGGGATCTCATACACCAATTTAGCATGGGGAATCACTAACACATTATAGTAATATGGGCCAAGCTCAGGATCAATTATTCTAGCTTCCACACACCAATAGTATATTCAACAATTAAATCGGTAACACTTGGAGCAATATGGGCCAAGCCTGGGATAAATTCTTCCAGCCACCACTATAACACTAGTAGTATATTCAACAACTCACAAACCACCATTAGTACATTCAACAATTAAATCAATATCATTTTGGAGCAATATGGGCCAAGTTTAGGATAAATTCTTCTGGCTACCACTCTAACACCAATATTATATTCAACAATCCACAAACCAAATATATCAATAACTTATGACTTAGAAAATTCCAATATTTTGCGTGAGTGGGGATGCCTAATCTTCAAACCTTATGTAATTTTCCCAAATTTTGGATTACTTGGTGAGGTGGTCAGGAGGGTTTTCCATAGCTTGTGTCAACCCAATCATAGGAGCGAGATTACTCCATTGGTGGGTTTGGAGTGTTTTAGAGGATTTTTATGGATATGATTGGGATCACTTACCATATTTCATCATTGGGATCAATTTTTCACGGTTTCTCTTGGTTCCATTGCATTTCAACGATTTTAGTAACATGGAGCTATTAATAGGCATATTTTAATTAATTATGTTTAAGGTGTTTTTTCGGGCCGATTACTTGGAGAAACATCTTAGCATAATGGCTTGTTGGAATTGGGGAAAAAATATCTACAGGGAAGGATGATGAACCACATAAGCAAATTAATCATTTTACGACATTAAAAGTGACTTTAATTAGTTTATTAGGACTTGTTGGACAATCAAAAAGCATATTGTCCAAGAAATTATTCAAAGTAGTTTATTCATATTGTTTAAGAGATTATCATTTGACCATTAATGATATTTAGATGGTTTGTTGGGACAAAAAAATTAGTATGTTCTTATTGTCTAGGAGATTATTGTTCAACCCTTAATGCTATTCAAAAGTACCTACATCATTGTTATCCATAGATATACTTCAAATAATGTTTGTAGAGTTTTTTTTTTTTTTTTTTAAACGAAAAAGAGTATTGGTATTATATTAATATGTGCCCGCGTCGCGGCAAGATCGGGAGATTACATTTCATAATCATGCTAAAATTGGGCAAAATGATTTCCTCTGTTGTTGTACTGACCCGGGATCTATACATGATTACAAAATGCGACATCACTATTGCTGAGACTATACTATAGACTTTAAAATATTTACCAAGCAACAAAACACATTTATAATTACGCATATAAAACTAACAATAGATTAACCATTTGGGTCGGTAGGAAGGTTAAGGTCAATTCCCATTGACTCCTCTTCAATGATGGAGTTTTTATCAGCTAGCTAGTTTTTTAAGTCCTCTATCTGGATGTGGAGAGCATAAATTTCATCCTCTAGTTGGAGGATTTTCTTATTTTTCTCAACATTTCTCTCACTCATTTCACAAGCCTCCTGTTGTTGCAACTAGAAACTCCTCTTCAGTTCTGTCAGGCCTCTTCTTATCTCGAAATGTTCTCTCTCACATGGAGTGCACAAGTGAGGTGTGAATGTTGCTAAGGGAGGAAACCTTTCAGTTCTGCAAGTCACTCTCCCAAAGCGCTTGTGATGAAATGCCAAATGCTCGGGTTCCACTGTGCCTTTCTCCAGGTGAAAACATAGCTTAGAAGATAAATAACAAGGGGAATCACTATCATAGGCTCAATTCTCAACATATTGCTCATGCTTTCCCCTGAATTCCACCCCGATATTTCTTCTAACTCAGGACACTCCACTGTTCCTTTAATTTATAAAACCAATTCCCAACATCAGGATCTCCTGAACCTAAGATTACCCACAGACTCAGAGTACCAGTCCAGAGCTAGGAGGAGCAACCAAGGTTGGAATCACCTCTTAAAGAGCCTACCCCCAATATCTCCCAGACATGACCTCAAAATAACATAATCCCCCTATCAACTTCAAAATCATAGAATGTTTCCCCAACATATAGAGCCACAAACTTCCACCCCTGCCCAAACAACGAATTCACAAATTCCCACCAAAAACCCCTCACATAGCCATGAATCCTTCTACCACTCGAGTGCAGGGCCTTGGCTTTTTCAAGACTGAGAATTTGGAAACATATCCTTAATTTATAATGAAAATTGAAACTGGTGATTATATTCTTACCTCTAGGATCCCAACTTACTCCCATGATTTCTCCGTTGTATGAAATGACCCTAGTCTAGAGTGAATTAACTCCCCCTCGCATGAGCCATCAAATTAAACTCTAAAATATTAATTGGGGCTCAATCTGAGAGGGAGCTTCCATTTTTATAGTAAGCTGGATCATGTGATAGACCTGAATTTGGGACAGAAATCTGAGGATTCCCATGCTTCTACCATTCCTAATGCCATGTGTCATGGACTTCTATGTATTGATGCCACCCACTACGTTAACAGATTTTCATGGTTTACACAAGTTAATCGTACAATTCCACCTACTCATTATTCTACATGTCTTCAGTTTGAGGTGAGAGGAGGAGCGAGGATGGAGTATGAGGGGATTGGGGAATGGAAAGGGGATGCAGGGGTGAAGAATGAGGGGACTGGTAAATGGAGGGGTGAAGCGAGGATGGGAAAGGAGAGAGAAGAGGGAAGTGGAGTGAGGGGGAGGGAGCCAACGAAGTAGGGAAGGAAATGAGGGGAGAGGGGGGGCAAAAAAGAGAGAACCATGATCACTTTACTCGGGATGAAAAAATGCCAATTTGTCCCTATATTCGCTTTAAAAATGTTTCTATTGTTGTTAAGATGGGGAACATTTTCCATTACCCAGTTACTCTCTGACATCACGAGTATGGGATGGGGTAATGACCTTCATTTCCTTTTACCTGGCTTCTTCTCTCCTCTCTTTGACAGGCTTAATTTTCTTGAATGTTTTCCTCCTGAGCCAGTCTTCTTAGAATGTGGTAGAAGTGTACTTTCTCGAATTTCCGGCAAAGACCTTTGATTATTTCCATGATTTGGTTCAGCTTAGTATTCTGAGCTACATTATTGTTGACCATGTGTTTTATGATAAGGAGGGAATCCCCTGAGATGTTCATAACCCTAATACCTCTTTGTTGATTGATGATGAGACCAAAGAAAAGACCATATGCCTCAACTTGATTGTTTGTTTTCTTTTCTAGTCCCAAATCATACCAATCTACTATTATTCATTCAGGGTTAATGAGAACCCCTCCCCCACCTACCACCCCAAGATTTCCTTTTGATTCTCCATCGAATTTTAATGTCCATTCCTTTTCCTTGTTGATCCACTCTGCCAATGCCTCCTGGGACAAGAGAAGGAGCCAAATTGGCTTGGATCTCTTAATATTTTTTGTTGAAGGGGGGAACTTAGGCAAGGCCCACAGATATAGACAATTCGATTCATGAGGTTCCAAGGAGTAGTCCAACGTGGGTTTGTGGAATTCAAAATAGGAGGAAAGGGCTTTTAGAGAGGTAATATGTGTTGATGGACATTTTATTTGAAAAATTGATTTGTTTCTTGAAAACCAAATATGCCAACACATGTATTTGGGCAATGTCGTTTAGAGGACTTTGAGAGAAGCTTTGGACTAAGGGGAGCCCTCGTAGAACTTGGGACAGGAGTCAAAAAACTCAATAGGTCAAAGGGCGATATTGTTCTCTGAAAGAAAGGACCAAGAGCCACCAACCAAACCAATTTAGAAAAACGGCAGTGGAGGAATAGATGGGGGATAATTTATTTCGATACTTCACATATAGGACACCTGGAGGGTCCTATCTAGCCTCTCCTCTAGAGATTCTTTGTTGTTATAATTCTTTTTTGAGCAAGCAGCGGATTGGAAAAATTAAGTTTGGGGATAACATTGGGAGCTCGTATATTTTTCCAAATAGAGAATTTTGGGGGAATTTGTGCATCAAACAAAAGTTTTACATAACCCTCTCTGAATGTGAAGACGAAATTCTTCCACCCCCAACCATATTTATAAGAAATAGATATTGAAGTGACACCTCTAAGTTTTCCCAAGAAATTTTCTTTTTCTTGAATTAGATTAGTTGGTATGTTATCCATCTTCCATCCTGACCAATTACCAAAAGCATCCCACTTATAGATTTGAGACAAAAACTCCACTCTCCACTAGGATATAAAATCACGGAGTAGAGAGAGAGAGGGATCCTCTCCTAGAGGTGTAAGTTCGAGAACTTGATCCTTCCATATATTTACAGTGTCTCTGTACCCAGGGATTTTACATAGATGGTCTTTGATTAGAGGGGAAGATGCCTTCATAAGCCTCTAGATGGAGGAGCCTTGTGTTTCCTCTATATGATCTTCCCTATCATCCAACGAGTTTATATACTTTGCTATAATGACTTGAACCCACCATCGGTCTCTACTTGTTTCCATTATCCACCATAGTTTTGCTCCCATTTCCATATTAGCCAATGTATGGTCATGAATTCCAAGCCCCCCATGTACCTTGGGCGATCTGATTGTTTTCCAATTTACTAGGTGAAATTTTTTATTTTCTTGTTTCCCTCCTTCCCATAGGAATTTCCTATTATACATTATGAGTTGTTGCAGAACATATTTCGGGTCTTGAAGGGTGGAAAACTAATAAAGTGAGAGAGAGGACAACACTGACATCACCAATATTGTTCTCCCAACAATATTTAACCAAATTCCACCCTAGTTTGTTATTTTCATTTTTATTTTATCAAGAATCTTCACACACACAATTGGAGTTACTCTTCTGAGGAAGATGGGTACCCCCAGGTAGTTGAAGTCTTTCCATTCACTGACAGTTTTGAAGCCCAGGATATCTTCTATATTTTTTTCTTTTTGTGCCAAGATCTTCCATGTGTAAACTTGAATTTTTTTATCATTTGTGGCCCCTCCTGAGGCTTGTTGAAATTTATCCATGTTCACTTTGAAGTGTCTATCAATTACTAGAGAGGAAGGGAGAGAGGGGACACCCTTGACGAAGTCCCCTAAAGGCTTTGAAGAACCTTGCAACTCTGTCGTTTATCAGAGGAGCAATCCAAGGAGAGGTAATGCATAAAGAAATACATCTTATGAATTTTGGATCAAATCCCATTTTCCTCATAACTTTAAAAAGAAAGTCATGTTGAATGCTATCAAAATCATTCGCCATGTCTAGATTATTATCATACCTTGATCTTCTCTTTTCTAGCTAGAGTCTATGGTTTCCTAAATTAGAATAATATTTTCAAATATGACGACTTGGCATAAAGCCCCCTTGGTTAATAGAAACCATATCCGAGAGGATAACTTTAAGTCTTATGGCTAAAAGTTTTGAAATCACCTTGTAAGACAGATTACAGAGAGAGATTGACCTGAATCTGGCAAATCAGGATGGAATTGACTCTTTGGGTATGAGCGCCAAAAAGGAGGTGTTGATGCTACCTCCTATTATGAAATTTTTGAAGGAATAGCCAATCATTCTACAAAAATATCTATGGATAACCCTCCAAAAGGAATAATAGAAGCTTGGAAAAAATCTATTTGGACCAAGAGCTTTATCTGGGGAGAGGGAGAAGATAGTCAACTTGATTTTCTCAAAGGATGGAGGGGAGGTAAGGGACTTATTCATTTCCAAAGAGACAGACTCGAGGACAGAGTCCAAGAAAAATTCTTCACAGGTCTAGTCACATAAAGGACCTGCCTAATAAAGGCGCATAAAATGATCCGTTGTTGCACTTTTTATTTCTTCAAATTTTGTTATCATCTTTACCTCATGTTGGATTTGCGATATATTATTCTTTCTTTCCTTGTACTTTGCATGTTTGTGGAAATTTTTTGTATTTCTATCTCCTGCCCTTACCCAGTTGTTTATGGACTTTAGACACCAATACACTTCCTCTTCTCAAATGAATTTGGAGAGATTTGAATGTTTTGACGTCTTTTTTAAAATTAGACGATCCAATCAAGGCTGACTCTATTTGTTCCTAAATAAATGCCAATTGGCTTTCAGTGTCAATGATAGCATATTGCCTTGCAATCTTGTTTTCTTTTATCTAGATTTTGTTATCTGATTTTAACCTTTTGATTTTAGCTTCCCAAATAGAGGTGGGACTTCCTTCAACTCACCTAGCCCAGGAGTTCGAAACCATAGGAGAAAAATCAGCCGAATCAAGATAGAGGGGGTGAAATTTAAAGGGAATAGGACCAATGTTAAAGGATGGAGAAACTAGAAGAAAATTAGGGTGATGATCTGAGTCGCACCAAGGGAGGATGGATGATTTAAGACGGAGGTTTTGCAGGAGCAGACAATCTGAGGCCAAGAACCGGTCAAGCCTCACGGCAATATGACCAGGCTCGATGCGCTTATTTTTCCAGGTATCGAGGATTTTTGGTGGTTTTACATAAAAAAGAGAGAGGTTAAGGATTAAGTCTTCCATGTCTTCTTTGGAGGCATCTCTAACTAAGGAGCCTCCTCTTTTCTCATCTTGACCCAAGGTAATGTTGAAGTCTCCCCCAAGAATACAGTTATTCCCATACTCTGAGTCTTTTAACTCCATTAATGACATCCAACACTCTTATTTTTCTCTATTGTGGATAGGCACATAAATATTTATAACTGCAACATTTTGATTTAATTCTAAACTCTTGAAAGAGTGAGTGTTTATCAAGGAGCTTACCAATTACAGTTTTGTTGGATTCCACATTATGCAGAGGCCTCCCAAAGCTCCTCTCAAACTGTTAGATACTATTTTACTAAAACCAAACATAGAATGGTGAGTAGAGGAGATGTCAATCTCGCTCAATTTGGTCTCCTCAAGCATGGCTACGTCTGGTTTTTCTTTTTGAATTAAGGACTTTACTTCCATTATTCTCTTTCTAGTACCAAGACCCTTATAATTCTAGGAGATGGCCTTCATTATTTACCTTTAGAGATTCTTTCCCCTTTTACTGGGCCAGTTTCATTCCCTTTCTTTCCTCCTTTAGTTCCCAAATCTGCTAATTGTTGCGGGATTGTATGCTGCAAGCCTAGTTCCTTATCCTTCTCTGTATTTTCCTTCCTTATCTCTTTCTTTGTTTTCTATCCTGGTAATCTTGTATTTCTTTCTTTATTCCTTATACGCACTCCATTTGACTTTTCTTATGTCGAGCTCGCAAGAATTGATGTTACTGGTATTTCTTTTGAGGATAAGAATCCTTCATATTCTTCCTCTTCCTCTGTGGATTCTTCAGCATTGCTATATTTTTTTGGGCTCGTAGGATGAACTGGTATCTTATGCGAAGATTAAGGAGGGTGGGATACCTCCTCCGCAACTATTGGCCCCTCGTCTTCCTGAGCCGAGGTCAGGACTGTGAACTTATTTTGGTTTTTGCCATCTTCATTTCTTGGGGTTTCTGTACGGAGGGGTTGGATTGCTTTGGTTCAAGCCTCCTTTCCTAGGATTTGTCGTTGAGGCAGTCCCTGGTCCATTATTTTGTTTGTTGTTCCTTTTTTTCCTCTTTTCATTTTTCCACTGCTCGGTTGCTTCTCCTTGTTATTCAGAATTGTCATGTTGTTTGGGGCATCCTTTTGCAAAGTGCCCATATTCTTGGCACATCTTACATTTAAAGGGGAGTTGGTCCTAGTCCACTTCCTGAACATGGGACCAATGATCCATACAAATATTTACCACCGCAGGAAGTCCTTTTTCAAGGTCGAATTCCACACAGATCCGAGCACAGGAGAATAGTCCCTCTTTGGTTCAGCACAGGTTAATATATTTTCCCAGTGCATTCCCAATCAAACGAAATGTAGCATCATTCCAACAATGGAGCGGAAGGAAGGATAGCTTAACCCAAACTGGAACGGAGGAAGGGACTTCACATTCTGTGTTAAAATTAGGGCGCAATCGATCTAAATATACCCCTTGAGCACCCATGAAATAAGGGTCGCTTTTGACCAACAGGTCTTTGTCCAGCCTATTCTAAAAAAAGAAGCTATAAAAACCTTTCCCACAAAAGGTTGACATAAATTCACCTTGGATGAGAGGTTTTCAATTATATTCTATCTAAGAGCGCACAGAACCGAGAGAAGGCCATAGACCCATGAATTTCCCAATAAGCCCACGGCCCGCGAGCTGCAGAGCTCTTGAGAAGGCTTGTGATGCGCTAATGGAAACCTTCGAAATGTCATCAACTTTTTTCACAAACCGTGAGGGTCCTTGCTTCAGAAAACAAGGAGTCGTCGTGACCAAAGAGTTGAAGGTAGCAATATCTGCATCAATAGCACTATTCAGGGTCCGCGTAGCCATTAGGTTGTACGACCAGAGAAGAGGAGGGGGGAGGAAAACCAGTCGGAAGGAGAGTATTAGGAGGGAGGTAGAGGGGAGGGGGCAAGAGGGATCACTTAGCAGGAGGTCGAGCTGAGGAGGAAGCTCACTACGTAGAGCTCAGGAGTTGCTAGGTCAGACATTTTTTGCCTCTTTGAAAACCTAGTCCTCTAAAAAGGGTTTGTAGAGTTAATGAAAGGGAAAGTTACTATTTCCCACACCAAAGTTGATTCCCCATAATGTCAAAGAGGGTTAATAGGGTCAAAGAAAAGGAGAGTTGTTTTTCCCCTACAAAGTTTGATTCTCCCTAATAACATGTTTGCTCCATTGGATTAAGTCAAATAATAGACGCCCTCCATGCAAAAGTGTTTGCTAACTATAATTGGGATTTGTAGAGTTAATGAAAGGGAAAGTTATTATTTCCCACACCAAAGTTGATTCCCCATAATGTCAAAGAGGGTGTATAGGGTCAAAGAAAAGGAGATTTGGTTTTGCCCTACAAAGTTTGATTCTCCCTAATAACATGTTTGCTCCAAATAGACTATTGGATTAAGCCAAACAGTGGACATCCTCCATAAAAAAGTGTGTGCTAACTACTATTGGAATCTCACTAAGATTCAAAACTCAATTAACTCGCCTAACATACTTATGGGCAATTGTATTATGTTCAAAAATATAAAAACAATCTCTCTAACTCTAAGTTTCCTCATAACAAACAAAAGGTTTACCAATTCTTCTAATAGAACATAAAAAAAAAATAACATATTTATCTCCTTTTAATTCACATATCTTAATAAAAAATAAATAAACAATGGTTAAATAAATGATATCATTTTTTATGAAGTTTACAACAAAAAAACATTACACATGGATGAAGTGATACTCAAAATACTCACTTTTTAACTAAAATACTCAACACTTGAATTAAATTATTAAAAGAAATAACTAACCAACACTCTAATTTTAAACCTTTTAAATTGATCCAAAATTTTAAGATAATGATAAGAAAAAAAATCAATTTAAATTATAAATATGATGCAACTCTTTCAGCAAATGTCACATGAAAGTATTGCTTAACGTATCCTATTAGGTAAAGCATTTCATAAATATTTCGAAATTGAAATATAAAAGATTCCACATTATAATTGTATTAGGTGAGGAGAAGATTACCTTAAATAATTAGGTGAGAAGAAGATTACCTTAATATTTATTTAAGAGTAAGACAACATTATTCTTCTTAGTCTAAGACACCAATAGCAAAATTAGTTTCAGGCTCTAAATTTTTCATTTAATCCCCAATTTAAAATTGAAATCCGGTATCGTATTCTTTAGTCGCTATCATATTCTCACGAAATTCCGGATGCTGAGTTCGTATTCGCAGTTGAATGTCGTATTTAATATTTAAAAAATATTAATTAAATTGATAAAATTTAATAAAGATGAGTTGAAATCACGATTTTAAATTATAGATTTTAAATTTATGTAATTTTGATGTTTCAAGGATTTTTAATAAATTAAATTCATTTATATATTAAAAAATACATTTTAAACGGTAAAAAATCACAATTTTAGGGAAAAAAAAACCAAAAAAAATATTTTTAGACATTTTAAAAAGAGATTTGACATTTTTTATTATGTAACTACAGAGTCTGAAATAATTTTTCCAAGAGGGGACGGCACTCCTCAACTGTTTTCTCCAACACCACACTAACATTTTTCTTAAAGATCTCTTCACTGGTTACTGTACAAATTTACCTGTTTATGAGGTTTCAATAACAGAAAGTCGACCATCAAACCAAATTAACAACCACTTTCACACAATGGTTGTAAACCTTCTCACCAAACTATTCTACCTTATTCAGGTCACCAATACTACCAACTGTTCATTGCAGCCTCTCTTACAAGCAGGAGAATGCGTGGACAAATTTCATGATTATCTGGATTCCACAGGGCCCAAAATCGTACCACGCCTTCAATTTTACAAACTTTTGCTTGAAGAAAAGTAACTTCAAACGCATTGAAAGTGTTTTTTTTAATACAATACCAAAATACCTGCAACACAATCCAACAAAGCCAAAGAAAGCTGAAAACTTTAATTAAAATGTTCCGAATAAGCATGCAGGAAGAACTGAAAGAGGGGCGTATACCTTAAAATTTCCTAGGAAAAGCTAAAACCACGCCTTGAAGCTCCATGCTTATCCTGGCTGAAAGAGGGCCTAAAACAGGCACCAGGCCATAGATTCATGCGCTTCTTCATTTTTCTTGCAAGAAATTTGTGGTTATGGCTGTCCATAATGCTCTTTGCTGCTCTCTTTAAGTTTCTACCTGCCTGCTTCACAACTTCTTCCAAAGATTCCTCTCTTAGTTTCCGAAAGGACCTTTTCAGCTTATCTTTAAAGCTTTCTTCGATACAAAACTGGTAACTACGGAGAAATGCTTGTCTAGCTAGGTAATTCTGATTTCCCCTGAACCTGTAACCAAAATAGTAAGCATCGTCTTCAGTGGCATCAAGGAGCCTCACGAAGTCCATGCTCGAATAAGACCAGTTTCCGGAGGTCACATATGTCTCATAAACTCTCCCGACACACATAGTTTCTCCGTTCAGAGGCATGGGAAAAAGACGAGGAGGAATCCTTCGATTTAAATGACTAGTTCAGTGATCCTCCATAACCATAAGGTCCCGGTCAAATTGGACAAATTTGACGACTCCAGCGAGGAAAAACAAATCATTTTTATAACTAGCTAGCCAACCGAAACCCGACCGTGTAGTGACTGGGAGAAATTTAGAACTTCTTATTCATGAGCAAGAATATACAGTCAACTAAAGTTTATTTGCGAGGGCCAATCACAAATTGATCATTCGGAATAAAACTTGGAGGAATATGACGAAACTAAACGATGACGAATGAAAAGCCAGCTTTTTGTATGCTGCCACAAGATTTTGAGCCTGTAACGAAAACAAGCATCATTCTCAGTTATTAGGCGAAATTTTTTATCAGCTAATAACGAACCTATACTAATTTTAACAGACTTTTATGCCAACAAGAAAATGCAGAGAACTCATCTAAACATAGATTACGCACATCTAAGCTCCTTTCGCCGCAGATTATAAAGATTTTCACATACTACTTTTAACAGACTTTTATGCCAACAAGAAAATGCAGAGAACTCGTCTAAACATAGATTACGCACATCTAAGCTCCTTTCGCCGCACATTATAAAGATTTTCAGCTTCATGTAACCTGTGCATGTAAAATACATTATGGACCTCATTTTACCTTTGCTTACACAGACTGAACCGCAACTATGAAATATCTAACCAATTGATTTCCAACTTCATGTAGACTTTTAGGCTTTGAATTTAAAAGATTTCAGCATTTTCAAAGACGGCCAAATATTCCAAATATCTTCTTTCCATTTAAAAGTTTTCAGCATTTTCAAAGACGGCCAAATGTTCCAAATATCTTCATTCCATTTAAGTTCTTTAGAGTATTACTCTCTTTTCCAGTTGCAAACCCCAACACTGAAAAATAAAACGGCAAAGCAAAATTTGATTTCAACTTTCAGCAGGTTTACAGGCGGCCAAACCTGTCCAAAAATTTATTTCTATTTCTTAAAAGTATTACTATTTTTCATTTACAAGCCTGAAAACTGAAAACAAAAAAGCAATCCAAAATTAAATTGCACCTATTAAACCGAGCGACTTTCAGAACTCATCCGAACAGGTTTCCGATTTTCGGCGAAAGAATTAATCTTTTCCAGCCTTGCTTCAAATTTCACGGTGTGGTTTGAAGTTCTCTGCATACTCTAAACTGCTTTAAGCCCAGATTTCCTAAAATTTTGCATCAGCGAAAACACGGCAATTTTTAGTTGGGAAGTTACCTGGTTCCGATTTTCGGCAAAAGAATTAATCTTTTCTAGCCTTGCTTCAAATTTCACGGTGTAGTTTGAAGTTCTCTGCATCCTCTAAATGCTTTAAGCCCGGATTTCCTAAAATTTTATGAAGACACAGCATTTTTTAGTTGGGAATTTACCTGGTTTGGCAGCCAACGGCCGCACCGATCCCTAATCCACAAGACACCAAACTTTCCTCATCGTATTTTACTTCGGGATTTGAAATCCATGATGCTCTCCGTGGACTTCAGCAGTTATCGCATGCTCTGTACCCCATGGCACGCATTTCAACTAGCTTTTACCACTCCACTCCGCTTTTCCAGCTTTTCAGGCATACCTTTTGCCTTCTTTTAAATATTTCCGGCATGAACCTGTGCATCCGGAAGGGCGGGCTTTATATTGCGAAAAACGCATCTAGCTAGCATAAATGAACGATAGTGGTACCAATAAATTAAAATAAATTGATTAAAAAAATCAACATAGTAAAAAGAAAAATTTGACAAGTGGATATACAGAGTTATGAAGTTTAAAAAAAAAAAAAAAAAAATTAGGTGGTTTTAAAAGTAGATCAAATTTTAATGATGTGATTAATTAGAAAGGTATATTTTAAACATTATGGATCACAGAAGTTTAAAATTTAAGGAAAAAAAACTTAAATATTTTTTTTTCTAATTTTGGAATTGGGTTTCATATATATTAATTAAAAAATAATGCTTAATTTTTTTCACATTATATAAAAATTATTTATGGATATTTTTTAGTGTTGTCGAAGAGAAAATGAGTATTGCCATTAATGGACGATTATCATTAAAGTGCAAGTCTAAGTAGTTTTTTTTATAGCAATACAAATTCAAATAAGAATGTGATTTTATTGTTGTTTGAAATACATCTTGAATGCATCTAATTCTACAAATTAAACAACTTAAACTCAAAAAAAAAATTGGTTAAAATTAATTAGAAAAAAATGTCTTGAAAAAATGTCATTTCATCTTAGAGTAAGCATTTAACTAGTCATTGATTCAAGTCTCCTTAAACATGTTGTAATTGGTCAGTTTGTGGCATTTATGAAATAGGTACATATCTAGTGAAATAGTGGCAACCAATATTTCCAAATTGTCCATTCTCTAAAATTTCTCATTACAATTAAAAAAAAAAAAAAAAAACTAGTATACAAGGCAAGCATCAAGTTTAAGGAGATTGAGGACTTCCGTTTACAACTACTTCTAACACTATTTTATCCTCTTTCTCTTGTTCATAATTAGGGTTGGAGAGCTGAGAATTCCCATCCAATAGAAGTCTCCTTATTTAGTTATTGAAAATCTAACTAACTCCCCTTAGTTTTCTTTCCTATTGATTCCTCTGTCACTTAGCCCTTGAAGTACAAGGTCGAAGACTACCTTACATAGAGTCTCAAATTACCTTAAAAACTATGATGGTGTGAATGATATTGTGTTGTTTCTCTTAATTATTTTCTCGGGCCTAAGCAATCATCGTTTTGACTAGCCAATATGTTTTTATGATCTTAAAGAATTTTGTCTCCTAAATTCTAGAATACACCAAGTCTTTCACCCACTGTTCAACTTCCTTTGGAATCTCGAAATCAATTTTTCTTTCTTTTGTTCCTAAATTCTCTCTCAATCCCCTATATCTATGTCTTCACTTCATATAACACTTTTCCTAAAACCCTAGCTCTACCTTCCAAGCTTCTCTCTGAAACATAGAATTACACCTAGGTTTTTTCAAGGTTGAGACTCCATGAAACCCTACACTAGGAGGCCCTCTTTTGACCTCCCCTTATTATTC
This sequence comes from Pinus albicaulis, assembly GCA_034641835.2. Taxonomy (NCBI): domain Eukaryota; kingdom Viridiplantae; phylum Streptophyta; class Pinopsida; order Pinales; family Pinaceae; genus Pinus; species Pinus albicaulis. The sequence continues at coordinate 1,438,883,765 of CM076581.1, forward strand.
CAGACTTGAAAAGCATCATGTCGAAAGGGTAACATCTCCAAAGAAAAACCAAGACCCAAATAATCAAAATGACAGTGCAAACTATGAAGAAAAGGAAGTGGACAAGCTTGTGGGAAGAGCAATAAAGATTTCAAGCTTCCCCCATAAGAAAACTAGCAGGAAATCCCTCAAGAATAGGATAAGAACCCACCCAAAATTAAAGAGAGCACTAAGGAAGCATCTACCCCCTGGGCAACAATTGAAGAAAACACCTAGCAATAGTAAGAGGCATCGAAAATAGCAAAAATATCTACCTAAAGAAATATTATCAATCACAATCATCCCTCCCTTGTGATAGTATCCCCATAATATTATCACGAGGATTGTATGTGATATTATCAATCACAATCTTCCTTAGTGATAGCACTCTAGTGTGGGTAGATCTTCAGATAATCATGGTGATAGTACTTCATTGTGGGTATATTGTTATTCCATCCAATAGGCAAATTAGCCCCAACTTATCTTCAACCTGGTCTTGAAAAAAAATACCCCTTAAAATACCAATATATTAAAAATATGATTATCACACTAAAAATAAATTAATTAAAATAATTATTATTAGTATAATATGCATTTTAAAAAATTAAAATTAAAATATTTTTAATATAAAAAACATTTTAAATTTTCACCGTCTCACATATGGAGGAAACAAAATATCTGGAAAAAACAATCACGACTCTACATTACGTAATGTAATTGAAAAGAAAATAAATTTATTCTTAAAGGGAAAAAAAAAATTGAATCCCAATGGAAAGTGGTTAGGTTTTTTAAATGCAAGTTGACATTTAGTGACAGCGTTATAGAAATTTTATGGGGATTTAAATGCCAGATGGTTATAAATATTACAAAATAAGTTGACAGCGGAGTGGTCACATGGCCTCTTCACACTGGATGTATTTTTTTTTAACAAGCACCCTTGTTTTTGCCATGATGGGACTTTTAGAGGCTTGGCTTATTTTATTATATGCTCCTTTCTTTTAAATATAGTGATGGAGAACCAAATTCAATGCACGTTGGGATTTAGACAAAAAGATAAGGTGTTTAAAGTCACTTTGTGGAATAACATACATTGATTTAATTTTAAATTTTAAAAAATATATAAAAATGTTTTTTTCCTATAAAATTCATTTTTTACATTTTAAAATATGTAAAAAAGTAGGTGTTTCTTTTTATATACACACACCTTGTACTTTTTGATCCATATCTTTGACATTAATTCTATTCGGACATAATCTTATCTATACTTTTGATATTAATTCTTTGTAAATATGATGTTATGAAATTAAAGAAACTATGTAGAGTTTATGGGATATAATGAAATTAAGAAGAGTAGGTAGAGCTTATGAAATTAATATAGAGAATGTAGAGATTTTGATGAGTCAAAGAAGAGGATTATTTATACTTTGTAAAGGGTTTTAATTTTATTAATAAGTATTGTATATTATTGTTGATAATTTATTAGTCTGTAGTTTATGGGATATAATGAAATTAAGAAGAGTAGGTAGAGCCTATGAAATTAATATAGAGAACGTAGAGATTTTGATGAGTCAAAGAAGAGGATTATTTATACTTTGTAAAGGGTTTTAATTTTATTAATAAGTATTGTATATTATTGTTGGTAATTTATTAGTTTGTAGTTAATTGATTTTGTATATTAGAATCAAAATTTTGCAAAATCGTTATATTTTGATTTTATTTATAGCTGAGTTTTTGGAAGGTTATTAAATGATATATTTGAATTCTTATTTTATTAGTGACTATGTAATGATTAATAGTATTAATGTACATAAAAAAATTATTTAGTTCATTTTGCTAGTTGTTTCATCAATGAATTAAATCATTGTGTTTTCTCTTGCATCTCTCATGCACTTACTCCTCGACCTACATCCACCATGGATGGGTACACAAGGCAATCTACATGGACAATGCTACAGAAAAATGGCCTATTCACAAGCTCCCTCCCAACCATCTTCATCCTTCATAATGAAAATATGGGTAGTTATCTCAGCCTAATGTAATTGATTCTCTGTAGATTCATATGTAGATCAACACCCAAATCAAATTCATATACCTAGACATAGGCGAGTTAGGCATCTAGATAAGCAAAAGCATAGACAAGGCTAATGATAGCAACAGATACCTATGAAGTCTCCACTTACAATAGCAATAGTCTCAAGAATATCGAATTGATGGTAGGTATTTTGCTACAAATATTCCAATACTAAATTGTATGTATTGGATTATACTCACCTCAATGGAGACGGAAGATTTGTTAAAGTAGTCTTTAGAAATTGTCTCGGAGGCCTCTTTATTTCTAGATTCCACATATAGATCCTTTGTTTTCTTTCACTTATATAATTTTTTTTGGCTAGTCTTCCACTAAGCAAGCATTCTTTGAAGAATTTTTCCTTCAAGTTACCATTCCAATTTTACTCTTCATCTCCTCCTTTGAGCTTGCTCGTTAAAGAGGAATATGAGAATTTGTGGTTCCTATTCCAACTTTGTATCTAGAAGCATATCTTGGATAATTGTTCCAATTGTATCTATGGTCTCAATTGGGTCTGGAATTGATATCATCTATTTCCTACAAATATTGCATGTATCTTCCATGCAGACAATAGATGGACAATACTTTCCATGTAAATGTCAGAAAAATTGAAATAGAAAATCCATTTCATCTAATTTCAAGATTGACTAACTAAATATACAAGCACGGGGATTATGTTGCATTACTAGTGTACTCACCAACATTCATCATGGTTATTCCACTCTCAATAATGGTGAGGCACTTGTTAGATTTGTTAGTCAAGAACAATTTGAATGAAGGGTTCCAATTGAGCATCCAACTTACTCTTATTTGTTATCCCTTTGAACTTAATTTTTCCCAGTGCCTACATCAAATTAAAATCACATAAAAAAACGCAAAAAACTTAATATATTGCCTCATTTATTCCCTTGTGGTAAAGGCTTCAAGCCCTACCTAATTATCTAAGGAATTACCCTATAATTTGGACATAATGGGATTCAGAATTCAAATATTAATAAATATTATTTTTTCTTACTTCTATCAAATGTAAAATTGATGAGCTTCCTAAGGAAAAACTCCTTTTTATTGTGGAAAGTGTTATGATGAGGCTAAGCGACTATTAATTTGAACTTAGAAATCGAAAGTCCCCCCCTAGACACTCTCCTTGTTGACATATACCTTTGGAATTAAAATCATCTAGAACAAGGAACCCAATAACTAACAAAACCAGCCAAACCTATACCTAGAGCAAAATTAGAAACCCTTTGATTCGGTACCAAGAAACTCGATAGATATAGATTCCCTAGTGCACACACCTTTAAGAATATGCATCAATGTGCACATAAATGACTTCCTTGTTTCTTCTTGCAAGGTGTAGCTCTCTAGTGGGACATTTAGTTGGGGTCATCAATCTTTTTAGATTGTATCAACGACACTAGAAAGTCCAATCATCTACATTTTTTATTGGTAATTGGCACTTGGAAATAGTACTAATGACTTTACATATTCTCCCTTACATGGAAGAATGGTGTAATGAAGAAGCTCCAAATATGAATAGAATTCATGAATTAGTCTAAGCAAATGAAATATATGCATGAAATATGAATTTACGTAGTTCACGTTATCACTACTTACATTTATGGGTGTTAACCATAACAAGCATTCTACAATCAAAAGGTGCCAAATTAAGATCAATTGATAATCTTTATAATCACATGTCTCACTTAAATAGAAGACATGCAATTTTGTTTTAGTAGTATGAGATGATGACAAGAAGCTCTTGTTGTAATGGTTGTGCTTTTTTAATATCTACATAAACTATCAAAACTATATTGTCAATATGCAACATGTTTTCAACATTTTTGGTTTTAACTAAAATGACAATTTTTAAAGTATTCAAGCAAATTATTTATGACAATTGTCTCATCAATGAGGGGAAGCCTCTACAAACAAAGGAAATTATTAAAATCCAATGTCGTGTTCCTTTCGGAAGTGTCTACTAGTAACATCATTGTTAGGAATTTTTTGCAAATATAATACATATGATATATAAGCTATTATGGTTATCTACCTTAATTAAATTAGTTGCACACCTTTCGAACTACATAAAATCTATGCTATTGTTTATTCTACTCAAGCAAGAATTTTCTACCATGCATCCTTATTTCTCACTGAGGTACGAGCATCTTTGCAACATAATTTGTATGTAGGAACAAAAGGATGCATTATTTGTTTACACAACTGGGGAAGAAAGCACATAGTACTTGAGTTATGTAGTGCAATGGATGACATTATTGTGAGGAGTGGGACAAAGATGAAGCATGAATGCACATATAGGATCGTTGAAAAGTAACGTGTATAGAATAATATGACTAGAAGCACGGTGAGTGTGACAATAAACAACAATGTGATATGAGAGCAACATGATAGAGACAACAAACATGTTGAAGGCATATGAAAGGTCATAGGATGTTGAATGGATATGAAATGGAATATCATAAGGGATGATGTTGAACTATCGAAGAAGTAGACGAAGAGTTGGAAATATGTTGATAAATTAACTGAGATAAAATATAAGACTACAAACATTAGAAATAGGTTGGTGAATCTTATCCCTATGTTTACCATTTAGATGTTGGGTATGTGTTATATTCTATCCATAACCATCCCCAAGATTTTTTACGTTTCCCATGGTATTTTGTAGATCCAGTCAAGGGAACTACGATTATGTTCTAATCTAGGGTTAATGGATTTGGGTTTATTATATGAATGCTTCAGCATGTATATAATGTATTGTAAAATTGAAAGGAATATAATGAAAAATCAATATGGTTTTACCGATTTTGGTTCCAAGAGAAAATATTTGTGTATATTTTATGTTCTCGCCGTTGTATATATATATATATTTTTAAGAATTTGTTTGTAGGTGATTTATGTATAGGGTTAAAACCTACATTATAGTAGCTAGCTAGAAAATAAAGTTGTTATAAAATTTTCCAAGAAGCACAACTAAATTTAAGAACGTGTGAGTTTTTATCTATAATAACTTTAAGAATTGATAGAGAGGATATCATTGTCTAATATTGATTATGTGTGATTCGATATGTTTAATAACTTTGTATAACCATAAGATAGTATGTTGTCACAAAAGAAGCAGGTCATATTTAAGGCATTGCCCTAGAAAAAAAATTCATATAAGAAAAAAATTGTCATGCCCATATGGCGAACTTCAACCATAAGGTTCCTAAATCCCCTGAGGTGTGTGGGGACCCACATGTTTTCTTCCTAATGGCTTGACCAATTTAAGCTTACTAACATATATACTACGCTTCTAACCTATGTGTCTTTAACGAGATCGCTATCAACTTGCAGAATTAGTTTCAAACAATCTCACACAATAGTCCTTCACCAATTTCTTCCAACATTTACTCAATTTTACAACTTTACTTCACCTTATTTCATTAACATTCATTCAAATTAACAATTTTACGATATGAACAACTTCAACAATAAATGGGAACATGAACATAAAACATAATGTACAAGTGCACAAAAGTTTACATATGGGGGGGGAAATCCTGAATGACCTCCGTGTACTTCAATTACCTTCAAATATAATTTATAACCTTAAATATACAACAACCAATGTTGGGTTGAACCCCAAAGGTTGGTTCATTTCCAAAACACTTAAGAAACTTTAAAAAATCTTCAAGAGAGTATTTTCAACCTTTAGCTTGCATGAATCACCTAATCCAATATCCAAGCTCGTGTAAACACTTGGTCTCGAACGACCAAACCAATTGAAATATATAATATTTTGTTCATCCTTTCGGTCTACACGACTATCCAAAACCCAACCCAATAGAAATAAAAATTGTCTAGAACCCCACACGACTCGGATCGGCTAAGTGAGCCTTAACCTTGTTTATATTTGTAGCTTGGGAGGTACTCCAAACCCTAGGCTAGAGGGTTTTGGAAGAATTGGAACACAAAATGGTTTTATGGGCTTAGAACCCAAGCCTGGGGGTTTCGTACCCAAGGGTTTGGGACCAAAACCATGATGAAAATTAATTATTTGGCACATGGAGAAGAAGGGGAAACCCTAGAGGATATAGGGGCCACTTCAACCACTTAAAAAGTATGTGTAGAAATGGAGAAAAGAGTTTTCATAGGTTTCATGAGGTCTAATTTGGCAAAAGTTCAAGTCGGCCTTAGTTGCAAAGGAACATCTTGAAAGGGCTAGACAATACCCTGAGGAAGCCTATAAATGAAGGATTCGTTGGAGGCTAATAGCTCAGATCCAAGGTGCAATACATCACAAGGTTCTCTGATCTAGCCGCATGTGGAGAAGTCTTAAAGCGAAGGAGAGAAAGGCCCAATCAGTTGGGTTTTCTCTTCACTGTTTTGCAAACCAAATTCTAGGCAGGAGGTCATAGGCTAGAAGGAGAAAAGGAGGGCTTATATGTGCATATTTTGTGATTGTTTTCTCTTTATTTTTAGGTGGCGGTTTTTCTAAAGTAATTGTAGAGGTTTTGTGTCTCCCTTTGGAGAGGGCTAAGAGGCCTAGGAGCTCCCTCACAACAAGTTGCAGTTGATGGATGGAAAACACAGCTAAAAGGATGGGAAAATGGGTGTTTCGAGTGGTCTGGAGTATATTTTAGGGATATTATTTTACCTTGAATGTACCTTAGGTTTTCATAGTACCCTAGAACAAGAGGACCAATAGTACATTGGAGGGAAAGGTATTTGTTTACTCTTGTTTGTGATATATTATTGCTAGAGGGTGTAGGTGTCCAGTTTGGACAACAATTTTTGGACATAATAAGGAGAAAATTACATCAAAATTTTCTTATGTTTGATGTCAAGAAGAGCAGTAGGAGGTTGCTTCTTGAGTTGATGTGATTTGTAAGTGGATCTAGTTTTTAGAGGATTGTTAGCAACCAAGAGGAAGGGTGATCAACGTGGTCGATGCCCTAACTAGTGAGCATATGCTACAGTAGAGAGGTATGTGTTGTTGATGTTTGGTTTGTTTTGGATTGGACACTAGTGGACTGTTGGAGGGTAGTGTGAGAGTGGACCAAATCTAAGCCCTAAGTGCAATGACCTAAAAATGACTTTAGGCCTGCTAGAAGTGGAAGAGTTGGAGCAGCCTAACGAACAACTAAGGAGGAATATAGAGGTTTGCTTCAAGCCCTAAGTAAAAAGTATCTTGAAGGATTAAGGGATTGTTAGAAGTGGCAAAAGAAGAGCTCAAAGGTATGATCAGCCAGGATCAATTTGTAGCCCTAAACTTTTTTTTGTCTTCATCGAGTTGTTATGCCCTTTGTTCCATTCTATCTCATGAATATATATACAATTATAGGGAGGTCGTGCCAACCCCCAACCTTCGATGCTCGGGCCTAGCAGAATCATCATGTGGATTTACTTCATCTGCATGACATCGTTCAATGACCCTTCATGTAGGTGCCCAAGCCCATTGCACGTCTCATCGACTTCATTCCAACTTTGTTCACTCATTGTGTTCCTTGCATGAAACACCAATGTCCACACTCATTCGCCAAGTCTTACATGTTTTTCCTTCCACTGCAACATGTTCCACCATATGGCACCCTCAATAGTCCACATTGTCTCATTTAGTGGGTGTACTCACCTTTATGTGGCACCCTTTCCCAAACTCACCATTGCATCCTTCATGTGCACATTTACACCGTGACACCTATGTCCTCGCATAACCTCCTTTGTGCAGGTGTTTTCCCCAATCGCATGACATGTCTATGTTTACATCAGTTATTCTCATGCACATTATGTCTCTAAGTATACCTAGGCCAACTTGAGCGCGCTCACGCCAAGGGCTTGACCCAAACGCATATATATTTAGGAGCTTCTTTAAAGGAAGTTTGTGGGGAATTCTCTGCCCCAATTGAGAATCAATCTATTTATCCCTAAGGGGAAGTACAAACATTACTTTTCCATATGGAGAGGAGGGTATTAACCCTAATGCATCCATAGACTCGATGGAAAATAGGGTTGATCGTCTAATTTTGAGGCTTAACATTCCAAAGATGAATAATTTTGGTGATTTCTCTCAAATCATACAAACTACCTTTTATTCACTTTCTAATAAACTTTGCAGTGCTAATTTTTCTTTCAAGGTGGGGTTGAGTCCATAGGAAGGATATTTATATGGAGATGGTCATCACAGAGGACAGGGATTCAGACATTTTGTGAGGGATATTAGTGCTCTGAAATGGAGAGGTTCATGGAATTCAATAGCAAGGATTGATTTTTGGCATTTAGGGATATGAGGGTGTTGTCGACAAACCTATTTCCAAACATTGATTAATCTGATTTGATGGATTAAATGCTCAAGTTGGAGGACAAGGTTTTGTCATTAGTAGATTCGATGGGACCAACACATTCACATCCAACTCATGTGTCAACGAGTTTTGGGTTTCAATTTTATTTTCCAAGGTCATTAGTGTATTTTTTCATTAGGAGCATGTAAAGGATCCTACAATTGATTCCCTCCCAATGTTAAGTTTGTTCTTTTGACTTCAAAGGTGTATTCCACACCCATCAATGATTCTCTTTATCATTCAAAATATTCTAGGGTTCATCTTATAGAGGTAAGAGAGTAAAATTCCTTGAATCTTTTCCAACCTAGAACTTGGACTAAAGGGGTGAGATTGAGGAATCAAAATGTCATGTAAGTGGGCTTGATTTTATTAATTTTTAGGATGCTTTATGGCATAACATTTTAGATGACTAATTTATTTCAGATATATAGTGTAATCCATTGGATCTACATGCTTGCTTATTCAAAATTTCATTACATGTGTAAATATTTTTTATGCTACGAACTCTTACTTAGACTACAACATCTCATTACGATAATGACTAAAAAAAAGTATGGTAATCACTAAGCTTTATATTCTTTATGGTTAACTAAAACTACAATGTAACACTTTATAATTAAAATATTATTAGTTAATATGAAAAAACATGACATTTAGCTCAAAAGTTACATTCAAGAAAATGAGTTTTTGCTTTGGCCGCAGCCTGACCTAGATTCTACACTGCCATCTAACTGCGCACCCCCTACACTGCGGTCCTTGTTGCCATGGAAGTTATTGGGGGTGTAGAACCCCTACCCCCCCAACCTGAAGTCATTGCCTTTTGAAAACTCGTTGCAGGAGGGAACAAGAGGCCTCTTTCTGAATCTCAGCAGAATTTTGTGAAAAATCTCGACTGCATCCCTTCAGTGGCGTTGCCTATCGAAGAAACATGCAGATCTGCTCTTAATCTAGCTGATAGAGGGCTTATCGGTCAGTTTATTGGCCTTTGTCCCTCCCCCAAATCCATGGAGGACTGGGTTCAAAGGAACTGGTCTCCCCTTATCTTTGAAGGGATTAAAATCCATTTTGTAGGGAAAGGATTCTTCGTATTTGTTTTTGAGAATGCAAAAGATAAAAGTCTCATTTTAAAAAATGGGCCATACTTCATGGAGCCTCAAGGGCTATACCTGAACAAACAGACTCTCGATTTTGACCTTGCACAAGACATGCCCTTTGCTTTCCTAGTGTGGGTTTGTCTTCCCCACCTTCCTCTGCACTACTGGAACCAAAAATTCCTGCAAACCATCGGCAATTTGCTAGGAAGGTACATAGATCAAGTAGTGAGAAAAGATCAGTATTCCTATGCTCACATATGTGTTGAGGTGGATCTGGAAGTCGGGCTGCCAAAAGAAATAAACCTAACAGTCGTAGATTGGACTCACACTCAGGAACTAGACTATGAAAAACTACCATTCAAATGTTGACACTATCATGGCTATGTCCATTTTTCAAGGCACTGCAAAAAAAATATCACCGAAGAAAGTGAAAATTTGAAAGCTAATCAATGGACCATAGTGCAGAAATCAGGCCCATCAAAACCTCAAGGAAAAGGGTCAGCAATAGACAACAAATCCCCACCAGCTAGGCAAGATCAAGGGGTTGGGAGCTCCATCCCCTCACTGATAGTAGGAACTTTAAATACAGAGACCAATAAAGCAACATAAATAAATAATGACAACAACGATCAATCAAAGCTTTCCCCCATTGGAAAAGGAAGAGAGGAAGAAGGGCAACCAGAAGTAACCTGGGAAATCTCCCCTTCTCCCACATATGCAGACATAGCCAGAAAGAAGATAGTAGACTCACCCAGCTCCTTGGAGGACGAAATCCTTGAAAGGCCTAAAAAAATATCTGGCCACAAAGAAGTAAGGGAGGAAGAGGCAGAAAGACAAAAAACACAAGGAATCCAACCCACAATTGAGATGTCCATCGGAAGGAACACCAGAACAAGCCCTCCAAAGGGAGAAGCTCCAACCACCCCCAATAGTAAGTAATGCGTATCGTCTCTTGGAATTGCAGAGGCTTGGGGAATCTGTCAAAAGCCGAAGTTGTCAAGGACCTCATGAAAACAAAACCAATAGATATCCTCTTGCTCCAAGAGACAAAAATTGAAGGGGAAACCCTTCTAGAGATCAGTAAAAAGAAATGGCAGAAGAATGCGGGAAAAGCAGTAAGTTCAAGGGGATCCTAAGGAGGAATTTCCACCTTGTGGAAGGAGGACCAATTTACGCTTTTCAACTCCTCCGAGACTCAGCACTGGATTTTCACTGAGCTGAGGCATATAGTAAGTAAGTTAACCTTATCACTTTTCAATTTATATGTTCCAGTAATGTATGCAGAGAAGAAAGAATGTTGGCAATCTTTAAATGCCTTTCTAGAACTCCACTCTCCAAATAATATCATTATTGTTGGATATCTTAACATAGTAATGAATTTAAAATAAAAAGGAGGAGGTAGCAGTAGCAGGGATAAAATGATTCATGCGGTCGAAGACATAGTCCTCCAATGGGATCTAATGGATTTCAAGCCAAAGAAAGGATTATATACTTGGAGCAATAACAAGACAAGGAAAGATCACATCTCGTCCAGATTGGATAGATTTCTTGTCCAAAGAACAATTCTTATGGAAAGGAGGCTCATCTCCTCAAAATATTTTCCTAAGTTCACTTCGGATCATAAGACCATTCTCCTTTTGCTGGAAAAGGAAGAAAATCTAGGCCCAATTCCATTTAGATTTAGTCTACTTTGGATTGGTAAGGATGGATTCCTTGATACAGTCTGAATGGCTTGGTCTACCACTGTCATTGGCTCTCCCATTTATGTGTGCACATAGAGGTTAAAGGCCACAAAGAAAGCTCTCAAGGAATGGAGCAAAAAGCCCACAAAAACCCCTAACAGTGAAAGAAAAGAAGCAGTGTAGCAGTTGGAATATCTTCAAATGGAAATGGACACCAAAGACATCACAACAGCTGAACTGGCCAAAGAAAAAACTACCCAAGGCACCTCCTATCGTTCTTTTCATTATGAAGAGGACTATTTGAGAATTAAGTCACGCAGTCTATGTATGCAATCCAAAGATAGGAACACCTCTTATTTCCACCGACAATTCAGAGCTCGTCCCTCCCGCAACCATATCTCGGAAATCAGTACCTCTGAAGGGGTGATCTGCAAAGGCATAGACCAAATTAAAGCTGCTGCTGCCACTCATTTCCAAAATCTATACAACAAAGGAAACGATGCCAGCGATGAGGACATTACAAAATTTCTCAACAACATTCCTTCATTGTTAACCAAAGGTGACAATACAACACTCACTAATAAAATCACTGAGGAAGATATCAGCAATGTCATATGGTCCATGGAACCTGACAATGCCCCCAGACCTGATGGGTTTTCAATCCATTTCTACAGGATTTGCTGGGATATCATCAAAGTCGATTTGGTCAGAATGATTAAAGGATTCTTGCAAAAAGCAAAGATGGGGGGCAACACCAATTCAACCTTCCTTGCATTAATCCCAAAAGATTCAAACCCTGGCACCTTCGAAAGGTTCAGACCCATCTCTCTTTGCAATGCCTCATACAAGATCATTGCAAAATTCCTTGCCAATAGAATTAAGCCACTTCGCGGAAGCCTCATCTCCATTTCGTAAGGAGGGTTTGTCAAAGGAAGACATATATTGGATAATGGCATTCAAGTTCAGGAAACCATGCACTCCAACAATCTAAGGAATTAGGAGAAAGTATGTTAGTAAAGTTGGATATGACTAATGAATTTGACAGGGTAAACTTGTCCTTTCTCTACAGGGTCCTCCTTTCCTTTAGTTTTTCACAAGAATTTTTTAATTTGATTAAAGCTTGCACCAGTAAGCCTTGGATAGCTCCACTTGTAAACGGGAGGCCAACCAGCTACTTCCAAGCTATGAGGGGATTGAGGCAAGGATTTCCTCTCTCCCCTTTCCTGTACATCCTTTTGGCGAACACACTTAGTAGAAAGTTGGAGATGGACAAGGCAGTAGGATCTGCTCCTGGTCATCGAATTATGAATGGGCTGGAGCCAATCAATCATGCCCTCTTTGCAGATGATTACCTGATGTTGGGAGGTGTATCCTATATAATTGCCTCTGCGTTCAAAACCACCCTCCAAGTTTACTTCTACATATCTGGAGCTCTAATAAATGACAGAAAAAGTGTTGTCTATAGATGGAATGTTGATGAGAATGACATCCAGAGAGTAGCACACATATTTGGGTTCACTGGTTATGCCAGATGGGATAAAATAAACTATCTTGGACTGTCATTAATGTTAGGCATCAACATAATTTTATTATGGGAAGGTGTGATAAACAAAATCAAATCCAAAATCGAATCCTGGGGAGGACAGTGGCTCACACATGGAGGAAAAATTACTTTGATTAAATCGATTCTCTCTGCCCTCCCAATTTATCAAACATTGTTTCTAATGGCACCCAAATCAATTACTGGGTAAATCACCAAGCTGTTGCACGATTTTCTTTGGCACGGAGGTAAAGGGAACCAACGTAAGTTCCACTTGATCAAATGGGAGACTGTGAAATGCCCTTTGCGTGATGGTGATCTTTAGATAAGGGATCCAGGTCAAGCCAACATATCCCTAGGTTGTAAGATACGCTGGAAACTTCACATTGACCCCAACCATCCAGCAAGCTGCGTTCTCAGGAAAAAATACATCCAAGGGGCAGCATTAAGACATCTATAGGAGGAAAGCAATAAGAAAAGAATGCAGATTTGGAACTTATGCAAAAAAGGCACAATTTTTTTTTAGTCATATCTGTATCAAATCCCTGGAAATGGGAAAAAAGTGAAGCTGTGGACAGATAACATTATGGGCCATGCGCCTCTTGCTAATTCTACAGGTCTTGCCGAGATCCGAGAATGGTTGAATGAGAGAGGAATAAAAACAGTCCATGACATCTCAAAATGGGATGAGTCTGGCAGATGGATATCTTGGAGCTTTACCAATATCCCGAAGCATTTGTTACAATAGTTGGAAACTCTTAAAATAAAGCTCAGAGACACTGCCCCAGTGCATAAGCTTGCAGAATATTCCTGGGGTTGGGGACCCTCTGGCTCTTACTTTGCTGCCAAGGGCTATACACTTCTACAACCTCAACGTGAAAGGTCTCTTCTTGCCAGTTTCTGGTTACAGGTATGGGATCCAATGGGCCTTCCCAAATTAAACTTTTTCTTCTGGACGGTAATGCACAAAAAAATCTTATCAGGTGAAAATCTCTTGAAAAGAAGTATTGCTGGTCTGCATAGATGTGCCCTTTGTAGATAAGCACTTGAAACCTCAGACCATCTCTTCGTTGATTTCCCTTTCGCCAATGAAGTATGGACCCTCACCTTTCATGGCCTAAACACTGTTGCCCCTTCCCAAATCTCAATAGTGGACATCTTCTCCTCATGGAAGGAGTGATACCCTATGGCCATCTCCAGCAAGATCCTTTGGGCTCGGGTTTAGATCACCATTCCTAAGTTTGTATGTTGGAAAATATGGCTCGCTAGGAATGAACAGATCTTCAATAACGATTCTTGGTCCCCCTCCATTATAGCTACTAAAGCCAAAGCTCTCCTTTTTGAAACACTGAGCAATCAATCCCTCAAATCTGAAAAATCTTAACTCCCTGAGGAAAAGAAATGGTTTGGGACCTTTGTCTTCCGGCACAGGATAAAAAACTTTGTCAAACCCCCTCTCAATCCTAAGTGGAGGTTAAGGGACACAGACAAAATTTTCAAAGCTGGTGGAGGCAGCAGGGTACAACAACGATTTTAGTTGATGGTGCCTCCAAAGGAAACATGGGGAAGGCGGGTGCTGGAGGCCTCATTTTTTCTCCGGATGGAACTAAAAGAGAAACCTTCAGTTGGGGGTTAGGACAACAAACAAACAACCAAGCAGAAATCTTGAGCCTGTTAAAAGCTTGTCAAATCGCTAGACAAAAAGGATTCAAAGAGCTGCAAGCATTCAGAGACTCTTATATTGGGTCTTGCTAATTTCTTTATGGGTCTTATATTGATTTCTCTATTTAATAAAAATCCTTATCCATTTTAGTTTATAAAAATAAAATAAAAAATAAAAAAAACATGACATTTAATAAAAATTAAATTAACAATTTTAATTATTTGGAATAAAAATTTTAAAATATTATTTATTAAAAAAAATTACAACTATAATTATTTAAAAAAAAAACCAACAAATTTTATATATAAACTTCGAATCACCTGTATTTATAAAATTAAAGCTCCAAATTTTTAATATCTATATAAATTTTGCTTAAACTTAAACCACACACCTTAAACTTAAACCACACACCTTAAACTTAAGCCACACACCTTAAATTTTAAAACTTGTAATTGAGTGGAAGTATCTTATGAAAATATCTTGTGCATTTGGTACAAGTTGATAAGTCGTTATACCTTCAAGTTTAATAAAATTGACTTTACTGACATCTATAACTAAAAAGGAACATGTTGTTGGCCTAAAGAAAGGGTCCACATAGATTGAAATTCCTTGTAAGATTTGTGTTGGACAATATACCTTGTTGACAATTAGTTCTTTGTATTCAAAACGTATGAAAGACTTTGAAATGAATAGAAATGAGGTGGTAGAGCTCCTACCTTGGACTTTATTTTACCTTCAAAATTTGTACAAAATAATGATTACAAAAAGACAAGGATGAAAAGCGTGAGAGGTCTTATACGTTTCTATGAAGAATTTTCTAAATAAACAAAAATAAGACTTTTTTGTTATTCTTTCACATCAGGGCAAATGAAAGGGATTGACACACAAACTAAATGATAATTATTATGTAGGTGTAAGTGGTAATTAGAAAAAGAGGTGTAACCAACTTGTTGCTCTTCAACAAGGTGATAGCTACGATTAAATTAATTACCAAAGGAACATTCAAGACTAACAACTTTTCATGTATTTGCTTGAGTTGCAAGGATCCCATTCCATCACACAAGAAGCCGCTAACATAAAAATTATCGAACAAGTTTTTTTAATAATTGTGTTAAATATTTATATCGAGGAAAAGGAATATAAATGATGGTTTATTGTTTTGTAATTTTTTTTTTAAAGATTTTTTTTTTTTTTTTTGGGTTAGGAAGATCTATTTGAAGGGATCACTTCTTGTCAACTTAACCATAGAGCCTGATCCTTAGAGTGTTTAGAGAATTTCACCCATGACATTTCAATTCTATAACAAGAATTTAACCAATTGAACTAATCCTTAAAGATAATTATTACCTTCATTATATATTTCATTTTATATTATCCTTTAAATTAATTAGTATAATTAATAATAAATTCATATTAAAATGTATAAACACATAATATATATTTTTTTTAATTTTTAAATAAAGCTTTTTTTTTGTCAGTCAAAATTCAATCATTAGATTATCATCAAAGTGCAGAGTACAAAATTCGTATCGACAAGCCCCTTTCTCTTAGTCCGACCAGATTTATTGAGATTGGGGCCTAGAGGATAACATGAGCAAATGACTCCATGCATTATTCTCAGGCGGCCTACAGGCCATGACATACATACAATAAAAAATAAATTTGAAACACAACATAGAGAGGCTTATTAAGGAGGGGGTTTGGGGGGGATTACAGGGGGAGCTGCGAAGTGGCCAACATATTCATGCATATGGAAATCAATATGCTCCAGGCTGTGAAGGTGGTTGTTGGTGCGCCTATGTTGGCGTCATAGGTTGTCTAGTTGCTCCATGATTTCACTCTAGATGAATTGAATGTCATTGATGTAAGCAACCAACTCATTACAATCTTCATACCTGTGATCCCTGAGGATATCCATGTTCACCTAGATGTTCCGCACTTGGGCGGAGATAGACTCCAGCGTAGCTGGTGCAACCACATGACCCGGAGAGCCTGCAACGACCTCCTCTATGTTGCGGCTACCTAATGAATCTGACGAAGCTTCGTTATCCCGCACGGGCTGCTCGACATGCCTCAGATTTTGCCTCCCACAGAGTGGCGTTCCTCTGTGGCGAGGCATCCCAACGAACCCCAAACTTCAGTCTTGACTTCAACGATAAAACACCTCCCAACCAAACACTACAACAGAAATCAAAGAAGACTTAATCACTACCGCCAAGGATAATTGGGGGTCGAACCAGCACCTACCGTATCCAAAATCTTCTCCTCGCGCCCAGGAGAAACGAGGCGAGGAGTCTCTAGTTTGATGCCATTGAGACAACATGGGATGTCTGACAACCACCCCGATGAATATCGTGGCATGCTTCCACTAGCTTGGTGTGCCCTTCACGACAACAATTTCTCTTGGGAACTCGAAACACCATAGGACTTGCCTCAATTCCATAGTAGTCCAGACCCACAAACCACTCAATCAAATTCCCAACCCCACACGAGTCAATAGAAGGCAATTCACATGCAATCTTCCAAAGCCTACATTCTCTGGCTCCTCCCCTCTCACCAACACTCCACGTCGATCCACGAGAATGCATAGTGTTTCATTCTCCCTGGGCATTCCAGGATCCCAAGGGTTGGCCAAGGCCACCACCACTCACCAGACTACGCATCCACTATTATCTTCTCCACCTCTCCCTCAAGGTCTAGACCTCGGTGAGGCATGCAGGAGCTCTGTGACCTTCTCCTCTTTGCAAAAAAAAATTGTCTCCCACCATGACCAAACAATGCCTGGCACGCTCCAGATGCGAGTTTTAATAACCATCTCCTCGAGTAACAACGTCCCACACTACCACTTGACATCACATCTCATCAACATGGGGTGGGGGCGCACATGGAGGCCGAATAGGCTCTGTCGTTGCCTCCTCCACCATCTGTCTATCATTTATGACACCCCCATAAGGGAAATTTTTAAATAAAACTTATTACATTTAACTCAATACTAATTATTTCACAAACAAAACATATTACAATCATCATATTCCGTTTGAACCATTGCATAATATATATCTAAAATATTATTATTATTATTGCATTATTTTATTATCATTCAATTAATTATAACGGTAATATGTTTTATCTATACATAATAAATATGTAAAAAAATAATTATGTACTAAAATATTATTATTATTATTAAATTGATTATAATGGTAATATATGTAGTCTAGATATAATAAAATATATAAAAAAATATTTATGTATTATAAGAATATATGTAGGAGATCACCGTGAGTGAGTCACTCAAAGGAATATTGTCATTTTTTCTAACCAAGTTTGAATATTGATAAAGATATGTTTGTGTTATTAATATGGTGGGTTAGCTCAAGTGATTGAGTGTTGTGAAATACAAGTAGGAGGCCATAATTTTAGGTTCCCTCATGGTAGAATTCCTCAAGATGTGCATTCCATCGTTGTATGTGTGTGTGTGTCCTTTATAATGGACATAAGGTTAATGTGTTTATTGGCTAAATACACGTGAAAAAGGTATTACCCAATATATCAAATGAACACACACTCAATATTTATCGTTGTTACAAATGAGATCATAAATGATTACATAAAAAAAATAAGGGAGAGCATCAACGTGAAAGTTTACAAATGTGTCAAAGATCAAATTGCTGGAAATACTGAGAGGGTTGAATCAAATTTTCGCTTACAATTAGTTAATTTTAAATTTTTAGAGCACGAATAGTAGAATAGTAATCAACAACACATCACAAGAGCAATACACAACAATTTTTTAGGTGGAAACCCTTCCATAAGAAAACCACTAAATTTTTTTCTAATATTTTGTGAGAACAAAAAGGCTTCAACTACAACTAAAAAGAAAGCCTAATCTCTCTAGTACTCTAGAAAATCATTCAAGTTTATAAGATAGCTCCATCTCTTGAAAGGATGCTCCTGCACCTTGCTTTTACCAATTCCAATTGGAAGGACACTCTAACACCCTAGTTTTATCAACTACAACTGATAGGATGCCCCAACATTCAGTAAGCTCCAACTTTCCCTAGCACCATCATGCCACCCTGATGTATTTTCAAGCTACAACTTGAAGTAGACTTCACTCTCCTTCCTTGCACCACCCAACAACCCTTAATATATAAAAACAATTTTTTGGCTCTCGTGCGAGGTACAATGACCCACTTACAAGGATATTCAATAAAACCATTTTATGTTAATCCTTGCTTCATATTTACAATGAAAACCAAGCTTCTTTAGCAACTTCAAAGTTGCTTCTACAACTTCTATGATTACAAAATGCCTTTATTCAAATAGCTAGTTTCATACCTACTAATGCAAGATGTCCCACAGTTGTACCTGGAGATGCATACTAATGCAAGATTCCTTCCAATCTAATGATGCAAAGAATTTAGTAGAATATGTCTTTTGCAATATTGGTTCGCTGTCATTTCCCTTGTCTTTTACTAGTAAAGTTCCTAACTATGTTTCGAATGTCAAGCTTCAGAATTGTGGAGCATCAATGATGCTTCACAAACACAATATCACAACTTATACAAAACCATAGAATATCCTTAAGATTGAGAAAACTCCACAAGTAGATAATGTAGTGATGTGCGAAGGATATTCTTTAAAAATCATGAAAAACACCAGAAAAATAACAAATAAGATGCTCTTATGAAAGATTGATGTGCTAGTAATTTCAATGCTACAAGAATAACCTTCAGTGAAATTCAAATATACTTCAAAAATCCAAGTTTTAATTAGGTCACAGAGCTTCAACACATATTAAATAGGGCTTCGGAACTCCATCTAAATATTCCACCTCAAATTTCCAAAGATAGGTAAGAGAGGATTTCAAGTAGGTTCAGTATGCCTCATATCAACAATCTTACCTCAATCCACATGACTTCTACATAATGAGATAAATTAGGCCTTACCAAGATACCTCAGTAATTAGAATGATCTTCACCTTGAATTTTGATGAGAATATTCATCATAGGAACTCGCATTGATGCTTCCATCAAACTAGGTCTATTGTATTGGAACACTAGTAGAGAACAGTCATTGTTAGGTCTCAAATGGGCTTGTTGTCGCAAAGAATGTCTAGGAACTGTGACAATGGCTCAGATTGGGGGTTGTCACCCTAATCCCCAATCTCTATGTTTAAGCTGTCTCCTAATTATAGTAGACTAAGGGGGATAGACCCTATGGAAATGGAATGAAGGAGAACTCGTTGGGAACCAACCAGTTCGGGAGACACAATTAAATGACCAAATACTTGTAAAATATCTAGCAAGGTTAAATGATTTGATTAAATTTAAATGATTGATACCAGTTCCTTATGGAGTCAAATATCTTGCTAAGGAAATTACAACCAAGAACTTGATGATAAACTGTTGCTATGCAATGCTAACTTAGAATGCAGAATGCAAGGAAAATGATTTGAAGAAGGAGCGAGATGAAGCAAGTCTCGAAGATGAGAGATGACGTTAAAGCCTAAAGCACTTCAATTACAAATAATCTAATTTAACCACTAAATACTTATCGAGAGTGTCAATTATGAAGATACCAAAAATTAATCAATTAAAAGATATACAGATCCGCAATAGAGCTCTCAAAATCAGATATCAATCATAATTACTTGAAATTTTTTCCCAAACATTAATATTCAATAAATAGCAATATTTCAAGAGTTAATGATAAGATAGACAATTTTAATCGATAGAAAACATTTAAAAATTCAGACTTAGCTAAAGCATATGAAATTAATTAGCATTTAAATCAAAATAATTAATCATCAATAAATACCATGAAATTTAGATGCTAAATAAACATTTCATCAAGTAATTTATGGATTAAATGATATTATAAAATAATGCAAATCCAATAAAAAATCTTATTTTTCTCCTATAGTCAAACTTAGGATATATTCTGTTAGCCACCTATAATATCTTGTTAAAGCAAACAGGTGGCTAAATATGTTTCTGAGCCTTCAAGAGAAACATTTCCTTTGTAAATCTATCATTCTTGAAGCCTCCATGTGTCTTCTATCCTTTAAAGACTCTTCACTGCTGTTTCCATTAATGGACCCTTCTGTTTATGAAAGAAATTGTTTTCAAAGGCCTCCATCTTCCCCATTTTCCCTCATTCATACTTAATTTTCTTTTCCCTTCATGAATTCCCTTTGATAAGGTTTAAAAGCTCTTTTTTGATCTTATCGGAACCCTCAAAAGCCTCTGAAAAACCTTCATTTTGGCCTAAAAAGCCACTTTTCAGCATTTAGGCCTTAAACCCCTTTCGGCCCTAGCCCTAACCCCTTTTCCGCATGTGACCTCATCCCACGACCAGGAGCTAGCCCCCATCGCGCAATCGCAATCGAGGTTTATAGTTTCTTTGTTAAACGTTTATTTCAAAACTCCGATGCGATGAGCCCCTTTCTCCTCCGATCCACCGATTTGATCTGGACCGTTGAATCCACAAGAACCAATGGCCAGGATCTCATCGTGCTCCGCTCATAGGCCCCCCATCATCGCATCCACCGATTTGATTTGGACCATTGAATCCACAAGAACCAACGGTCAGGATTCAATCGCGCTTCACTCGCAGCCCCCCGTCATCGCATCTGCCGATTTGATCTGGACTGTTGAATCCACAAGAACCAACGGCTAGGATCTCATCGCGCTTCGCTCATAGGCCCTCCGTCATTACACCCTCTGATCAATCTCGACCGTTGATCTCCCCTTTGATCCGATGGCTAGCACTTAATCGCACATCGCAAACTCAAAGACCCCGGTGCTTTGGCCTCTTTCCCTTTCTCCAATGCGATTTAATCCCAGCCGTTCATTCCGCCAGATCCGACGGTTTGCGCTTCATCGCATCGCGCTCGTCCCTTACGAAATCCTCCACCATCCCGACCTCCGATTAAATCCCACCATTGATCAAGTTTGATCGGACGGTCCACATTGCTTCCACTCTTCAAACCCCGCCCTTCTCATTCTCCCCCATCGATAGATCTCGACTGTTGATCCTCATAATCCGACGGCTCGCATTGACCTCAGCAATGGACCCCACCTCCTTTCGCCCGTGCATCTAACCTTATGTCGCATTTCTCCCGCACCGTCAGATCTTCTGCCCATCATCCAATGGCTGAAAATGCATATCGCGTAATTTCTACGCCCGAGAGTTAATGTTTCAAAATTACGCGAAATGGGCGGTTTTAGAAATCCACGTGGCGATCAGTGTATGGAATCGCGTTTTTCTGGGCATTTTCGCTTTCCCCCTTTTGGTTACACAAATACCACTATGGTTTTCTGCCTCATTTCCCTCCGCAACGCAACTTTGGCCTTTAATCCCAGCCGTTGATCTCCGAAATCAGACGGCTCTTATCATATCACAACCCCGTTCACTTGCATTTTAAATTTTCTTCCAAATGACTCCATCGAGCGATCCCCACCATTGATTATTCTAATCTAACAACCCACATTTAATCTCGCCCCCATCCATTTTCCATTCATCTGACCTCCCGAATTACCTCATCGAAAGATCTCAACCGTAGATCACCATGATCTAACGGTCCACAACCCACATCGCACCCGAACTCCCCCCAGACCTGTTTTCACCTTCCGCCATGATTTTCGTCCATTTTTCAGCTGCATTCACCTTTTTCCTCAACGCTCCTCCATCCTTGCGAGCCTCTGAAGCAGTCCTCCCTCACTCCCCCTGGTTTTTATAACATGTTTCTCATTTTTTGTAGGTTTCAAGGTGGTGAATTCACACTGTTTTCACAGTCACGGCCCTGGCACAGAAAGACTATCCCAGATCCAAGATTGCAGAGGAAGAAATCTCTGAAAAGGGTTAAATGCATAATATTGAATATTAAGAAGCCTAATCCACAGTTAGCGCAGATTAAATACAAATCATTGATCACAGCAGCACAGAGGATGTATCAGGAGGACATTCCTTTTACTGAAGAAAGGACCAAATCACTACTACCCATTCTCTATTCTTCATCGAGCTCCAGAGTAGTTACTATACTGACAAGATGTCCTAAAAAATGTCAGTGCATTAGTTACAAAGCATGGAAGACCTGAAAGGCAACTCTTTACCCTTTCTTGTCGTAGAAGATAAATAGAGTACTACAGTCAGGAAAGTACCTCCAAGAACATACCCTTGGAGTTATTATCAATCTGACGAAGACCCCTAATTCATCTAAAGGGTACTGAAAGTCAATTTAAATATATTAAAACAGAATAGGCTTCGAAAGACATTTCTCCCTCTATTTTAATGAAACATTTAATTTCTATCTACCACTACTATCACTTCTTCACCTATAAGAACTCATGAGAAATACATTGTAAATGTTGGTTGGTTGGTTATTGAAAAAAAACTGATTGTAAGCAGTTTTACTGAGCTAGATTTCTGTGAGTAGTAGTTGTAAATAGGCTGGGAGATGGTTTCTGGATGATATCAAGCTATTGGACAAGAATGTATGTGACTGGTTTTTCTCTTCTAATATGAAAATCATGTTCATCAGATCCTGATCTAAATCAATGGTGATGTATTCTTTCTTTGTCATTGTTTCCCCTCTGTCTACATCATGTTTCATTTTCTCTGATAAGAAACAATAAATTTAGCTTAGGATATACTGCTACAAGTACCCTAATGCTCGCTGCAATTTCTTATCTTTAATGTTTTCTGCTAATTGTGTATCTTAGAACAAATTCAATATAATTTAACCAGTATAGAAGTTGGTTTGTCCATGCTTACTAATGTATGAATTCAGAGTTTGCTTCTTAGATGTTCTTGTTTGGTTCAGCTGAAAGAATTAGGAATCAAGGAGATTTAGAGTTAGCCCTATCCCCTAGGTTCCTTTTCCAACAGTTAGCCTTTCTAAGATCCCTTTGAGTTGAATGCCAAAAGTAGTGAAGGTTAAAATTCTTTCTCTGATCTTAGGTTTCACTCTGTGTTAAACTTAAATGTTTTCTATTGTCTGAAGTAGTCAGGAGGACTGCTGGATTGTTGTCTTCGGAGTTAGCCTCATTAGGAGTTAGGATCATAGAGGTATAAGGCATGCCCCGTCCCTAGATTTACTTCGAAGTGGTCACCTTGGAAGGTTTTCCTTGTCATTTCCATTCAATTCCTTATTGTTTCATCCCACACTATCATCTTAAGAGATCTTCTGTTTTAGATGACTAGCCCTTTGAAAGCCTTGGATATTTGAATTGCAAGTAAACCCTTTTATGACTCCATTCCCAATGGACTTGTGTTCTCTTTGAGTTATCTCCCCACTGCCAAAAAATCCTTCTCTACTCATTCCTTTACAGTCATTTAACCCTTCTTTCATGTTTCCCAACCAAAAAAACAAAACAAAACAAAAACCATCGTGCCCTATAGCTAGCCTAATACCTTAAATTGAACTTCAAAGACATATTATTCTTTACTTTTATAGAGAGATCCCTCTCTAGATTCAGGAGGGATAGATCCTAGGATCCCAAAGTGGTTTGATGTTGTCTTGTCATTTGGTATTGCCAAATCTGCCAAATCACAAGAACCACAACATATTCTTCAACAAGGTTTCAAATATGAAGTATTAATTGCAGCAGTAATTTAAACCATAGATCAAAAAACAAATGATACGGGCACCAATGCCCAAAATGACTAAAAATAGTAAAAATTATTGAACTTGAAGAAAAATCAAATTTTAGGGCTTGATTAAGAGAAAATTCAGATCTGATAATTTTATTTAAGCAGTGAAACAGTGACAGATAAACAACATAAAACTACCAAAAATAATTGCCAAATACTTCTAGAAATAGCAAAAATTGTATTAAAACTTGAAATTTTCAATTTTGAGGCTTTAAGAGAGTTTGATTCAGTAAATTTTGGAACTAATAAGTTTATAACTGCAATAAATTGATAACATATCAGAAAACTGAAAATACTGAAGATGATTCCCATAATGTCTACAAATAGTAAGTTTTGCTAAAAAACTAAAAATTTAATTTTTTTAGACCTTATTTAGGATATGCATAAGAAATATTCAGATCTGTTTTTTCACAGTTATGTAGTAATTTCCAGCAAGCTTCAAAGTCATATCTAGGAAAAATTAAAGATTTCCAAGTGGCCAAAAACTCTGAAAATGAAGATTTTGCAATTCTAAACAACTTTGACCTTATAAAATGTGTTTTTAGAGCCTAATTAGTTGTGATTTGCTTGCTGTAATAAAATTTGTAGAAAATAAGGGTTTAGAGATCAAACCCTTATCCCAAGGCTTTGAAGATCTCAACGTTGAAAATCGTTGAAATTTTGGGACAATGTTGCCGCTTGAAAATTAGAATTTTGGAGACCAAAATATTGCAAAAATAGCCTCAAAAGCCTAGACGTCCTCAAGGGCCTAGATCTAACTCTTCTTTCACTTGATCTCACCTGTAAACAAATATTGAGCCTAGATATTGCCCTCCAAGGTCTAGATCTAGCTCATATCTGAGAGTTTCCTAGGCTAATTTTTCTTATCTATTCCTGCACAAGTGAAAAGAGAAAACCCCAATACCCAATATGTACAAAAATAGAGAAAATCCTAAAAACCCGAATATTAGAATTTAAAATTATGTTACAAAACTTCAGGTCTAAATAAGTAAATTACATATCTATACAAATAATTCACAGATCTATATAAATAAGTTACAGATCTATATAGTACATCTACAGATCTATGCACAATAATTATAGACCTGTCAGATCTGAGGGGTGTAAGTCTGTCTGTGCTCCTAGATCTGAAGATATAAGGCTCTTACTAGCCAGATCTAACATTAAATTCAATAAAAGTTAAGACAAAATTTTGTATTTAAGCACAAGCTCTAGAAAAACCTGCAAGAAGAGAACTTAAGATAAGCTTGGGGAATTATATCTGGAGGGCTCTTCAGATCTTATTTCCTTGGGAGTCAGCTGGTCCAACCGAGGAATTTTCTAAACGCCCAATTCTAAATCCGATAAATTTTTGCACACTTAAAGTTAAACTGCTAAATCAATAGAGAAATAAGAAAAAAAGAAAAAAAAAATCAAGAGTCACAGATACCTGTTAATTCAATCCAATTAAAATTCTTACCTTAAATCCAATAACCTAAGTAAGATACTTATGCAATAGATTACTCTACAAGAGCCATTAATCAGAAATTTGTTAAAATAATTACCAACCGAATATGAAGAATAAGTTTACCATAAAATTCCAAAGAGGAACACGACCATCAGATAAAACCCCAAAGACTCGTTTGTATTATTCCAGAAAATTATTACAGTTGAGCTTCAAGAGCTAGTACATGATCAAGCGATCGGATGATCAAAAGACTGACACTAGCCTCTAATTTATAAGTAAAATCTCCAATGGCTAGTTTTCTTGATCTCCGTCAAAGTAATCTTGTTTGTCGAAAAGGATTTGATTATATTTTAATCTCGTCCTTCGAAATTATTATTTTTTGAGGAATTTCAAATTTTAAATTAATTCCATTTTAATTAACTCAAAAAATAATATTTTTGAGTTAATTACCTCAAAAATTTGACTTTGACTTAACTACAAGGGCTAAGGGTCCAAAATTTCTCAAAATTTCCAATATTGCCTTGGCCCTAGACCTTTAAAAAATTATTTTTTAGGGACCCACGAATTTTGACTTTGAAGAATTTAAATTTACCTAGGACATAAAATTAATTAAATTTCTGGCTTAGGATTTTTAATTTAAATTTTGGCTAGAAAATTTAATTAATTGACTCATAAGGGGATTAATTAATTTTTCCAACCCTCTTTATATAATATAAATACATTAAACCCATGAGAGGGAACACCTGTTTGTAACAGACCCTCAATAACTGCCCAATTCTGCGACTCAGAAATATGACCCAGTAGACCCAACAATTTGTAATAAAATGATGTAGCCAATTAGCTAAGATCATTCCCAGATTAATTTTATAAAGACTCGATAAAAAACACTATGACTCACTTAATATCTTGACGAAAAAATCCACCCTAGCTTTGGGGTGAGGCTGGAGGGGGAAAAATTTGCCAATCATTTGTGTCCAGAGGCACAAAGGAATCAGTGAGATGAAAAACCTCCTAAGATAGAAATCGTCTCCAAAATATTAGGCTTACCTAGGTTGTTACATACATAATGGTCTTACTAAGATCATTTACATTATCAACATGCAGAATGGGTTTACATCTTTTACAAAAATGTGAAATGAATGATGAGATCTTAATGACACGAACACTCGAACATGATAGATCCCTTAACACTCGAACATGATAGATCCCTTTTGCGAAAAAATTGGGTGTACTACTATGGGGTCATTGAAAAAGAGTGGTTAGCATCTCACTCTACTTGAGGACATGCTGCTTCATCGAAGGAATGTGAGAATCCAGAATATGCATCCAAGCAATACAAAAAATTATGTAAGTAGCGTCCATCCAAATATCATCATATAACATTAAACACATGAAAATAGAAGCTCTTCATTTATTGACTATTCTGCTAACATGAAATGTAAATCTACTCTTAGTAACTACAAAATGAAGTGCTAAAAGGAAAAAGGTGTAAGGTTAGAGATACAAGACAAAGGATGCCCTGTGGCATCATATGTGTTCAATATAGTGCATACTGAGCATTTTCCTGCTTTCAGGCAAGTATGTGGTTTGCTTTTCAGATGTGCCATGCATGATCCTGCATATTGTAGGACTCTGTCTTATCCGAATATCAAGCTGCTCTCGGCCATCAGACACATCTAGCCACTTACTTATTCTTTTCTGCTTTTTTCTCTTCTTCTTAGTGGGTTGTGATGTCAGCATTGAGATCACTGTAGATTTCTTGTCCTTATCTTGAAGATTTTCATACAAAATATTTGAAGAACCTAGAGTGTGGCCAAACTTATTCTAAATATAATCTGTCAATGGTGACACATAAGCTTGGTATTTTTTAACGTCCTTTGTAACCATAGTTAATTTTTCCTTAATGGGAAATATGACCTCCCTGTGATGAGATGGGAATTGCTTCAGTAGACAGGAAGGCTTAGATCTATTAACGAATATTCATTATCAAATTTTGGTTGAAACTTCTGTATATGTAAATTTTCAATTTCTTCTAACCTTTTTTATATGGAACTCATCTCCCTGGGATGCCTTATTGTTAATTTTGCTTGATTGAGTTCTGTTTTCACGAATTTGTCTTGCAGATTGGTTTGATTTTCCTCCATAATTTTCATTTCCTGCAAGTGATTGTCCTTCATGGCTGTCATTTCCTAGGTGTGTCTTGTTTCCATTGCAAGCATATGAGTTTTAATAATGTACATTTGATTAGAATAATTTTCTTCGATTATCTTTAACCTATTTTCCATGACAGTCATCTTATTTTGAAGATTAATCTGATTAGCTTCCATGTTCTTAATCATTTGCGTATAATTGAGTTGCATATCCTTAATCATCCGAGTTTATTCCTTAACAGGATGTTCATGATCTTCAACATGCATGTGATATTCCCTACCAACAACATTAATTTGATGACTTGCCCCTGCCATTCTACTATCTATGATTATTTTGACAACATGGCAAGTAACTTCTCCATGAAGAGCATTACAGGCTCTATAATAAGGAAGAGCTTCATCCACAAGATTGGTAGACTCAAGTTGATTTGGTAGTCTCTGATCATTAGATGAGCCTATCTTCTACCAAGCATTATTATTTCATTTATTATTATTTCTAGGTTGGAAATATTATGCTTGAGATCCTTCCATTTGGACCAACCTAGCTTGTAAGACACTTATTTGCTCAGAATGATTAGATATTAAATTTTCCTAATTATGTTCCATGCTTGCAAGTTTTTGCATCAATTTATACATAGGTCTTCATTGGATTCTTTAATTTATTTTCCCTTAGATCCTGTCGAAAACCTATCAAAATATATAGTTTTGGACATTCTAGATGTTATCTTATCCTTTTCAATCTCCTCATATAAAACCTAGGCGGCCTTATAATCATTAACTTTAGCTCGCCTCATCTCATAAGAAGTATCAACATCAAAGACATCGATATAACAATAAAAAAGGAACCTGGAAGGAGGTCTATAATATTGAGGTAATTCTTTAATAATATCATTAAAACTCCTATTAAAACCCTCTACTGTTTCATTTTCTTTCTTCTCTATGACGCTGATATCCATAACCATATGTTTTTCTTCTCTCTTGTCTCCATACTCACTAGTACATTTGGTCAAAATTCGGACACTTTAGTTCCGATACTTTTGTCATATTGTCGGAAATTTCCCCAATTTTTATCAAATTTTCAAATCCCGCCAACAATCGTCGCTATACCGATGTTTAGGGTCATCGTCGCTTTTGCGATGTTTATGAATGTCATCGGAAATGCGACGTTCTAAACTATGCGTCGGTATTACAACGTTTTTGGGACACAACGTCGGAAATGCGATGTTTCTAAAATATGCGTTGGTATTGTGTCGGCTTGGAGAAAATGTCGGAAATGTGACGTTTCCCAAATATGCATCGGTCTTGTGACATTTTGCTCCAAAGCGTCGCAATACCGACACATATTTTAGAAATGTCGCATTTCCGACGTTTCTAAAATATGCATCGATATTGCGACAGTTTGGAGAAAATGTCGTTAATGCATTAATATTTCATTCAAACATTTTTGTATATAGTTTAAATTATTTCTATGTAAAAATATATATAACAAATTATGTATCTAAAAATACTCCATATTGTTTAAACTATAATTCAAACACATACATATAATTAGCTCAAATTTTAATTTAAAATGCAAATTATATTAATATAATTTCACATTTAAATATATTTTTTCTCATTAATATATAAATATAAATTTATTTTTACATATAATGTTATAATATAGTTTCAAAATAAACATCACATTAATTATTTCACATTCAAATATATTTTTTAAATAGAGTTTTAACTTACTTTTATATATAAATATAAAATAGAATAAAAATTTTGAAAAATAAATATCTAAAATTATTATAGAATTCACACTGCATTTCAAATATATTAATAATTATATTTTAAATATATATTTTTTATATAGTTTTGAAATAAGTTATTAGATTGGTGAATAAAATTAATTACATTTGAATTTTGTCTAATTTCTTTTTTAGTAAATTAATTTCATGAGGCTATCTCAAGTCAAATTTAAATCAGCTAAACAAAAACTCTAATAATTTCATGAAAATCATCTAAAAAATTATTGAAATATCAAACTTGACAGTAGACCAATATGGGTTAAGTTAGTTTTATGAGGATCATGTTGGAAGTTATGTTGTTAATTTACGTAGAACACCACTTTTTTTTAATAATATTTTTAGTTTCTATTTTTTTATCTTTATCTTCATGATTCTAATATGTTAAGTTTTTTTTAGTTTTTTTTTTTTTTTTTTTTTTTAATACCACATACATTTAAATTATATAAATTTATACATTTATAAAGAGTTATAATAGAAGCATAATAGCTCAATAAAATATAAAATTTAAATAGTTGGGGTGGTGGAAGGGGGAGGGGGAGAGATTCCCCTAAATCCCGATGGAATATGAAAAATAAAGTACTTATGGGGGCTAGTCCAAAGAATGAACAATCTCACATAAATGTATGGGCTTCTTCCAGGTCTCCAATTGGCTAATGATCGAGATGTCTCTAAGTTAGTGATCTTGGGGGATTCCGTTATCACTATTCAACACCTTCAAAAATGTTTTCTCCTGAAGAACAACAATTTATCCCTCCTCCTTAGAAAAATCAATAGTACCCTAAAATCATTCTCTCAAAAGGCTTATTACCACATTTTAAGAAGCCAAAACAAAGAGGCGGATACACAAACGAATCAAGCTTTCCTTCTTGAAGGAAGTGGGTTAGTATGAGATCAATGACATGTCAGGTTGGAAAGATATTCCATGAATAATTCCACTCAATATAATTGTCCCTCTCTCTTGTTTTTCTAGTTGGATTTATGCACCATGAGAATTATTTTTTGAAGATTTCCAAAGCCCTCCTTTCTATGCCCCCCTGTCTCCTTCTATATATGCACATATTCGCATCATGCATAACATTTGGCGTCAGGATCTCATCATTAAGCTGGTTGAGGTGGTGGTTTGTGGGGGTGTTCGCCACGCGCCCATTTACCCCTCACATGTGGAGTCTTATGAAGTTGGACAACCCTTAATTCCCTCCTTTGTCTTCGTACCAAGTTCATTGATGGATATAGGGTGGGGAAAGTTAACGAATTTTGTGGTTGATTCAATCCCTCGGGCATGGGAGTTCACTAGTCTAAAGGTGGAATTCATGGTTGGTGTTAATATGATAAGGCAGAAAGTATCAATTCAAGGGTGTGCCCTTGAGAGTCAAGACAACCCTTCTGCTAGTTGGTGGGCTCTCCACACCTTTGTAAACTCCATCGATGCTAAGAATTCTTTCAATCTTATGTGTCTCTTGCTCAGTGTTGTGAATTTTGTCTCGCTCGTCTCATTCAAAGAGAAAACATGGGGAATTCTCTTATCTTTTCTTGGCTCATTTTCCTCCTATGCAGTAAGAAGTTGGGAATATTTCCCCTCTAGCTTGTCAATGGATTTTCGTAAATCTCAAGAATTCAAGTCGGAAATTTTTCCAGTGGGTGTGGAATTCTCATCTTCGAATTTCAAGCTTCTTCACCACCCTGTGCGCATCCTGCAACCTTTTCCATGGAAATAGGTGTTACTATGTTAAGGGTACCATCACTGGTGTAGCTTCATGCATCCCAAGTCTTTCACAATTTCCCCTGCATAAATACTAACTTCTTTGGTACCCTTATCTCTATTCTGCATTTTTTTCTTAGTTGGACAACTCCCTCCCTTTCTTCTAGCGTGTCTCTTTCCATGTTCCGATAAATTTTGGGTCTCCTCCTTGTGCAAGTAGCTCCCCTAGCTCAAACCTCTCCCACTCTATTTCCAAGCTCTTTTGGCTCCCTATTTGTGGTATCAAATCACACTTTGTATTTAATTTTGTGTTCCAACACTCGATTTCTGTCCCTTATGGGGAAAAAAGACTATTATTCTTCTGCCTCAAGTTGCACAAGATAGTACAATTTTATGTCCACATCCCCATTATTTCCATTTAGACCAATATTAATACATAAATTTTCAATCATAATCTAATATTAAATTTCATTATTACTTTTCAAACACTCCTTAAGTACCTGTTGTCCACATCAAGATGACATAGGTAAGAAAAAGGACTAAAATAAATTAGACTCGACATAATTAAAACAATATGCAAAAACTATAGTTATAGCTTACATACCCTTTTTCGGGCCAACATTATATAACTCTACTTCACTAGGATGAAAATTAACTAAGGCTTCACGTATATTGCATCCACCAAATCTGTCACATCAATGTAGTCCCTAATACATGTACCTTTACGAGTATTGTGACCGCACGGGTGCCCTATGCATATTCGTGCAGCCCATTTGCCGGTTTCTCCCTTGTGCCTTCGTTCGGTCGTGCACGCCGTGTCGTGCTGTGTGAGGGTGCCCGCCCAAACGCGTTCGGGTCGGGTCGTTTCGTTTGAGGGTGGTCGTATCAAATTTACTAAGTTGTGACTGTAGGGGTGCCATGTGCATGTTCGTGAGGCTCGTTTTCCATTTTCTCCCTTGTGCCTTCATTCGGTCGGGTACACTGTGTGAGGGCGCCCGCCCAAACACGTTCGGGTCGGGTCAGGTCATTTCGTTTGAGGGTGACCGTATAAATTTGCTAAGTTGTGACCACATGGGTGCCTTTTGCACGTTCGTGCAGCCCGTTTGCTATTTTCTCCCTTGTGCCTTCGTTTGGTCATGCACGCCGTGTCGCGTCGTGTGAGGGCACCCGCCTAAATGCATTTGGGTCGGGTCATTTCATTTGAGGGTGGACGTATCAAATTTGCTAAGTTGTGACCGCACAGGTGCCTTGTGCACGTTCGTGCAGCTTGTTTTCTGTTTGCTCCCTTGTGCCTTCGTTCGGTCGGGCGCGCTGCGTCATTTTGTTTGAGGGCGCCTATCCAAACTCGTTTGGGTCGGGTCATTTCGGTTGAGGGCACCCACCCAAACATGTTCAGGTTGAGTCGTTTCAGTTGAGGGTGCTCGCCCAAACACGTTTGGGTCGGGTCGTTGCAGTGGAGGGTGCCTGTATCAAATTTGCTAAGTTGTGACTGCACGAGTGCCCTGTGCCCGTTCGTGCAACCCGTTTTCTGGTTGCTCCCTTGTGCCTTCGTTCAATCGTGCACGCCATGTCGCGCCATGTGAGGGCGCCCACCCAAGTGTGTTCGAGTCGGGTCATTTTGTTTGAGGGCGACCGTATCAAATTTTCTAAGTTGTGACCGTAGGGGTGCCTTGTGCACGTTTGTGTGGCTCGTTTGCCATTTGCCCCCTTGTGCCTTCGTTTGGTCGGGTGTACCGTGTGAGGGCACCTACCAAAGCGGGTTCAGGTCGGGTTAGGTTGTTTCGTTTGAGGGTGGCCGTATCAAATTTTCTAAGTTGTGACCGCATGGGTGCCTTTTGCACATTCGTGTGACCCGTTTTCCGTTTT
This sequence comes from Pinus albicaulis, assembly GCA_034641835.2. Classification (NCBI taxonomy): domain Eukaryota; kingdom Viridiplantae; phylum Streptophyta; class Pinopsida; order Pinales; family Pinaceae; genus Pinus; species Pinus albicaulis. The sequence continues at coordinate 1,438,916,780 of CM076581.1, forward strand.
CTCCCTTGTGCCTTCGTTCGGTCGTGTGCACCATGTGAGGGTGCCCACCCAAACGAGTTTGGGTCGGGTCATTTAATTTGAGGGCGACCGTATCAAATTTTCTAAGTTGTGACTGCATGGGTGCCTTGTGCACGTTCGTGCGACCCGTTTGCTTTTTGCTCCCTTGTGCCTTTGTTTGGTCAGGCGTGCCATGTGAGGGCGCCCACTCAAACACGTTCGAGTCGGGTCAGGTCATTTCGTTTGAGGGTGGCCATATCAAATTTGCTAAGTTGTGATCACACGGGTGCCTTTTGCACATTCGTGCGGCCCGTTTTCCGTTTGTTCCCTTGTGCCTTCGTTTGGTCGTGCGCGCCATGTGAGGGCACCCGCCCAAATGCGTTCGGGTTGGGTCGTTTCGTTTGAGGGCGACCGTATCAAATTTGATAAGTTGTGACTACACGGGTGGCTTGTGCACGTTCATGCGGCCCTTTTGTCATTTTCTCCCTTGTGCCTTCATTCGGTCGGGCGTGCCGTGTCGTTTCGTTTGAGGGCGCCTGCCCAAACCCGTTCGGGTTGGGTTGTTTCAGTTGCGTCTGCCCGCCCAAACGCATTCGGGTTGGGCCCCCTAAGCCCCCAATCCATAATCCCTTAACTACTAACTCATTATTCGACCCCTAACCCCTAAATGCACCTAAATCCCCTAACCCCTAACCGCAAATCCCTTAAGCCCTCCAAATTGGAATTAGCTTTGAAGAAGTAATTGTTTTCTCTAATATGGTTTGTAAGTTATTTAAATAGAGGTATCTTCTCTAGAGTTATTTTTTAGATCCTGTTAGCCACCTATAAATTTTTCATACCAAAAGGTGGCTAAAATCATTTTTTAGAGCCTTCAAGGAAAAAATTTTATTGCAAAAGGTGTTGGCTCTTGAAGTCTCTTAAAATCCCCATGCCTCTGTCCAAAATCTTCACTGCTGTGCCCGTTATGCCCCAGAAATTCTGCTGATTTCCAAGAGAGAATATTGCTGCAAGCACCATTTTCCCCTTCCTTCCACTTCCAAAAATAACCTCATTTTCCGCCCTTTAATCCCTATTAAAATCCCTCATTTTCATGTTTTTACCCTTTCCCCTTCATCAAAACCCCTTTGGTAAGGTTTAAGCCTCCTTCTTTGCCTTATTGAAACCCCCAACATCCATTAAAAACATGGAAAATTGCATAAAAACACATCTTTTATATTATAGACTTAAGCCCCCTTGGGCTAAGTCTTTAGCCATTTCCATTGCACATGCCCTGGTGATGGAACTAGGCACTGAGCTGTTTGGGCGCTTATCGCATTGGAGGTAACACAGTGTGCAAGTCTTCCCCCTTTATTAAAGGCTCCGATGTTGATTAGCCCCGCGCGTCATAACCCTCAGTCATATTGCTTTCCATATAACCCGTGGCCCCGTAGGCAGGCACCAAGCCAAATCGAAAATATAAAACCTGTCTGATGCACAAACCTTTGTGTACATTTGATTTTTGGGTTTTTAATGTTTTTTTTCGTTATATTAAAAAGAAAAACTGGGCAGAATTCATCGCACCGCTTTTGAGAGGGAGACGGTTTTTTCCGTTTGGCAGCGATCAGCACCACCGGTCGACACGTGGCCTTGAGCATTGTTGAAAAATCACCCTCATCGCACATTAAAGTTCGAATGTGGAGGGAGTATGATATCGATGCGTGCCGTTCGATCTGAGGCCGCTCATCGGACGGTGATCGCACTCTGAAGAAGCCCGACAGATAGACTAAGGTACGACACGATATTAAAAGCATCTCCGCCGTCGATCTGATCTGCAGATCGACGGCCCAAAAATAGTCGCCCTGGTCCCCACAGCCATGACATCAGTCCCACAGAACTGGTGGCCCCGAATACCCAGTCAGCATCCACCCGACATCAACAGATTGGGGCGGGTCTTCGTTGGTCCTCGCACAGTCATCATATGCGGACCCAGGGACTTTATACAGCATGATTTTATTGACCGTTTTTTGAGGTTCGGGGCCTGTTTCTAAGGTTTAGTGGTACCCAATCTCCACCGTTGATCGCGTGGGCTGATCTCATCTGACGGCCCACGATCATCCCGAACCCCAAACGCCATTTTTGACCATTTTTCGCCGAAACAAAGGTTTTTATCCCATTTTCTCCATTTTTCCAAATAAAGCGTCTCTTTCGCTTTGACTATTCGCCCTCGCTCCCGACCGTCGATCTCTACGCGATCGACGGCTCCGATTTAATTCCTCCTCCACTTTCCTTTTGACCTCTCCAACTAAATCCCAACCATTGGATGATGTCATCCAACGGCCATGCTCTCCCCATATGTCCTTCCAAAGCAGTTAACCTATATATGCAGTATTTCATAATGTTTTTCGTATTTTGCAGGGTTTAAATGGTTTTTCCGCTATGCTGAAGGAAAATTCAAAGGCTGAGGGTGATGATCCTCCTGTCTTCGATTCATCAAAGGGAATCATTTGCAGGATTCAACTACACATTTCGTCAATGATTCATGAGGCATTGATGCCATATAATCCCTGCGCAGCACTGTACACCGACAAAACACAACAAGTCAATCACAAATCAAAGAATATCAGTGTCGAAGACAAAACGCACCAGCATGGAAGATTGAAGACAATTTTATGAGGATTACAGCCAAAAAATTTATTATCAAAAGCCTAATCCTCCCAATTAAGACACAGTTAAACATAAATCAAAAAGTTTTATCAGACATGAAAGCCTCTACCGCCACATCTGAGGCAAATTGATTCCTCCCAGCTACCACAGTGCCACCTGTGCCTCAAAGCATTCAAATAGAGGCCGAAGTTATTGATCAAGATCAGATATTTGCCTCAAGCACAACCGAATAGTTATTTCTGCCAAGGAACTTAATGTAAAAAATATCAACAGAGTAACTATTACACAACACAAAGCCTCAAAAGTCAAAAAGAGCTCTCACCGAGCTTAAATCTTAATGTAAATTATTTAATACAGAGGAAACCTATGTAAGCTTCTTCATTGAGCCCCCCAAAGGCCAAGAAGCCATTAAGACTGTATTAATTATCTTTACAGATCTTTATCAGATCTCACCTCCTCATTCTTCTTTAAATACTACTGGAGAAGTTGAGAAAGTGTTGGTTGGTTGATCACTAGTTGTAATACTGAAACTCTCTGAAATAATACATAGTCTGTTGAAGTTGAAGAAAAAATTGAAGTCTTGGAAGCCTTGATGATTTTTTTGCATGCTTGTTCCTTAGAAGGCTCTATCATTGGATCCATGAGCTTGGTTGTTGGTGAAGTATTCTAAACTGTTTAATGTTTTCTCCTGTTTTCATTATGTTCCATAATTTCTTACTACAGTAGGTTGAAAGTTTTAGGCTAAGAAATGACTCCTGGAAGCACCTTAGACCTGTTCATCCTTCACTATTTCATGTTTTCTTCTGCTGAGGTATTTTAGAGTCTTTAATCTCTCTCTTTAGTCCTCATGCTTGTTTATTTCCTTAATAGTTCGAACAGTTGGTTTTAGCATGATTTATGGTTCTCCCTGCTTGTATGTTGCCACTTAAAGACTGTTATTGAAGTCTCCCATTGAAGTTCTTTTTTTTACAGTAAGTCAAGGAGGTCTGTTCTGATCTTTCCCTTTGTCCTTGCTTAAACAGTTGACTTAAAGGTCTTTTATACTTGTGATCATAGATGTGTTAGGTGTTCCCTCTTCTATGACTGCAAATATCAGTGAATATTTTATGTTTTCTAAGTCGTTTGAAATAAAATCTTTGAGGAAATAGGGTGTTCCCCAAATCTTAGATTTCATTTCGAAAGTTGTCTTGAAGTCATTACTTTCTTAAAGAATGTTTGTAGAATTTATGGTTAGCCTTGTCTATCCAATATTTCTTTATTTTTCAAGTTATGTTTTCAAGTTCCCTTCATTGAGAATCAAATTTCTCTTTCCAAATCATTGATGTCTATCTCATTCCAAAACCAAAGGATCATGCGGCCAAGTTAGATTTTCCCTCTGATATCCCATATCCATTGATGAGTATGTTATGACCTCTTCTTGACTCCATTTCCCAATGAACCAGATGTTTCTCCATTATATATATCTTTCCTATATCTTTCATGTTCTGCTGTATCAATTCAACCAAACAAATAAACAAACACCTGCACTTAATAACTTGTCTAAAACCAATACTTAAAGCACACAAGATAAACCTTTGCAAACAAACATTTGAGAGATCCCTCTCTGAGAACAGGAGGACTAGATCCTGCAACTCTAAAGATTGGTTCTGATGTTGCATTGTCTTTTGATTTGCCAAACTATCAAAACACGGGACACCAACATAATGGCGATCATGGTGGGACCCTGAGTAAAATCTTCAAAATTAAAACACTCACTGTCCATTATAACATAAGTAACCTTCTTCAAGCACTACCCAACATAACGGTAATCATGATAGGACTTATTTTGAATCAGTGATAGACTGAGTAATCCCTTAGGATTCTTATACAACCTTATCAAACCTTGAAGGAATCAGTTACCAAGCCATAAGAGTGAACTTTGTATGATTAAACACCTTAACTAAGTGTTAAATCAGATTTATGACACTCTCATAACCTGAAAGACCAAAATAACTCAGAAAAACCCAAAACATTTCAGTTTGGCTTCCTAATAAACATGGTAGTGGAACCATCCAATATTTTACCTTCATAAAATCTAAATAGTTTCCACCTGGCGACTCCATTAACCCCAGTAGGCCTATTACTCATATAGGTCCCCAAATCTCTTTAGGACTGTGTTAACCAGCCTTGAAGAAGTTTAGAAGCCTAGTCCCATACTAGATAAAACATCCTGAGAGGTGAAGCTCCAAAAAACAGTCCCTGAAAACCACAACCTCTCTTATTTTTGAAAAATAGTCTGGCTTCACAAAGGATAAATACTAGATCCCATCGAGACCCAAATCCTCCTTTAATCATTGACAATCCAGAGAGAATTCTGTGGCAAACTTCTAACTTTGGAAAATCAGCTGCTAATAGGAGCCTCTTAAGAACAAAATATTTCCCTGAAAACCTTGTTGTTTTGGAGGATTTACACTTTGATTTACATCATACAAAGAACATCTTTAGAACTAGATCTCAAGGTGACTTAAACCAAACTGACCTTGATATTGTAGATTTGCAACAAAGCTTCAGTAGAGAAGCCTCACCTTCCACTCCTCATGATTCCCAACTTCTTCATCACTTTAGTCTTTTTCATAACAAGTCTGCTCAAAATCAGTTTGCTAGCCCAAGTATTTCTTCCACTCCAATTCATACTACCACTGTGCAAAACACTCCTGTTCAGCTCACTTTCACTCTAGTAAATCCACCCCTTGTAAACCCACCCTTATTTCTAGCAATGGCAACATGGTATGCCCCATCTAGAGTGTCCATCAATCCATTTATAATGCTAAAATTAGAACACTTTTTCACAATATCACTACTAAACCAATGTAAAAGTTGCTATTAAAATGGTTAACCACAAAACATATTAACACAATCAATAACTTTATCATAAATAGAAAAAATAGAATGAAAATTTGGTGGTCATGCAGAATATATCTAACTCTAATTTGGTTTTTAATAATTAAATATATAAATATAAATTATAACAAAACCTCTTTGTTTATTCCCTCCATATTTTTTGATTCTTCCCTCTATATTCATTTTAAATTTCAGGCGCTATTTCTTTGCTGAGCGTTAATGGGATTTAATACTCTGTTGATGGTATGGAATTGGCAGATTCACTCCCAATACCCTCTGAATTAGAGAAGCTGTGGGTGTTTCACGCAGTGTGATTGTTGTACAGTAGAACCTGCACCACATTGGAAATAGACAAGTGACATTGAGGCCATGACCAACTTCGGTGAACAATTCCGGTGAACAATGTGGAGATTCCACCCACTGCTGAAGATTATTCGAGGCCTATTAATTCTTCCAAAAATAAGTGTTTTCATAATACGATGGAGCGAACCAGGAGGAGAACATTGAAAGTACTCTACTCCCCAGCTACGCTCGTTGTTGCACCTAATCTAAATCCAAAGGTAAGCCTCACCCCCATATCCCTCTGAGATTGTTAATAAATAATTTTTCTATTGATTTTTGAAAAATGGAATAAATTATATCACTAGACCTGTTAGAAATCATTGTCCGTAGTCTGAGGACGAGAAGGACTTCAAAACTATGAATCCGTAAACCCTTAATGCAATATTATTTCTTAAGATTTCATAAAATTATGGTTTGTGTCATTTACTGTGTTTGCATAGAGAAAAGTGAGGTTCTCTTACAACCTAGGGTAGAATATATGTGAACCGTGCATGTTTCATGCTAATAAAATAAAATGTAAAAAAGGTCAACAATATCTGATGTCTAATGCTCTAAAAAATTATTGGTGCTTTTAGTGATTGCAACATAAGCTTATTTTCTGGCAGTACAAAGAGCTCTCCTTTTGTCAGGCAAGCAATAAATCCATTCATTCTCAGAAGTATTTGGACAACATGGAAGAAGGTAGTTGGTTTGGTGTGTCTTCTGCATTACATATGATGCATAGTTAGTGACAGTGTCGGGTGTTGGATCTAAGCCATCCCATTGAGATTGATACTGCTATCGAATCTAAACTCACCCACCGATCTATGTCTGAAAACACCCCTCATTAAAAGAGCTAGAAATCTGGATACCAAAAGAAAGTGAAGAAGGAGCCTGGTGTGTTAGCTAGTGGTTGAGTGTTGTGGCAAGTAGGAGCTCTTAAAATCAAGTCCTTGGGTTGGTGGCCTCTGATAAATTCTTGATATTGGTGGGCCTCACTCAATGTCCTACCTACCTGGGGTAGGTATCAAATTTTTTCTAGCTATTTTACCTTGGGTTTCATCCTCATAATGAGGGGAAGTGCCTGGAGTAACATGGGATATGTATTTACAAGGAAAATAAAATTCTAATGTTTGCAAAAGGAGAAAAAGATAAGAAAAATAGCCTAGATCCATCCAACCCTCGATCTTTTAAGAAGCAAAATGTTTGCATCTATCCTTTTAATGCATCTTGGTGTTTAATAGATCTAGGGTTAAGATGGATCTTCTGGTCACGTTGTTTTAGTAGGCAAAATTTTGCCCAACTAAGGACCATTTCACATGACAAGATAATCAAAGTCAAGTTTGGATACAGTAGTATATGATTTTGCATAGGTTTTTGTTAGTAGTAGTAAGGTTCTGTTAGTGATATTTAAGGTTAAGTCAAACACTTTTTAGTTTAAGTTTTGGATTTTTTCACTTTCTTGAAGTATCTAGCCTCACGTATTAGGCAGTGAGAAGCATTCTTTATTCTATCTAGTCAATTTTTTTTTGTACGCCTCTATTTTATGTTGGCATTGAGTGGGGGGGAATTTTGCAATTGTTTTTGGGTAGTAAGTATAGTAGTTTCACTAATAAATTCCATTACTTTTGGATCTCTTTGAAGTATATATTGACCTTTGCTTGAAGTTGTTATTGTTGGAAACTCATGGATAACCAAGAAAGCTTGTAGTCCATGTATAATGGGTTGGGTGCAATTTGTATTATTGAATGACATTGCTCAAAAGCCTAACCTAAAACCTAACCCCCAACAAAAGCAAACAAACACTATCCCTGTTCATTGTTGAGGGATATAGTAAATTTCAATTTTTTCTATGTTATGCTAATTATATTTGTATTTTTTTTTTCAAAGTCAGGAGGTAGAGTTTATATTAAAAATTCTATGGCCATACCATACAACTTAAGTTTACAAAAAATATGTAGTCCTGGGAAATCATGACCTGGAATTCCCAGCTAAGGATGAAGGTTGAAATAGCAAAAAAAAAAATACTATGGAGGCCTATCCATATCTACCTCTTAGAAGTCCATAGCCATACTACTTAACGCATTGGAATAATGTAAACGGTACTCAACAAACACACTAGGTTACTAAAAGAAAATAAAAAATGTAATGCCCATTTTGGGCTTTAGTTACTAGGTCCACATGAATTGTTAGCCTCTAGGTCTTCATATTTCATTGTTCTAGAGCTAGTATCAAAGTAGATAACCACATGTTTGTCTTTAGTGAGGCCTTCCAATAGCTTTGAGATATGGGCACTTAGGGTTTATCCATTGAATGATGTATAGAAAATGAGGTAGAGTCTACAGAGGTGTTGCTTAAGTTGAGAGTAGGAGCTAACTCAAACTCTAGAGGGAGGTTGAAGTGAACAAATTTACACCCAACCATCATTTATAGACTCCATATTTGAGGCCATTTCCAACTAGTTCCCTCTAAAAATGGTCATGGAGGCCTGAAGTTCATCCTCCCATTCCCTCTAAGCCAGGAAACACTTAATAATCTTTCCAGAAATTCCACCAATCAATGCACTCATAATCCTACAGAGCACATAAAACTGAGTTACCAATATTTAACCTTGGCTCATAGCCAAAGCCCACCTGCAATTCTGATGGAATTCTCACAATGATTATGGCATAAAAGGGTATTAGCTCTAACATCAAATCCATTACCCACAAACAATTGCAAATCATTATACATTCGAATACTTATCCCTCTCACCAAGGATTTATTTAACGTAACATAGGACCAATGTTCACCCTTTGGATGGATCAATTAATCCCACATGTAGGATCCATTTCCACCAAAATATAGTTCTTTAGAGAATGAATCAAATAAACGTGCATAAGATTAGAAGGTGAGGTCGTTTAAGCCTTGTCCTCCACATTTTCTTCATGATAGGTATCATGGGAAGGGTTTCTTGTCTTAACACTTTGCTACTTCATGTGAGTGGGCACATGGAGTTCAAGCCTCTTACCCCCTCCTTTACACACAAAACACCTCCTTGTATTTGAACCCTTTAATCGGCCTTTTAGTTTTCTTCAACATTTAGAATTTAACATATTTTGGAAAGCTTTAGGTTTGTAGGTAGCGGGAGTTTGAAGGAGGGATTAGATAACTGCCATTTAGTTTTTGATCACTGTCACCTTTCAAACACATTTTTCTTTTAGTACATTGGCCTTTTAGTTTGCTTCAACATTTCAACTTTAATATTTTTTGGCAAGATTTAGGTTTGTAAGTAGGGGGAATTTGAAGGAGGGATTAGATAACCACCATTGAGTTGTTGATCACTATCACCTTTCAAACAAATTTTTATTTTAGTACATCAAATCCTTGATGGACTTTAAGAGCTTCTGGTTCATTGGAATATGCTGAAAATAATTGCAGTTGTGCTTAGATTCATGTCGATATCTCAACAGTTAGAGAAAATCTCTAACATTTATGATTTTACCTGATATCTAATAGAGATACCCATATGTCTTGTAGCAAATTGCTTAATAATTCAATATTTTTGATATATATATTTGTTTGTTGGAGTTGAATTCAAAGGGAAAATGTGGAGACAAGTAGTGTAGAACACTATGTATTTCCTGCTTTGCTAGGTTGTTGCATTCATCAATTATGTGCTAAGTCTCTTTCTGGAGCTAAATTTAGGAGTAATTTGTAGAGTATATGGTGTTGTTTATCAAATATTTTGTAGAATTGAGAGTAGATTTCATGCAAAGAGGGGTAGGAAAATATTAGGAGTTGAATTGAAAAGGAAAATGTGAAGACAGAGTAGCATAGAAGACTATTTATTTTCCACTTTTCTAGGTTGGTGCATTAAAAAATTATGTGTCACAATTTGTGGGAGATTCCAACTCTTCTATATTTTTTAGAGAAGGGAAAAAGTCTATTAGAATAGGGAATCAACTTGGAGTAGCGTGCTTCAAACTTCAAATGTGGGTAATATCTAGCAAGTGAATTGTCGCTGGATCCAAGTGGCACATATGTATTTGCACTGTTGTGAAAGAAAGTAAAGGTGAGGTTGTGTTGCACATGTAAAACTTGAGGTATGCCATTACAAGTTATGAAAAATTTCAAAATATGAAATGAATTTTGGGACAACATGCATTTCTCTGTTTTTGAAATTTTTCTTTGTATCACTTAATAATATTTCTATAAATTCCACCAATCAATGCACTCATAATCTTGCAGAAGCACATAAACTGAATTACCAATATTTAACCTTGGCTCAGAGCCAAAACCCACCTGCAATTCTGATGGAATTATCACAATGATTCTGGCATAAAAAGGTATTAGCCCTAACATCATATCCATTAACCACAAACAATTGTAAATCATTATGCATTTGAATCCTTATCCCTCTCACCAAGGCTTTCTTTAATGTCACATAGGACCAACATTCACCCTATGCTCTCTTGAATTTCAAATTTGATTTTATTATTTTCTCACTGTTAAGACTTCCTTTCAAAATTTCTCTACTTTCCATAGGGTTTTAGTTTAGTAGTGAAGGTAGTCCCTTTCCTAGTTTCCCACTACTTTCCAATCTCCTGAGAGCATATGCCCAAGTGTCGTGGACCGGTTTTCCTACATAAGTAGGCCGCTTTGTGGTTCACCCCTTATGGGCCGAGGGATATTAGTCGTGTGGAAGTGGGGCCATATGTAATATCTAGCTTGTTGAAGTGTCATGCACAAGGAAAAATGTTGCACCACTGTGTACTCAGGCAAACCAAAATCGTTGATGCCCACGAAGCCAGATCTAGTTTTTTCATGTGTGCCATATGTGTGCATGGGAATGTTTGTGCACATATATTTCTCTAAGCTAAGTATCATATATGAGAGTTGAAAAATCAAGACTTGTCTAACATTTGTAGGTTACAAATGCCAATTTTTTTTTCTAAACTATTTCAAACTCTGAGAAGGGAATTTCACTTACTGTGTTCACATTTTCTTTAATCCAAAATTGTGATCTACTTGATAAGGTGTTACAGTGCTTCTTTGTTAGATATATTTGTAAAATATAGAATGGAAAATTATTGAAAGTTTGTCATATATTTCAGAGCCCAAAACCTACCAGGTTAAATGATATAAATCATAGTTTAGCCAGTTAGCATTCAGTTTGAGACTGTAAATAGTTAGTTGTACAAACATTTGTGCCATAGTAGTCCAATTTTCAAACATAGAATATTATGCATATTCTATCATTGCAACAATCCACAAAGAGATTCATAAGGTATATAAACATTCAAAATACCAAGAGGCTAGTTTGAATTCAACTGATACTTATTTTTCTTACAATTAGTTTGTTAGTTGATGCTACCAACCTTGTTTTTTTTGCAAACAAAACTCATCTCAATTGCAACATGTTTGCTAGACGGATTATATGATATTTATATATTTTACTACAACCGAATGGTCTCTATGCATTATATGAAACATAAAAACTGTTAAATACTATTCCCAAACAAAGTATTGTTTTTAGATTAATTAGATCATCTCTTATGCAATACTTTGAAATGCATTAACTGTATACCTCCCTCAAACAAAATTGTGCTTTCAGATTACAAACTTTTGCAGAAGCCATTCTTTGTGACACCATTTTCAAGAATATCTACAATGCTTATAGGGGTGGCAAGTGAGGGGGGAAGGTTCTTTTTGGCCCCGAAGGATAGATTGAATTAGGCTACTCTTGGAATCTAGGAAAAGATTCTAATCCTTCAAGGCCTTATTCTGGTTGCTTCTTCTCCAATCAGGTCCCTCATTATAATAGGAGACTCCAATAACACCATATGTCATCTTGTGTTGAGAAATTTTTCTTCAGACTCTTAGCTGTGACATCTCCACACAAGAATCATGGGAAATCTATCCATATTACCAATCACACAAGTAAATCATGTTCTAAGAGACCTCAACGCTATAGCTAATAGGATGGCCAACCAAGCCTTATCACTAGCACCTGAAAGCATGCATATCAAAGGAACAATGGAGGGAGGAAATGATAAAATAATTCAATGGATATGTCTACTCAATTAAAAAGCATGGAAGTATTTCTTTCTGCATGCCTGGAACGTGGCAATCATAGACTGTCTTGTGACAACAGTGATAGAGTTAAGTTGAACTGCCATATTGTGATAAGTAAGTTAGAGTAAAATGTTTCCAAGTCTTTGGAATCCATGAGAGGTACCAAATAATCATGTATACAATTGGAGCACCTTAATAGGTGAAGAGAGGAGTTTCCTTGTGTGAATGGCATGGTATAGCCAGTTCTGGCCCATCCCTAGAAGTAGTCACCCCATGCAAGTTGGTAGTGGGAAATATTCAACACAAATAGGGACTATAAAGGCAAGGTCGTGGAGGATTAGAGAAGTTAAGTTTTATATTACCCCCTCTCCTTGCGCATCAATGAGTTAGGAATTGAAGGAACTCAGGGAGGTAACTTGCTCAGGGGACCTCTTTGTTATATTTTGCTGGATTTGGTTCCAAAACACTCTATGGCAAGCAGGGTCATCAAGGTAATTGGCACAATCATTAACAGGAATGTCAGAGGCAATTTGGACAGGGGATGGAAGCTCATAAACTCTGTACCCAAGTCACTTGATACGGGGATATGGGGATACGGGGATTTGAGAATCAGATTCGGGTATGGTGACCCTCGGAACATGACACGTCTGTGATACGATACGTTATATATATATATATATATATATATAGATATATTAAACATTATATATATATATATATATATATATATATATATATATATATATATATATATATATATATATATATATATAGATATATTAAACATTATATATTTTTTACACAAATTCATACAAATTCATTGATTCAAACATAGATTTAAGATCTTAGATACTCATGCATGATACATTGATACATCATACAATTGTCAAATTTACTTAGAAAGACAAGATAGTAAGATACTGTAGTTTTCTCATTAAGACATCAGAATCAAAATGTGTTACATACATACACTGCCAATGGCAAATAGAAATAGAAAATACAAAAAAGATATAGTCTACAAAACTACAAGCCTGAAGCCTCAATGAGTCAGAGTCAATGAGTCATCAATCCTCATCATCATAATCAACATCACTGTCCTCATCTCGATCATCATGCTCACCACTGCTCTCCTCTGGCTCTGATGCATCCTCCTCCTCTGTCATCTCTGCATCTGCTGGTGTGGAGGATGATGCCTCTACTCCATCATCAAATTTGACAGGCTCTAGCACTAGCGCATTGAGATCCAAGTTGGCCAATGCCAACTCAACGCTGTTGTCTAGACCCATATCATCAGGAAAGACATCCCACATCTTTGTCTTTCCTTTCAACCAATCCTCCCTCTGCCTGTAGATGAGACGAAGGTTGGTGTGCACATACACCATTGTCTCTGCCCTGGACTGCTCAAGCTTGATCTTCTTCACACTATACAAATTCCCATATGTGCTCCAATTCCTCCCGCAACAAGAGGATGAAGTCACCTAAGAGAGGAGCCTCATGGCTAACTGCTGTAGAGGAGGGCTTGTTGCCCCATGAGTTGCCCACCAAGAATATGGCTTCTTAGGCCCCTTATCTCGAAGCACATCATAGCTTGCAAATCGCCCAGTGCCAGTGGAAAAATCTGCAAAGGCATCCTCCACCTCATCAAGGGATGCCCTCTCCTAAAAAATCCTCCTCAATGCATCTTTCCTAACCTGTGATATTTCACCATCCATGTGAGGAGGTAATCTGTGGGAAGTTCCACCATTCAGCCACTCATGGCTGTAGTATTTTGGGTTCAAGGAGTGAGCCAAACAATGTAAAGGTGTGCAATTCTTGTTCCATCTGTTGACAATAATATCCTGTATGCTGGTGAAGAAGGCCTCTGGTGATGTCTCATACTCTGGGCACTGACTCTGTAAAACAATGGTCCTCACAGACTCAATCATGGAATCCCATCCCTCATAAACCTCTCCTAGGATGGGTTGGTTTGTATCTGCAAATCGGAGCAAGGAAATGATAGGCTCCATGATCTGAATAACTAGATCTATCTTCTCCCACCATAGATCATCCAACACTGTGTCTTTCACTTTCTTTGAGGCTGCTTGATTCATCTTTCTCCAAAAAGACCAAAACTCTGAAATAACTAATATTATCTCCACTCACTACCAGCAGATTCAAGATGTGAGTATGGAAATCTAGCATCTCCAACTCCAAATGAAAAATGCACAGGCTATGGAATAGGGAGAAGCACAGGGAAGAGATCGTTAGGCGTCTTCAGTAAATTTAGTCCAAGCTGCTTCAATTGGATTACCTAACAAACCTCAACCAGGTATCCTTAATAGATAATTTGATTATCATAGATGATTAAGAATCCACCTTGGTTTAAATTTTGTTCAATTCGTTTCAATTGCTATCACATATACACCTATTCCATAAAATGTATCCTTATGGATTTTTTTGGACTCTTGAGCCTTGCAGTAGGATAGAGACAATCGACGTGATCGAACATGTTTAGTTACAAAATATTATGCTACATTATGCTACAGAATGCTATGGATGTACCTTCGTTGTGGTTCAACACCATTTTTCCAATTCAAACTACCTTGTTATTAAAAAAAAGAATATCTTCAATACTTATATTTATATCGATGATTCAAACCTAGATATTTAGGTTCATCATCAATACATAAGTCCAAACGTTTCAAACCAGGGTATCTTAGTTTCAAACTAGGATTCTTAGTTTTGAACCATGAATGAGGCAGATAACATTCGTTAAGAAGAAAATAGAGAGTGGAGCTGCTGATATCTCCTTCCTCTGCTGCGGAACCTTTGCCTTGGTTGCAACTTTCACTCAATATGCCATATTCTCTTTATGTTCTCCTTGTCATGTCGTCGATGCCCTTCTGCACCAAAATTTTGGGTCTCATCGCTTATCTTCCCCTGTTCATTGCAGATTTAAATTTTGGTCATGCATACAAAATAAAATGATCCCCGTTTCTCTTACAGAGTAGGAAAAAATCAATATTAATACGAGTTATATTAATAGAACCATCTGGTGAAGCTTAGTAACTCTTGACTCGTCTATATTAGTTATTCTTGTTTTTTCTGTCAAGTCATTTAACTTGACAAACTCTAGGATTTGATGGGGAAATTTTTCTCTAGATATCCCTAAGAAATCAAAACAGTAATAACTTAGCATTAGCAAAGCATGTAATGGAAATATTTTTACTTTGTATGATAGACTTAAAAGGGAAGCTCCTGGCAGTATCTCCACCACAGAACTTTGAAATATTAATCAAAAGAAAATTTTGTTGTCAAATGAGCTAAACAGAAAAGTTATTTCTGTAAACAAAAAAGCTATTTCTGTAAACAGAAAAGCTAGACAGGTTCATATGAATTTTTTGTAGCAATGGCCCATTATAATACAAAAATTTTCTGTCTATCAAAAAAATAATCCGTGGTGCTTAGTTTAATTAATGAGCACTTGAATCCAACTAAAATAGGCCATTTCAATTAAAAGGTGCTCTTCCCTTAACACTGTCAAAACTTAGAATTTATGTTGGCACTGGGCAGGAAAGATTTTATTTCTGTGAGGGGTCATTGTGTTGTAAACTAAACTGCACATCAGCAGGGATGCTTCTCAAGAGCAATGCAAGAGCAACATAAATACCACCTCGTTTTCCTCATTCATCATTTAGTACAAACTGATCAACAAGCTACGGTTGAACCTGGTCAAGCAGCCCTCTAGTCAAGTCAAGTCAAACTTCTGCCCTTCAAACTTCGGCCCTCTTTGCTCTGACCTAGGCCAAATTTCAGCCTCCAGAATATGCCCAGAAAACTCTACCTGCCTAGAAACTGCCCAGAAATTTACATGTGAAAGTTCAAGAGAGAGAGAGAGAGAGAGAAATATGATAGAGATGAATTCATCCTTCTTGTCCTTCATCCTTCTTCTCCTTCGCTTGAATGCCCATAAACTGTCTTTCTTGTGTATGATTGAATGGTGCCTTTTTGGAGGAGGTTGAATGCCTTTATATAGTGTTCTATCTTCACGAATGGGTTTGTCTCTTCACTGGAGCCGAATTGACTTGAGGAAGGGCTGACTTGATTAGTTTGGAGCCAAAAATTCAAAATTCAAATTTCTCATAATATTTCTTTCAAGTGCTAATCAATAAAAATGACATGAAGAACATGCCTTACATTTACATTATACATTACAAGGGATTAAATATAAATTATGAAGACTGACCATAGCTATAAAATTCAACATAGCATGCCTTGCTAGGTAGGTTTAACATATTTTTTTTTGTTAACAGTAGCTCATCCTTTTTATGGATTTCAAGTGTTTTAGATTATAAATTCCAGCAAAAACATTGGAATTATCTGCTAGAGGTATTTTGGATGTCTTCATAGAGAATCTAGATAACATCTTGATGTAATATGCATTATGGTCTCTCAGTCTGATGATGGTGACTGTGTCACCATCAGGTCTAGTAGCATGTTTTCCTCTTATTCCATTTTGTTATCCTTTAGCTACTGTATATTTTTTCCTGCATGACATCACTGCATGGAAACCAAGACATTATGAAGTGGATTTCTGCTTTTTCTTCCTCATATAATGTCAATGTTTTTCCATCTTGGTGTCAGTATGCTAATGTTTTCAGCAATAACGTCCTCAGAATATGGAGATATGCTAGCTTCTTGGGTGTTCATCACGAGACTATTTTTTTCCTCCAGTGAGAAAAATTTGTAATTTCCATTCATAGTGGAATGGATAATTACATTCTTTAGGTGCCTACAACATTTGTCATAAAGAAAATAAGATATAGCAGCATCTTCTTAGTCTCAAGGATGTCTAATACATAAAGGCTAGCTGTAAATATAATTTCTGTTCAAAAATACTCCCACATATGTATTCTTCGAGTGTTCTATCCAGCTTCCTGGATTTTATACAGTCTCGTTACAGATGGCCAGACTATATAATCCTGGTGGTTGAACTATTTTATAGTAGCACATTGTTAGCAGGTGATTTAGAATAATGTTTAAATGAATGTTACCTGTTGCATGTGTAATGGAATATGCTTTGGTCACATTAACAGGTTTACCTCGAGAAAAAATAAATTTCTGTTGTAATGTGTTGTTTGAAAGCATAAAGACAGATATAATTGGATGATAATACAAAACATCATAGAGGATTCATCCAACACTAATATTTTCATCTTGATCAGTTTCATTTGTTGTTGATTAGTATACCAAATAAATTGGAGCCTGTGTACATCATACAACTAACTAAATATTTTCATTTTCATCCTCATAAATTCGTCCATTTGGTGTGCATATTGTCAGTCATTTAAGCTGTTTGACAGACACTATGGGTTCAATCTAACCACTCGAGTCCATCTAACAAATATGGTTAATAACTGTTGGCTGTTATGTTGCAAGTATGATATTTTCAATTTCATTTCCAACCAAAATCTAGACGACATTTTGGATTTGTTAAGCATAGGCCTGATCCATAGCAGTGCTCATTTCTTTGGCAAAATTTCTGACAACTCTTTTGTGTTTCCTACTATGCTTTGCATTATGTTTTTCACACTACGGTCCTGGGAGTTGAGTTGGTTTTCCCAAATGAGACATTTTACAAATGTATTATCTATATTATATAATCATCTTAGGCTTTGGACAAAGTTTTTAGTACATAAATCTCTTGCAGAGGGACTATATTCGATGTTTACTCTCATCGCTTGGCATGCATGAGCTACAGATGTGCCATTGTTGGGCTTTACAGATGAATAAAGATAGAAATCCCCTTATTTACTGAGTGGACTCTGTTTTTAATTGATTTCTCAAATTCCTTCCACATTTCTTGATGAGGGCAACAACCTCCTTCTCTATTGAAGTAAACATCATTTATAACTGGATTTTTGTAAGATTTCATGTATTGCTAGGACATTGGGAAAAATTCAGCCTTACAATGTCATGGAATCCAATTGTAAAGGAGCTAATTGGTCCAGAGAACTACTCACTTGATTTTTACTGCATACACTACAACTACATAAGAGATCCACGATGTAGAGCATGATGCAGAAGAACTCCTGTGAAAAATGGTCAGGTTGTGAACAAAGTGGTCAAGCTTCCTTTGCCAACTCAACTGTCAAAACACTATAAAATGATGATGTTGTGTTACCTTGGAAACCTTCTCTTGTGGATAGGATAATACTCTGGAGTTATTAACTAATTCTAGTTCCATTCGTGAAGATGTAACGGGTTCATGGTTGCACTACCCTATTGATGATTCATTAGATAAAGGAATATTGCTCTGAGTTCTTTGGAGGGTTTTTCTTGCTGTATCTCTAAATATAGGTCACTAGATCCAAGGTTATTTCATTTGCTATATTTTTATTTCACCCATTTACTTATCTTGGATCTAACACAAGCACTTAATTGAGTTGTCATGCTTGGGAAAATTGAATATATATTGCTCATTTGAGGTCAATTTACAATGAATTGTTTCAACATTGAGAATCAAGATATCTTTATGATCTACACACTCAAAGAAGACTAATCAATGTGACAATAGGGTGAACAAACTACTTAATAATAAGTGGAACAATTCATGCCATTTGAGATTGATTTCTAGGGTTAAATTCAAGCCTTCAGATCTAATTTTATTTTTGGTGGATATTGCATGATCCATGGTATGACCAACTTCGTGGTTATTCATTTAACACCTCAACACATGTGATTTATTTCTTGTATGTCATTTTACTCACTCTGCATCAAGGTCTGAAATGTGGCATGTTACACCTTGATAATTTCAATGTTTTTTTTGCACAATGAAGTCTTAAACACCTTCTAATGCAAGAAAATACAACAATTAGCTCAACAACCCACTTTATAATTCAACAACATATGAAGATTTGTCACTGACATAAAAACTTGGCTCTAGTTCTCATTGTTTATCTACATATTTTATGTGGTCAAGCACTGAAGTTTATTTCACCATTGTTTGATGATCTATATGCTCTGAAACTGAGTCATATAACACTTAATTTCTCATCTCTTAGCATTGGTGATGAGGATTACATCTTATGACATTGTTTAAAGTGTCCTTAAAGAAAATCAATACACAAGGTTCACAGAGTTTGAAGAAATTTAGTGTTTCAAATCCCTCTTAAGGTAAACCAACAGCATAATAAATCCAACAACCTAGCCTATAAGGCTGATGCCACACCTGATCTCAGACTTAAGAACCCTTAATCTACACCTATCCCATCTAACACAAAACTGTGTGTTCAAACTTAGTTTCTTCACTGTTGAGCATGATAATGACTTCTTCTAGGCTGGAAATAGTGCATACTGCAAATTATAAGCTGCAATAACAGATTTATCCTATTTGAAGATTTAACAGAAAGGATCGTGAACTTTGTCTGATATGGGTTTCAGAAATGTAAAGGATATGGTCAGTCGTGCATATATGCTAAAGATGGATAAAGAGGTTATAGACAGTAATGAGAAGCTTGAAAATATCGATCTTTCTTTGCTACTTTGGCCTGCAGCAGAGATTCGCCCAGAAGATACTCAATATTATGTTCAGGAACAAGTTCATGGTCTAGATATGGTACATTTGTGTGGGGCTCCTCCTTGATCCTGAGTCAAACATTAGATCATCCATGCTCCCTCTTGCATTTGGCTCTTCCTACAATTTCTCTTCTAGCAACCACCCTTTACGTAATTATTGTGTTCTGTATCCTCCTTTCATGCAGCTGCCCTTCCACACCATTTTGAACTGCCATTGCTGTCAGACACAAATTTCTGATAATGAGGGGGGTCTATTGCCTTGGTGGTCTTGTGAGATCACAGGTAGGGGTTCAAATATCCATCCCCCTCTCCACGGCCTCTTTGCTTTATCTCTAGCATTTTCTTCACCATGATGTCTTGGTGCTCATAATCTTCAATCACAAGGTACTCGTGATCTATTGAACCAGACCGTTGAGAGAAGCAAAGGATGGCTGAGGTGAAAAATAATCCCCTTGACTACTTTAGGCTCTGACGATTATGGAAAAGTCCTCTTCCAATTCAGATGAGGAAGTCCTATTTGAAAAGCCAGTTTAAATCCCTTGATCATGCTTCTATCTTGGCTAGATTGTTACATTTTCCCATAGGTTTATTGTGTCTGAACTATCCTCCTTGTCTCTTAGTTTGACTATGTACGACGGGTCCCACTTCCTTTGTCAGGGATGGAGGATTCAAGATCCCTTGGTTTTTAAAGTTAACAGTCATCTGCTGGGGGATTTTCTCTCTCTCGACAGGGTGGATTTTACTATTTCAATTACAAATGCCCCCACACATGCTACTAGTCTTTCTCAAGGGCTTCCTGATAGACTGATATTTGAAAATACTTCTGTTTCTTTCTAACGAAACTTCCATAGCTGGCGACATGTTTCCAAATTGCTTTAAGCTTTGTGGATTCTGATATCATATGCCAGTTTTGAAAGAGATCTGGTAACAAGGTAGGAAAGCTCCAGCTGAGGTCATGTTTCTCTATAAAACGACGTCAAATATGGTAGGGGTACTCACACATAAAGAGCAAAGGAAAAGGGGGCATCAAAAAGGGCCAAGGAAGCATTTTCCTCAGGAGTTGATCCTGTGTTAGGTTGTTTTTCAGTGGATAGATGTAAGAAAGTATTTGCTTTAGTCAAGTCCTCCTTCACCCAAACCTTCTTCCAGGTTTTGTTGAAGTTTCCCCTTCTTTCATGACCTCTCTTTACTATGTACAATTCAGTCTTAGAAGCTCTCCATTTTCAGTCATTTTGTCCCCCCTCGTTGGAATTCTGAAATTTTCTAGGATCTTTCTTGAGTGTTTTGTTGCATCTTTATTGATCTTGGTTCTAAATTCCTCCAATCTTTTCCTGTTTCTCTCCTTAAAGGTGTCCATCTTCAGCTTCATACCTAAAGTTCCAAAAAATAGAGCCCAAGAGCTGTTGTAAGGGCCCCTTTGGACTTGCTAAATCTTCCATGCTAGAGAGCGTTATCTTCAAATTCCATGAGTTCTCACAAACTTAGCATTGGATCCATCCTTGCTATCCCAAAAAATATAATCCTTAATTATGTTTGTGTTGTATCAAATGAAGCATAGATGAACGAGCAGACATTCTGGGGATATGGTGCCTGTGTAGTTTGCCTTAAAGCTTTTTTTCTTCCTTGCAAATATGTTGGACCATCTTTTCCATTAAAGCCTTATTAATCCAATCCCCCATAACATAGACCCAAGCCTCTGGAAGCCTTATACACATTCTTCCAAGCCAGCAAGATAATATTTCTTGGTCTGTTGTGTTCCTTAACGGACTACACATTTGCTGATATTTTGAGAATTGGCCAATTGTAGAATAGACTTTGACAGTTGTAGTTTGCCAGCTAGAGAGTGATTTCCCTTTACAAATTGTTCCTTTACTAGACAATCCTTTAATAATATTTTGCCAAAAAGGCCCTTCTTAGCATGATCATGAAGGAGAAGGATTCCAAGAGATTTCCTGGTAGTTTTTTTGGTGCTCTTCCTGTTGTGTTTGTATTTGTTAATTTTAGACAAACTTACTAGGTTTCCATAGCTGGTGACATGTTTCCAAATTGCTTTAAGCTTTGGGGATTCTGATATCATATGCCAGTTTTGAAAGAGATTTGGTAACAAGGTAGGAAAGATCCAGCTGAGGTCATGTTTCTCTATAAAATGACTTCAAATATGGCAGGGGTACTCACACATAAGGAGCAGAGGAAAAGGGGTCATTAAGAAGGGCCAAGGAAGCATTTTCCTCAGAAGCTGATCCTGTGTTAGGTTGTTTTTCAGTGGATAGATGTAACAAATTCTTTGCTTTAGTCAAGTCCTCCTTCACCCAAACCTTCTTCCAGGTTTTGTTGAAGTTGCCCCTTCTTTCATGACCTCTCTTTACTGTGTACAATTCAGTCGTGGAAGCTCTCCATTTTCAGTCATTCTGTCCCCCCTCGTTGGAATTCTGAAATTTTCTAGGATCTTTCTTGAGAGTTTTGTTGCATCTCTATTGATCTGGGTTCTAAATTCCTCCAATATTTTCCTGTTTCTCTCCTTAAAGGTGTCCATCTTCAGCTTCATACCTAAAGTTCCAAAAAATAGAGGCCAAGGGCTGTTGTAAGGGCCCCTTTGGACTTGCTAAATCTTCCATGCTAGAGAGTGTTATCTTCAAATTCCATGAGTTCTCACAAACTTAGCCTTGGATCCATCCTTTCTATCCCAAAAAATATAATCCTTAATTATGTTCAGGTTGTATCAAATGAAGTACAGATGGACGAGCAAACATTCTGGGGATATGGTGCCTGTGTAGTTTGCCTTAGATCTTTTTTTCTTCCTTGCAAATAT
Organism: Pinus albicaulis; assembly: GCA_034641835.2. NCBI lineage: Eukaryota > Viridiplantae > Streptophyta > Pinopsida > Pinales > Pinaceae > Pinus > Pinus albicaulis. The sequence goes on from CM076581.1 coordinate 1,438,939,044, forward strand.
GTTGGACCATCTTTTCCATTAAAGCCTTATTAATCCAATACCCCATAACATAGACCCAAGCCTCTGCAAGCCTTATACACATTCTTCCAGGCAAGCAAGATAATATTTTTTGGTTTGTTGTGTTCCTTAATGGACTACACATTTGCTGAAATTTTCAGAATTGGCCAATTGTAGAATAGACTTTGACAGTTGTAGTTTTCCAGCTAGAGAGTCATTTCCCTTTCCAAATTGTTCCTTTACTAGACAATCCTTTAATAATATTTTGCCAAAAAGGCCCTTCTTAGCGTGATCGCGAAGGAGAAGGATTCCAAGAGATTACACGGTAGTTTGTTTTGTGCTCTTCCTGTCATGTTTGTATTTGTTAATTTTTAGATAGACTTACTAGGTTTACATTTCAAAGGAAGCATAGTAGAGTCAGCAAGAGGCAGAGGAGTAGCTTTAAGGGACAACGCAGAGGAGCAAGGGCAGCAGCAACAATGACACAGAAGTTGCGCAACACAAAGGCTTTAGCTGCTATGCAGGCCCAGGAGAGGCAGTGCTGTAGCTTCAGAGGGCTTCCAAAGTTAAGCAGAGGCCTCCAGAGGCAGCGTAAGGACTGAGCCACCCACCCTGGGGTTACACAGTCCCCTTTTGAGCATCGCAGGGGCACGTAGAGCCTAGCAGGGCTGATGCTGGGGCTTCAAGGGCAGCGCTGGGGTTTCTAGGGTCAGAATTGGGTTGAGTCTTGTAAATCCCATTTGAGGGTGTGGATCAGTCTGAATCTTAGTCTTAGAACAACGGGTTAGCTATAGATCTACTTTTTCTTTGTCGGGTTAACCAGATTTGGTGCCCAGATTTGTTGTACTCATAATCTACTTAATAATAATAAACCCTCATATTTGCTGCACCGGTTTTCTCACTTTTGGTTTTTTCGGGGACTTATGTCCAAAAATCAGTGTGTCACTTTGTTGAATGAGCGTAATATTCAGTAAATGATCTGCATGTGTAGGCTGTTAGTTGTGTTTACTTTGGTATTTTCTAAATATTCTTTTTGAAAATAACTTGTATAACTTAATCAAGTAGGATAAATAAACCATGATACTACGGTAGGATTTTTGCATAACTGTATTCAAGAATTTTCACAGATTCCATAATTCCAACCTGACTGGACAAAGAATTTAACAACCGAAGAAAGAGAGAGAATGAATGTCTATGGAAAATACTGTTGTCTGGAATATTTTTCAAGTTAATGTGCTTTATACTACAATGTTTACATTCATAATATCATATTACTTTACACAATTACTATTGGAATGTAGAGAGGTTTCTAAAGGAATATCCAATTGACAATTTTTTTGTTCATGTCACATAAAGTAGGGGAAAGGAGATGCCTTAATTCAGAGCTTTGGCATGCTTGTGTTGGACCGCTTGTGTTCTTACCTGTTTTTGGGAGCAAGGCTGTTTATTTTCCATAGGGTTACAATGAGCAGGTGAGGTTGTTTCTCACTAATTTTTAATTTGCAATCTTCTTTTGGATACAAATGACTGAAAATAATGAATTATTATCTTATTTTCATCATAAAATGTGATTCCAATATTTTGAAATTTTAATGTTACGTAATGAAACTGATCATAATCAATGTGATTTTAGGTAGCTGCTTCAACAAACAAGGAGGTTGGTGCTCATATATCCAATTATACAAATTTTCCAACTCAATTAAATAATCCAACTTCACAATGTTACAATGCATGTGGGTTCTCTGCATTTCATCCTTGCTTTGGTTGTGAACACTTTTATTCATATCGCTATATATACAAGATTTAAAATTTAATAAACACCTTATTGAATGCCAGGAAGATGTGGAAACAGATGAAGTATATGCTCAAATGACATTGCAACCTCTTAATGTTGTAAGACATTTTCAATTTCATTATATGTTCTTTGCTATAATTTCCAATTTTGGTGAGAAATGCTTTGGTACTAGTTCCATTTGTGCAGGGAACTAAAAATTGATGATACTGTGCAACAAGCGAAAAATATTGTTATTTTGGTTTTGACCTTGGCACGCCAAGCAAGCAACCGAATCACTTTTATAAAACATTGACTGCAAGTAACACTAGCACCGATGATAGGTTTTATGTGCCACGACGCGCTGCGGAAAAATTTTGTCCTCCACTTGTGCGGTTCTTATTTTCCCATAGTTGTTGTTCTATTTTTGATTTAATAGATAAGTGCTTAGAATTTTAGACATTTTTTAAGAGAAGAATACATTTTTTGAAGGATCAAAAGGTAAGGGTATTTGTCATATTTGTCTCTTATTAAGTTTTGTTTGTTTTGGGCAGGATTTCACTAAGCAACCACCTTTCCAGGAACTCATAGCCAATGATATTCATGACAATGAATGGAAATTTTGGCATATTTTTCAGGGTAAGTTATAACAGTTATTTGAATGTTGTTTTGGAATAAAAGGGGATAGTGAATATGTAATTATGTGTAGTTTAATTTTGATACTCTTATATCATTGCAATGCATTTTGAAATGTATACAGGTTGTGCATATATCAAATTTGTTTCCACATTTGAGGTCATACGTGGCAGATATATTTTAAAATTCTTGTTAATGGTGTTAGTAGCTACCCGTACACTCTAAAAAGTATCTAATATAGCTAGTCCCAGTTACTTTACCTTTGAATGTGGAGCCAACATGTTTAGTTTTTCTCTGGATATAATTTGTTGGCTTCTGGGAATTTGATTCCTTTTCCCCTGGAATAGTATGCCAATCATTCAAGATGTTTATATTGACGCTATATTTCCAGTTAGTATCAAATTTACAAAGTCTTATCTTATTCTTTTTTAGTTTCTTGCTGTAATCTTGTGTCAGCAATACTTTGCTCCACCCATTAGATTTCTACTGACCAGTTTTATTGTTGAAGTGTCACTGCTTCTTAAAGATAACTAGATGAAACGATACAACTACAAAAGTAGAGCATGAGACATTCATAGTAGAAATTGCTAGCTCTACTGTGTTTGATTATGTTGGATAAAATCAAAATTACAGTGTACCATAAGCATGAGAATTCAAAATACTGAATGTGTGCTATTTGCATTTATTACTTTAGTTGAAGATAACATTTCATCAACAAATGTTGTACAATGAGAACACAGTAGGTACAAAATTTATTCTATGGTGATGTTTTATTATTATTATTATTTTTATGTAGATCATTTGGCTAGATAGTGGCCACTATTTCCCAACTGAAGAAAGCTTGTTCGATTTTCTTGCTTTTATGGGGAAAAGTGACATTAACAATATTTCTTAACTTAAATATTTCTTATGTTTAGGTATATATCGTATAAATTCTTTATAGTCTACTTTAGTTTATATTCCAGTGTTCATCAACTTTCATGTCTTATACTCTGCATTGTATATTGTTTTTTTTTTTGCTAGAGAAGGAACTCAGTATTGATGGCAAGAAGCATGAATTGAAGAAAGAGGAGAACAATAACATTAGAGCGACAAAATGCAAATTAAAGGGAATGAAGAAAATTGGTCTAGTGGTACCTGTAGGGCCAATATCCCACATAAGACACACATAGAGACTGATGACCAAGCTTTCAGAGTTGGTGAATTCACCTACAATGTCTTCTGCAATTTCTTCGCAACAAAATGATAATGTTTTGAAGTGATGAAACAATATTTCATGTGTAAATTGTACTCCAACCAATATTAAGTTGGAAACTCATATTGTAATACTTGACATTTTACATAATATAATTTATGTGTTATTTATAGTTGCCCTTGATATTACTTAGTATTATAATTAACATATGTAACTTTGTGTTTTCATATTAGATTAACATGTACATTGTATGACATTATTTTTTTAATTTAGTTGCAAAATCATACTAATTAATGTATGTTGATTAATAATGAACACATAAAATCAATCTACAATTACTAATTTAGTAGTTTATATTTATTAATTATGAACACAAATAAAATGAATATAGGACTAACTTAGTAGCTTATTACGATTGTTAATGAAAGTAAATGAAAAGAATATAAACTACTAAAGTAGTCATTTATATAATGAATATGAAACTACCAAAAAACAATAAATAACTACTGCAAATGATAAATTTGTGATTGCAAATAGTGACTAAATTTGCATATATACGACTATTAGTAGCTAATTTACAGTATCTTATAACACGACTAAAATTTAGTCATATTTATTTGGTCATTAATTAGTTTCAAACAATGACTAAAATTTTCATATATATGACTATTAGTAGCTAATTTACAGTATCTTATAACACGACTAACATTTTAGTCATATTTCTTTGGTCATTAATTGGTTTTTTCAGGTGATCATTTAGTAATATATTTTGTTGTATATTTGGTCATTAATTGTGACAATTAATGACCAAATCAATGATTAAATCAATGACCAAATCAATGACTAAATTAATGAAAGTCAATGACTAAATCAATGATTAAATCAATGACCAAATCAATGACTAAATTAATGACCAAATATACTACTAGACAACAAAATTGAGACAACCAATTAATGACTAAGCTAAAAACGACTAAAAATTGGTCGCGTTATAAGATATTGTAAATTAGCTACTATTGGTCACCGATCAAAAAATAGTTGTTTATATGAAAATTTTAGTCATTTTTTTAGTAACTAATTAGTCATTTTGTACTAGTGTTAGTGTTACCACAACCTCTACTTCCCCTACCAAATGATTACCAATCCAAAATCCCTCATTTCACTGGAAAAGAGTCTACAATAGCTCAACATCATGTATATAGGATGGAAGATGCTTTCGATTACATGGAGATAGAAGAAGAAACTGTGAAGATGATAATCTTTGCCCAAAGTTTAGGAGGAGATGTAAAGAAATAGTTTAAAAACTTACCTCCTAATAGCATAAATGATCTTCCTGCCTTGCATCAAACACTCATCAACAAATGGGAACTAAAAAAGAATCCTCTCCAAATAATAGCAGAGTATAGCAGCCTCAAGAGAAATCAAGGGGAGAGTGTTCATGACTACTCCACTAGGTTCAATAGCGTTTACAATGCTCTTCCACCTCACATGAAACCTCCTCAAGGCATGGCCTTAGTAAGGTATCTCGAAGGCCTTGATGCTGAAATGACTTATCAGTTAAGGGAGAGAGACTACTTAACCTTAGAAGACATGCAGAAAGGCGTTGTGAGCGTAGAAGCCAACATAATTGAGAAAAGAAATAGGTTGAGATTAGATAAGAAGGTAACTTATAAATATTACCTACTACCTTCAACCTCAACTTCTGACACAAGAATTGACAACCTAGTGAAGGTAATGGAGAGGATGCTTGAGAAGATAAATTTAAATGAGAAAGTGCCACCAAGAGAACCTCAAAATAACCAAAATAGAAATAGAAATAAGAATTATAGAAGAGAAAACAATCAAGATAAGAAAAAATAAAGTGACCAAAATATTAGACCTCCTTTCCAACAGAACTATGTAGATAAATATGAGGAAGATAGGGAGTTGGAAAGGTTGGGAGAATCTCATGTAAACTTGATTGGATCAGATAGTGGGGATGATGTTTTCCTCACTGAAGAAGAACAAGGTTTCTGCTCTGATCACAGTACAAACACCTATGAATATTCTGATGACTATAGATTGGGGTTTGAAAATGCAATAATGGAGGTGCACAAACAATATGATCTTAGGAGCAAGGGGAACATAGATAATTCAAAAGAAAAAAACACTAATTCTGATATCAAGAAAAATACAGAAACCCAGCCCAAAAAGACAGCAGAAAAAACCAACATTGTGACCAAGAAACCAGACATAAACAAAGACAAAAGTGTCCAGCCAAATGTTGAACAGAGTACCCCTAGCACTTCAGCTAGTGGTCCTAATAAAACTATCCCAATTACCAGTCCAAACAAGGTTCAGCAAATCAAAATCGCTGAAAAGAATTCAATTGAAAATACAGATGTAAATACGAACAAGTCAATTGTTCCTTTCAGCCTTGAGGGAGAGATTTCTAAGATAAAAATTACCATCCCCCTAGCTGAACTAGTAACCCAAGAGGTGTAAAAAAACCAAGTTTTGAAAGCTTTGAACTTAGGAAGTGATACTGACACCTTAAACTTGACAAATGACAAACCTGAGTTGTTGTTTGGTCCATAAGTTGAAGGAAAATACCAAGAAGGGGCTGTCCCTCCCTTCTATGTTAGCTTGAACATACACGAGAAAACTTTACACAACACCATGTTAGATTCAGGAGCTTCACACAATCTAATGCCCATGGTGATAATGGAAAGCTTAGGCTTAGAGATTACTAAACCATACAAATATTTGTATTCCTTTGACTCAAGAAGATTCAAATGTTTGGGTTTAATCAAATATTTATGTGTTAATTTAGCTCAAATTCCCGCTAAGAGTCTAGTGATGGACATAGTGGTAGCTAACATTCCCCCTAAGTATGGCATGCTCTTATCGAGATCATGGGGAGCCAAACTTCAGGGAAGCCTTCAAATGGACATGTATTATGCCAACATTCCCGTTTTTAACCAAAACAGAAGACTATACATGGAATCTCACATGAAGTACATGGTGAGCAACATAGACAAACCAAACAACTCCCCAATCTATTCTATTTCATCAAGTTTAGATTCCTTTATCTTATGTAACGAAGATGAAATCACTCAACAAGATAAGGAAAAGGTGGGCCCAATCAGTGCACTAGAACAATCAAATCTCCCCTTGAATCAAATTCAAAACATTGGCAACCAACAGCAACAAGAAAATGGAAATGAGGCAAACATACTGTGGACTATAAACTTTGATGGATCCTGTAATAAAACAAGTGCAGGGGAAGATGTTTGGATTCAAAATACGAATCAGAGTTTTTCATATAAATTAGATTTCCCATGCACTAACAATATTGCTGAGTATGAAGCACTTCTCCTAGGCTTACAATTGCTTAAACAATTAGAAGCCCAGAGGATATCAATCTTAGGATATTCTAAACTTATCATAAGACAAATCAAAGGAGAATACTTAGCTAGAAATCCAAGGCCTAGGGAATATCGGAACACTGCCCTTGATCTATTGAAAACATTTGAAATATGAACTTATTTTCATTCCAAGAGCACTAAATCATCTAGCAAATGAACTCGCTTTCAATGCCAGCAATTGTCAAATACCTGAAATAAATGAACAACTCAGTGTGAAGGTAAAACACAGGCCTGTTGTGCCTGATAACGAAGATCACTGGTAAGTGTTTGACTTTGACAAACACATATATGATTTCTTAAAATCAGAAAACGATTTCAGCATACCAATATCAGAAACCAACCATAAAGAAAATTGTTTGTATATTGAACAAATCATAGAAGTTGAAATGACATATACTGCTGATATAAATCATTATGAAAATAATTTTGAAGCAGAGGTAACCAACAACGCAGACCAAGAAGACTTGGAAGTTTTACAATGCAAAAATGATAAAATTCCAAGAGGTGTAGCACCTTTAGGACACCTTTTTTATTTTAACGATGTAGCCAAAGAACCAAGAATGGAGCATGTGGAAACGAATGTAGAAGAGCATAACATAGGCAGTCGAGCAGAACCCAAGATGATCAAACTGTCTAGCACTCTCCCAGCTCACATAAAATTGCAATACCTAGAGCTTTTCAAAGAGTTTATAGATGTTTTTGCTTGGGGATACAAAGACCTAAAATCGTATGATACTAGCATCATCCATCATAAAATCCCTTTGAAGGAAAATAAAAAGCCTTTTAAACAAAAACTAAGGAGAATAAACCCTGTTTTTATTACCTTTATTTAAGGCAGAAATTGAAAATATGCATGATGCTGGCATCATTGTGCCAATTAGATATTCATAATGGGTATCAAACTTAGTTTCTGTTAGAAAGAAAACAGGGGAAATCAGGCTCTGTATTGATTTCAGGAATTTAAACAAAGCCTCTTTAAAAGACAACTACCCCTTACCTAAAATGGACCATATACTCCAAAGAGTAGTTGGGTCAAAAATGATATCCCCCTTAGATGGGTTCTCGGGTTTCAACCAGGTGTTAGTGCTCCCAAGTGATCAAATCAAATCTTCTTTCACTACACCTTGAGGCACCTTTATGTATGTCAAAATGCCTTTCGAATTAATGAATGCAGGGGCCACCTTCCAAAGGACCATGGACATAGCATTTTCTGAAGATATTGGCTATTTCATAATCATTTACCTTGATGACATAACCGTTTTCTCAAAAACTGATGAAGAACATTTGATTCACCTAAGAAAAGTTTTTGAGAAGTGTAGGAAATTTGGCTTGTCATTGAATCCCAAGAAAACACTCTTTGGTCTCCAAGAAGGTAAAATTCTTGGCCATATAATTTTAGAAGAGGGAATCAAAATAGACCCTACAAGGATAGATGGCATATTACAAATCAGTCATCCAAGAAGCCTCAAAGAGTTGCAATCTTTCATCGGAAAGATTAATTTTCTGAGGAGGTTTATCCCTAATCTTGCTGAGCTATTAAAAAACATTACAAACATGCTTAAGAAAGATGTCAGTGTAAAATGGACTTTACCAGCTAAACAATCATTCGAACTGGTCAAACAAGCTCTTACTCAAACACCAGTCCTGATTAGTCTAGATTTCACCAAAGAATTTTATATCTTTTCTTTTGCATCTGAGCATACAATAGCTGCAGTTTTACTTCAAAAAAATGACTTAGGGCAAGAAAAACCAATATCTTTCTCTAGTAGGGCCTTAAGAGATGCTCCTCTCAAATATAACATCATGGAGAAGCAAGCCTTAGCATTAGTGAAAGCATTAAAAGACTTTAGGGTCTATATTTTACACTCTCACATAATTTCTTTTGTTCCACATACTGTTGTCAAGGACATTCTAAGTCAAGACCCTAATGGTAAAATGGGAAAATGGATTGCAACTATTCTTGAGTATGACTTAGAAATCAGGCCCACCAAATTAGTTAAAGGGAAAGGATTAGCAAAAATTATGGCTGAGTCTAATTTCCAAGCACTAGACATGAATATGGTAGATGTGTTGGAAGAAATAGAAGAATCTACTGCTCCTTTTGTTGAAGAAACATTTCTGAATTCTCCTTGGTATGCTGACATTATTTATGTGCTTTTATATTTAAATGCCCCTCCTTCTTTGTCTAAAACTAAAGCTAGATTTTTGAAACAAAAAGCTTTGAGCTTTTGCATCTTAGATGGGGTATTATACTAGAAAAATGTTGTTGGAATTTTTCTTAAATGTTTACTTGAAGATGATATAGGAAAAATCATGCATGAGTTGCATGACGGAGAATGTGGAGGACACCTCTACTGGAAGGCCACAGTGAACAAAATTCTTAGATCTGGTTACTATTGGCCTATCCTTTTCCCAGACACTCAGAAGTTAGTCATGTCTTGCCATAAATGTCAAATTTTTGATGGCAAGAGAAAAATCCTTCCATTACCTTTACATCCTATAAGGGTTGAGGCACCTTTTCAACAGTGGGGTTTAGACTTCATTGGAGAAATACATCCATCTTCCTCAGCCCAACATAAGTGGATCCTTACGACCATTGACTTCTTTACCAAGTGGATAGAAGCTATACCTTCCAGAAATTCTAATGACTCTATCATTATCAAGTTCCTTGAAACAAATATCCTATCCAGATTTGGTTGTCCCAGAAAAATCATAACAGACAATGCTGTTGCTTTTAAATCTAAGAAGATGGTTGATACTTTAACAAATAACACATAACCTTGGGCCATTCCACTGCTTACTATCCCCAAGGAAATGGATTAGTTGAATCTTCCAACAAGAGCCTCATCAATATCATTAAAAAAATGTTGGAACAAAATCAGAAATCATGGCACAGTAAATTGGTTCATGCCTTATGGGCTGATAGGTTAACTACAAAAAAATCAATAAATATGTCCCCCTATCAGCTGGTTTATGGCATGGATGCAGTATTTTCCACCTCATTAGGAGTGCCAGTCATGAACCTCCTTCAAGAAGTGCAGGTTGAAGAGAATGATATGCAAAGGAGAATAAATCAAACCATCCATTTACAGCAGACCAGAGAAGAAGTTTATGAGAGAACACAGTTGGTCCAAGAAAATATGAAGAAGCTTTTTGATAAGAGAACTAAGGCAAACAATTTCCAAGTTGAAAATGTTGTTCTTAAGTGGGATTCAAGGAGAGAAGATAAGGGAAAACATGGAAAGTTTGAGAACTTGTGGAAAGGTCCCTATATTGTTCATACTGAAAGGGGTCACAATGCATTTTTCTTGAAGGAATTGAATGGAGAAGATCTGTATGGAGGTCCTGTCAATGGCAGAATGCTAAAGCATTACTTCTGCCAGGAATCATGAGTTTCAAAGCATTTTATTTTTCATTGTAAATATCATATTCTAAACATTGCATTCAAGGTTATAAAAATAAAAATACAAAAACAAATAAAGAAAGAAAACAGGGCAGGTTGGGAAACAAGAAAGGTATAGCCCCATGCCAAAAAAGAAAAACAAATCTGAAAGTGTGAAAGATAAAATTCTACTCCTAAAGAACACACTTCTAGTTAGTCAAACAACTTAATCTTGACTGATTAGCTTTAAATTTTCTATTGATAGGATAGTGAATTCGATTTGCCAAACTGTTTAATCTTGGCTTATCAGTAGATAGTTTAGGATAGAAATTAAAGGTTCAAACATGCTCAAAATTTGAACCTGAGTTTCCAAGTGAGAGAATGACTCAAATCTGTTTCAAATTCTGAGTCAAAGGATGTAAAAATCTAGGTCTAATCAGCTCAAAATCTGAACCAGTTAGCAAAGGAAAAACAACTCAAATAAGAGTCAAAACAGAGCTGTAAAACGGTGAAGGAAATGCTTTGAAATTTCAGATCTCAAGCCTTCCATTTTGTTTTAAATTTTGTGCAAAATAATGTCCATGTGTAGCTTTTTTTTATGCCATATACCAACATCAAGTTATATTGTTCAATCCTAACTTGAATGCTTTTAAATTTCTGTTGTAGAATTTAGAGAATAAAAATCGGTTGGACAATTTAATCCCAACAGATAGTAGATTAGGTAGAGAATCATATGGGCTCAACTATTTAAACTGAGTTCATGGAGAAATAAGGAGTAGAAATAGATTAGATTTCCTACTTTCAAAAGAATAAAATGTTGTAAAAGAGTTTTCCAATCCAAGTGCACTCTAAAGAAGAAAAAATGTTAGATCTGTAGGATTGGGTAGGTAGAAAGCTTGTTGATGAAAGATCCATTGTTTTATGGCTGCTAATCTATTTTCAGAGCAAAATAATATCATACAAGGAAGGAAAGGAAGCCCAATGGATGAGGCAACTGATTAGCCTCCTAGAGAATGCAAGTTTAAAGTTCTTGATGCCTTCAAGAAGGCACCAACCCCAACTGGAGCCACTGTTAGCCACCTATAACATTTTTTATACCAAAAGGTGGCTAAATCATTTTTGGAGCCTTCAAAGAAAAAAATTTACTGCTAAAAAGTGTTGGCTCTTGAAGACTCTTAAAGGCCTCATGCCTCTGTTCAAAATCTTCACTGCTGTGCCCATTATGCCCCAGAAATTCTGCTGATTTCCAAGAGAGAATACTGCTGCAAGCACCATTTTCCCCTTCCTTCCACTTCCAAAACTAACCTCATTTTTACCCCTTTAATCCCCATTAAAATACCTCATTTTCATGTTTTTCCCCTTTCCCCTTCATCAAAACCCCTTTGGTAAGGTTTAAGCCTCCTTCTTTGCCTTATCGAAACCCCCAACATCTATTAAAAACATCGAAAATTTCATAAAAACACATATTTTATATTATAGACTTAAGCCCCCTTGGGCTACGTCTTTAGCCATTTCCACTGCATGTGCCCTGGTGATGGAACCAGGTGCTGAGCTGTTTGGGCACTTATCGCATCGGAGGTAACACAGTGTGCAATTCTTCCCCCTTTATTAAAGGCTCCGATGTCGATTAGCCCTGCGCGTCATAACCGTGGGTCATATTGCTTTCCATATAACCCGTGGCCCCGCAGGCGGGCACCAAGCCAAATCGAAAATATAAAACCTGCTCGACGCACAAAACTTTGTGTACATTTGATTTTTGGGTTTTTAATGTTTTTTTTCATTATATTAAAAAGAAAAACTGGGTGGAATTCATCGTACCTCTTTTGAGAGGGAGGCGGTTTTTTCCGTTTGGTAGCGATCAGCGCCACCGGCTGACACGTGGCCTTGAGCACTGTTGAAAAACCGCCCTCATCGCACATTAAAGTTTGAATGTGAAGGGAGCGCGATATCGATGCGCATCGTCCGATCTGAGGCCGCTCATCAGACGGTGATCGCACTCTGAAGAAGCCCGACAGATAGACTAAGTTACGGCGCGGTATTAAAAGCATCTCCGCCGTCGATCTGATCTGCAGATCGACGGCCCAAAAACAGTCACCTTGGTCCCCACAGCCACGACAGTAGTCCCGCAGAACCAGTGGCCCCAAATACCCAGTCAGCATCCACGCGGCATCAACAGATTGGGGCGGGTCTTCGTTGGTCCTCGCACAGTCATCCAATGCGGACCTGGGGACTTTATACAGCATGATTTTATTAACTGTTTTTTGAGGTCCGGAGCCTATTTCTAAGGTTTAGTGGTACCCGATATCCACTGTTGATCACGTGGGACGATCTCATCCGACGGCCCACGATCATCTCGAACCCCAAACCCCATTTTTGACCATTTTTCGCTGAAACAAAGGTTTTTAGCCCATTTTCTCCATTTTTCCAAATAAAGCGACTCTTTCGCTTTGACTATTCGCCCTCGCTCCTGACCGCCGATCTCTGCGCGACCGACGGCTCTGATTTAATTCTTCCTCCACTTTCCTTTTGACCTCTCCGACTAAATCCCGACCGTTGGATGATGCCATCCAACAGCCACGCTCTCCCCATATGTCCTTCCAAAGAAGTTAACCTATATATGTAGGATTTCATAATGTTTTTCGTATTTTGCAGGGTTTAAATGGTTTTTCCGCTATGCTGAAGGAAAATTCAAAGGCTGAGGGTGACGATCCTCCCGCCTTCGATTCATCAAAGGGAATCATTAACAGGATTCAACTACATGTTTCGTCAATGATTCATGAGGAAATGATGCCATATAATCCCTGCGCAGCACTGTACACCGACAAAACACAGCAATTCAATCACAAATCAAAGAATATGAGTGTCGAAGACAAAACGCACCAGCATGGAAGATTGAAGACAATTTTATGAGGATTACAGCCAAACAATTGATTATCAGAATCCTAATCCTCCCAATTAAGACACAGTTAAATAGAAATCAAAAATTTTTATCAGACAGGAAAGCCTCCACCGCCACATCTGAGGCAAATTGATTCCTCCCAGCTACCACAGTGCCACCTGTGCCTCAAAGCATTCAAAAAGAGGCCGAAGTTATTGATCAAAATCAGATATTTGCCTCAAGCACAGCCGAATAGTTATTTCTGCCAAGGAACTTAATGTAAAAAATATCAACAGAGTAACTATTACACAACACAGAGCCTCAAAAGTCAAAAAGAGCTCCCACCGAGCTTAAATCTGAATGTAAATTATTTAATACAGAGGACACCTATGTAAGCTTCTTCATTGAGACCCCCAAAGGCCAAGAAGCCATTAAGACTGTATTAATTATATTTGGAGATCTTTATCAGATCTCACCTCCTCATTCTTCTATAAATACTACTGGAGAAGTTGAGAAAGTGTTGGTTGGTTGATCACTAGTTGTAATACTGAAACTCTCTGAAATAATACATAGTCTGTTGAAGTTGAAGAACAAATTGAAGTCTTGGAAGCCTTGATGATGTTGTTGCATGCTTGTTCCTGAGAAGGCTCTATCATTGGATCCATGATCTTAGCTATTGGGGAATTATTCTGAACTGTTTAATGTTTTCTCCTGTTTTCATTCTGTTCCATAATTTCTTACTACAGTAGGTTGAAAGTTTTAGGCTAAGAAATGACTCCTGGAAGCACCTTAGACCTGTTCATCCTTCACTGTTTCATGTTTTCTTCTGTTGAGGTATTTTAGAGTCTTTAATCTCTCTCTTTAGTCCTCATGCTTGTTTATTTCCTTAATAGTTTGAACAGTTGGTTTCAGCATGACTTATGGTTTTCCTTGCTTGTCTGTTGCCACTTAAAGGATGTTATTGAAGTCTCCCTTTGAATTATTTCTGTTTACAGTGAGCCAAGGAGGTCTGTTCTGTTCTTGCCCTTTGTCCTTGCTTAAACAATTGTCTTAAAGGTATTTATAGTTGTAATCATAGATGTGTTAGGTGTTCCCTCTTCTATGACTACAATTATCAGTGAATCTTTTATGTTTTCTAAGTCATTTGAAATAAAATATTTGAGGAAATAGGGTGTTCCCCGAATCTTAGATTTCATTTTGAAAGTTGTATTGAAGTCATTATTTGCTTAAAGAATGTTTGTAGAATTTATGGTTAGCCCTGTCTATCAAATATTTCTTTATTGTTCAAGTGATGTTTTCAAGCTCCCTTCGTTGAGAATCAAATTTCTCTTTCCAAATCATTGATTTCCATCTCATTCCAAAACCAAAGGATCCCGCGGCCAAGTTAGATTTGCCCTCTGATATCCCATATCCATTGATGAGTATGTTATGACCTCTTCTTGACTCCATTTCCCAATGAACTAGATGTTTCTCCATTCTATATATCTTTCCTATACTTTCATATTCTATTGTATCAATTCAACTAAACAAACAAACAAACACCTGCACTTAATAACTAGTCTAAAACCAATACTCAAAGCACACAAGACAAACCTTTGCAAAAAAACATTTGAGAGATCCCTCTCTAAGAAAAGGAGGACTAGATCCTGGAACTCTAAAGATTGGTTTTGATGTTGCTTGTCTTTTGATTTTCCAAACTATCAAAACACGGAACACCAACAAGTCCCATTAGACAATACAAGCTATAGGGCATCAAAAAGCCTTTGAAGTTGCGACCTATTACAGCATAAAAAATAAGTAAATGTAAAAGGAAATATTTCCAGCTTTATACAATTCAAGTTGGATTTACCAACAAAAAATATAAAACTACTATGTTGGAAAATATTCATATTGTACAAGAATTCCAAGATGTGTTTCCAGATGAGATTCCAGGGTTGCCACGAAAAAGAGGCATATATTTTACTACTAGGGCAGCACTTGTGTCTCGCACTCCATACATGATGAGTGTACCGGAGTTAACATAATTAAAGATGCAATTGTAGGAATTGATGTCTAAAAGTTATATTCGGCCAAGTGTGTCCCCATGGGGAGCACCAGTTCTGTTCGTAAGGAAGAAGGATGGCCCTATGCGTATGTGCATGGATTATCGTCAGCTCAACAAGATGACTATTAAAAACAAGTACCCTTAGTGCACATCGATGATTTGTTTGACCAAGTCAAAGGAGCAACAGTATTCTCCAAGATTGACTTAAGATCCAGATACCATCAGAGCCGTATCAAGGATGAGGATATAAGCAAGATTTCTTTTCGTACCAGGTATTGCCATTATGAGTTTATGGTGTTACCGTTTGGGTTAACCAATGCTCCAACAACATTTATGAGCTTAATGCATGGAATATTTCACCCGTATTTGGATAAATTCATGTTAATTTTCATTGATGATATACAAATTTACTCCAATAATATGTAGGAGCACAAACAACATATACATATTGTGCTTAAAATGCTAAGAGAAAATTAGCTCTATGCCAAGTTTAGTAAATGTGATTTCTTTAAGGAGCAGATCCAATACTTGGGGCATGTGATTTCAGCTGAATGGATAGCTGTGGACCCGGAAAAGATAAAGACAATTATGGAATGGAGGGTTCCAAAGAACGTAGTAGACATACACTCGTTTATGGGTTTGTCTGGTTACTACCGATGAATCATTAATGGGTACTTTAAAATAGCGTATCCTATCACCTCACTACAAAGGAAAGGATGAGTTTTTAAATGGAAAAAGGAGTGTCAGAACAACTTTGAGCTATTGAAAAATCTATTAACTACTGCATCTATTCTGTAGGTAGCAGACCCAAGAAAATAATTTGAAGTATGTACTGATGTATGCATGGAGGGTGTAGGAGCAGTTTTGACTCAGGAGGGAAAAGTTAGAGCTTATGAGTCTAGAAAGTTGAAGGATCATGAATAGAGATATTCAGAATATGATTTGGAGCTGACTATTGTTGTGCATGCCTTGCGGATATGGAGGCATTATCTGCTAGGTAAAAAATTCGTGGTGAGGACCAATAATAATAGCTTAACCAGCTACTTTAAGCAGGCTGATTTAAATGCCCACCAAGCGAGATGGAATGCATTTCTTAGTGAATTTGATTTTGATATTCAGCATGTGAAAGGAAAATAGAATAGGGTAGCAGATGCCTTAAGAAGAAAAATGCATGGCATATATGAACTTTGTTTTAACCAGAATGAATTTAATTTACAAGATCAGATTTTGGAAGCAGCAAGGGAAGACCCAGGATATCATAATTTGTGGCAGCAAGTAAAAGATGATGAAAGACGAGGAAAGCAGTCTGAATATGAACTCAATGACAAGCAACTTCTTGTTTTCCGAAAGAGGATATATATCCCCAATTAGAATGGTCTAAAGAGAAATATTTTGGATGAGTATCATAGGAGCACCTGTGTCAGGCACCCACGATACCAAAATATGTTAACAGCAATCAGAAAGGACTACATCTAGACAGGAATGTGAAAGGACATAGCGGAATATTTTACCAAGTGTCTAGAGTGCCAGCAGATTAAGGTGGAGCATCAGCACTCTGCGAGATTGCTTTAACCGATTCCAGTGCCTGAATGGAAGTGGGAATTCATTTTCCTTGACTTTATCACTGGAATACCTAGAAACAAAAATCATAATGATTCAATTATGGTGGTGGTCGATAGACTTAGTAAAGTGGCACACTTTATCCCTGTTCAATATAATTATAAGACTGTGTAAATTACTAACATTTTTATGAAGGATATTTTCAGGTTGGATGGTATTCCAGTCATTTCAAATCGTGATGTGAAGTTTACATCAACATTTTGTAAGACGCTAATTAGTGGACTAGGAACACATATACAATTTAGTACTGCCTACCACCTGCAAACGGATGGGTGGACAGAAAGGGTAAATAAAGTTTTGGAAGACATGCGCTGCGCATGTATGTAATGCAACATCCAATGAAATGGAAGGATTACCTACATTTGGTTTAGTTTGCATACAATAACGGATATCAACAGTCTCTTCAGATGATCCCTTTCGAAGCATTGTATGGGAGACAATGTCGGACTCCTATAAGCTGGAGTAGCCCAGAGAATAATATGATGCTTGGACCGGATATGTTAGAAGAGATGGAGTGAGCAGTCAAGAATATTAGGCAGAATTTGAAGGCGACTCAGGACCGACAAAAGGTTTACGCAGATAGAAAAAGAACCTTTCAGGAATTTTCTATGGGGGACCATGTGTATGTGAGGATTAAGCCAAAGAAAAGCACACTGTGATGGAATTCTTCTACTACGTTGGCTCCCCGCTACTGTGGCCCTTTTGAAGTCTTAGAGAGGATAGGGCTGGTAGCCTATCGATTGGCTTTACCAAGCCATATATTAGTGCAAAATGTGTTTCATGTGTCCTTATTGAAGCATTATGTACATGATTCCAAGAACATTATACATTGGCAGGGTATACATGTAAGTCAAAAAAGTCTTAGGGTTTGCATACAATAACATTCCGAATTGAACTAATTCAAAAAAAATTGTTGCTTGCAAGTAGAACCAGACGGCGAGTTCCTGGTAGAACCACAACATATCCTAGATCAGAGAGAAATAATGCTCCGGAAGCGAGTCATCCCCCAATTTAAAGTGTAGTGGATGCACTTTGGCCCCGAGGAGGCTACTTGGGAAGATGAAAAGGTTATGTATGAGGCTTATTTGGATATGTTCTTAGGAAACAAGTAACACCGAGGATGGTGTTTCTTTTAGTGGGGGAAGATGTAACTTCATGTTTAGAATCTTCTTCTTTTTTAACTTATGATTACATGAGTGTTATGAAACATTCATAATTATTAATGAATGAAGAATTCATTAATGACATTAACACATGAATCTTATTTAAAGATTTAATTAAATGATAATTATGTTTGAGTAAAATGGTGAAAGTATTTGTGTGGTAAAATATTCCAAGAAACCGAGGAAGAGGTTGAGACAGTTCTGATAGTTACCTTCCCAAAAGGATTTAATGAAAAATCCTAGGAGGGAATGGGGTTCTGTGCAGAAAGGGGGTGGAATTAAGCAATAGACTATTGCACTGAGATGTCTTGAGCTAGTGGGAGAACCATTGGAACTCAGTATTCACCTGGAGAAGTATTAGAATGGACTTGGTCCTTAGGTCTAACTTCCATCTCAAGAAGTTTCCTCAGCCTGGTGTGGAGCTAGGGGGGAGCTGAGGACGTAAAAGCCTCGCTCAAGGTTGGGTGGACCAACAGATACTTATTACCAGGTCACGGACGATGTACTTTCACGTTATGTTGACTTATTGTTGTATACTATTTATGAAATATTTATCCTAATGATTGAATTCTACAACCTTAATTATGGTTACTGGAAAAGCTAGGAGTTCCGTTATTTTTTTCTAATTATGGTGAATACTACATTGCTCATTTTCAGAAAAGCAAAGAAAAGTAGAAATACTCTATAGTTTATGTTATGCATTGTTATTCTAGTTATAATGAATACTGCATTGCTCATTTTCAGAAAAGTAAAGAAAAATAGAAATACTCTACAGTCTATTTTATGCACTGTTATTCTAGTTACAGTGAATACTGCATTGCTCATTTTTAGAAAAGTAAGGAAAAGTAGAAATACTCTACAGTCAATTTCGTGCATTGTTATTCTAGTTACAGTGAATATTGCATTACTCATTTTCAGAAAAGTAAAGAAAAGTAGAAATACTCTACAGTCTATTTTATGCACTGTTATTCTAATTACAGTAATACTGCATTGCTCATATTCAGAAAAGTAAATAAAAGTAGAAAATTATCTATAGTCTATTTTATGCACCAAAGTAAAATATAGTCGTGTATTTTTTACTCTAATAACAGACAAAACGCATAGCTTTATATACAGAAATTTATATGCAATGAAGGAAAAATTAAAAGTTGCTAGAATTGCATAAAAAGTTGTTGTTGAATGTACTTCAATCTAGAGAGTTGGAATATCTACAAGTAAAGCTAAAAAAAATGCTTCAATTAGTTATAGCAGTCCACACAGAAAAATAGTAGAGAGAGTAAAGAGTTGAAAAGTAAACTGGACTGTACAATCTGGTAAACCCAACATTTTAACTTTGAAAAAATCACCACTGAAGATTAAAATAGCTTCCGGAAAAACAATGAAGAAACTTAATAATTATCTAAAGTATCGGAAAGACGTCACAGATAAATGTTAACTTCTACACTTAGTGATTTTTATCGTTATGGGCCAAGGGTTTAGGATTCCGACCCATGGGAAGGGACTGAATTCTGGTCCCTCTGTCACCTAGCCACCCAAGAACGGTGGAAGGAGAGCTGTGGCACAATATAGAAGTACGAATTAAACTACAAAAGAATCAAAATAACTAATGACAATTTAACCTTCCATCATAGAACAATCTCAGAGAAAAAAATGTTGCAAGAAATTATGTAGTTTAGAAGGAAAAGCATGCAAATATTATTTACTCATGGTTAAAATTGTCTTGGCTAGTTTTTCTATAGCACAAACATTTGAAATTAAACAGTTCATAAATTACCGATAACATAAAAGAGGCCTCGACCAACAATAGTAGTGAATCCAAAATTCATAGTTAACAAATTAATGTGACAACTTGAATGACAGTAAAACAAAAAACTTGAAGGGTTGAGCCCATTTCAGACTTTCGACCCTAAATGTGGGTTTTACAAAAAGATTAAATATCTGGGTTAACATGCAACCATCTCCGAGAACTCAAAAACCCTACCTGCAATAAAATAGCAAGGAGAAAACTACTGAGAAAAACTGTAAGGGTAAATACCGTTGTTTTTGAAGGAACTGAACTGGATTTGGATGTTTCGTACTAGTGACTAGTTGGAATAGACTTTCAAGAGGACCAAAGTCCTATGGTTCGAATCCGTAAACCTGCAAGCACAGTAAAAAAAAAGGGGAGTCGATCTCCGGAAACAAAGAAAAACTACTATGGAAAAGAATAACTGGGAAAATAGAATAGAAACAAGTCATGATTATTACCTTGTTGCAGAGGAGGTCAAAATTTAACCGAGGCAAGCATTGGGAGCTTACTGCTACCCAGTTTCGTTGTTCCAAGCATTATTGTCAAGTATTCTCGGCATGAAGCTAAGAAAGCGATTCCGGCAAATCAAACTCGCAATGGGAAACCTTGAAAAACAAAGGGATAGAATCCAAATCTTAAACCAATAAATCCTTTAAGTGGAGGTTCAAACTCTAAAAATCTGTTTGAAAAATTAAAAAAAAATGAAACAGGTGGTTTACCTCTTTCGTAATAGGAAGGATTAAATATTATGCGTCGACGACACACTAAGTTTCAAGGAGGAACACTCGTGAGGAAAATGCATAGTCTTACAGAGCAAGAATGTCGGAGCTGCGATGAAAAAAATGAACCGTAGGCAGAGGGATGGGGGTGGGTAGTTACCCTAACCCTACCCCTACCCAGCCTCCACCTTTGATCAGTAGCAGGAAGGATCAGACGCTCCAGATCCAGCCAACGTTGTGAGCTGGTGTGGAAGTCACGTGAAATTGTCATCCATGGCAGTGAAGAATTTAATACTGCATTTAATCACTTAACAGCTTGCATCCATGGTTATGAGGGTGGGTACGTTACAACACGAAATGTCAAATAACATAACCATGTGTCTTTACTCTACACCTATGGTTTATGACTTGGAGAAATCTGTTAAGATATGATGTAATTACATATGTGACTTAAATCAATTGTTTATTACTTATATCAAATCTGTTTAGTCGATTTCTTTTATTTTTTATGGCATGGATGTTACATTAAGTTTATAATTAAAGAATCGATCCTCATATCCTACGGATGAAAACATACATGCAAATAAAAAGAGCATTGTGATTTCTCTTAATAAGAATTTGAGGTGTTGTACATATGTACTTTTATCTAAAATGCTCAAGAATCACTTCCATAAAACAAAATATTCATGGATATCCTAGCTTTCAAAACCATGGGGCATAAAGGAACTATGTCTTTTGGATTTTTCCCTGATACAATTATATTTTATATCTATTTTCTTTTTTAAATTAGTTTTAATAAAAAAAATTATTGGAAATATCCTATATTTATTTTAAGTCTAGTTTGGAAAATAACAAGTGAGTTATTATTTTAATCAAAAAAATATTACAAGGTGAATGAGTATGATTAAGTAGACAAGGCATAATATATACCTCTTTTCGTGCATAACATTAGAAAATAAATAATATGTTACATAACATTAGCAGAGAAAGCATATGTTCAATAACATTAGCAAATAAATCATATGTTCCATCCACAGTTAACTATTCCCTAATGGTATCCTAAAACCATAATATTAATTCACGTAGCATATTCATCCCAAGCTATAACACTATGTATGTTCATTGTCACACTCACATCCAAAAATAAATAGAGGTAATGATACTTAGTAAAAATGTTGTAGCATCATATAAAATTATATTTACAAGAATTACATTGGCACATATGACATTGATTTACCATTATGAAGAAATAGTAAACTTGTAGCAATATTCAACATTTAAATAGTAAAATACTCCAACAAAGTGCATCAGGCATAAACAAATAAAAGGAATAACTTATCTAGTTGAAAGTTGAAGTCCACCGGTAACATATGTAGAGAAATGTTCCACCCAACCATAGACTCTATTTCACTAATCATTTTTATAATAGGCCACCCTAATTAAAGCTATGATGCCACTAAGGAAAATTAGAATTTTTTTATGGAAATCATTCTTAGGATAAAAAAATTACCTATTCCATTATCTCACTGCTTTTTTTTTTCTTGGAACAACACAACTATTTTGGTGACACGCATTTATTTCCTTACTTAGAATAAGGATAATACATTCCTCATCTACTCAATAGTCCCTCAAAAGTCTCTAAGCTCTCCCTCTATGTGTGCATAGAGGGTCTATATATTATCCATTAACTCCAACAACATTTACTTAATTCTTGTCCTTTTTCATGTTTTAAAGGCTTCCTTGCTTGGTTGTTCCACCTACACTATGGTTTAGTCCTTAGCTTCTATCCAAGGATTCTCCATCACATAGCTTGATATATTTCTTGGATCCCTCTCCAACCCTATTTTTGAATCTATGTATG
Source organism: Pinus albicaulis (assembly GCA_034641835.2). NCBI lineage: Eukaryota > Viridiplantae > Streptophyta > Pinopsida > Pinales > Pinaceae > Pinus > Pinus albicaulis. The sequence continues at coordinate 1,438,961,506 of CM076581.1, forward strand.
CTCTCCCTCTCTAGAATTCACTTATTTTCATAGAAATTATCTTTTAACCATTTGAATCTCTTCCTTATCTATTTTCAGAATCTATACATATTTATGTAGTTCTCATCACATGAATTCAAAATTCCCTCTATCATTCCTTGATCGCCCTCCTAGTAGGAACCAATACCTCTAAAACTACTTTCATGGATGCTAGCATCAACCAAGAGAGAATGAATTTGCCTCTCCCTCTATTTCTTTCTCTCTTATAACTTACTTCTCTTCCATTTTATTTTCCTTCACTACTATGTCTAACCCCATGCATCGCCCTTCAATTTTCTTTTCATGAGTTCATAATGCTCACACACCATTCTTGTGAATATAGAATGGGCTCCATTATTCACCTTAGAACCAAAATTTCTTATGTCATTTAAGTAAGCATTATATTGGACTACATTTCTCGTCTTAGTACAAGAATGACCAGTGATGAATCATTCCTTCTTCCCTACAACTATTAACATACATGTGTCTAATAATACATGAATCAGTGCCTCTATACAATCAATTTCCTACATCCACTCATGAGTTTGTTCCCTCCCCATCAATCACATGTGTGGGGGGTATAATGATGAATGAATGAATAAAAAAATAACCCTGACCCCAACACCCTATGAGACCTCATTTTCCCCCTTATTGTGGGGACATGATTTTTTTCGAAGAAAATGTGAGAAAATATAGGCTTTACCCCTTCTCTCATAATTCCCATGATGAAGGTATTTATCCACTTGATTTCATAATTATTTAAGTTGTACATATCCACAACTACCACATGCATTAAATGTTTGGTGGTTAAGGTTTCTAGATTTTTAGGAAGGAACATGATGATGAAGGAAACAAAGTAAAGTTTGGAAAAAAGAAAAACTAAGGATTATTTGGCATGTATAACCCCCTAGTAACCTCTCACCTTCACCATATCCTTCTATCATAGCCCCCTTTTTATATGTGCCTACCTCACGTATCTCAATTATTTTATTAAATTCAAGAAAAATAATATTTATATTATTTATATCACTATGAATTTTTTTCCTCATGGTGTAAATAAAGCATGGTAATTAAAATATCCATGTCTAACAAAATAAAACATACAATCATAATTAAGTGCAGTTAATCAATGGGATTCAATACTAGGACCTTCTAGCATATCCCTCTTTGAATAACACAATCCTCAATGTTGTCTTCTCATTAACAACACTTCTTTTCCTCATTCTTTAGTTGTATTTGTAGTGCCATCCTATTCAATACCTTGGTATACCACCATACTTCAACATTCCAACATATACTTGTGTTAGTATTCAAGTAAGCATACATATTATAACAATTATCAATAAACACTTATCTTATGCACTATATTTCTTAATTCCATGATGTAAGAATCTATTCAAAGGTATGTATGTATTTTTTATTTAATACTTATCTATATGGATATGCATCTATCCCATATAATGGATTCCATAGGAAATAATTAATTGCATTATCCTTTCTAACACACCCTCAATATTATAGCCACCATCCCACATGAATTTATAAGTTTCCTCCTCCTTGATACACTCACCCTCTATGCTTAGATGTCCCCTTGTCTACTAAAAAATCCCTTTGGTGATCCATCTTGTCATGGATTTATCCTGTCAGGAGAGCACCAACTTATTAATAGACATCCACTAGTAGTATATAACTTGTCGAAATCACAGGGTTCCTTTGTCATAAAAATGACCTTCCTTCAAGGCTTTCGATCTTCAATAGCCATCATCTATCCTGTATCATACACATACAATTACAATATATATATTCATAATAATAAAACTTATAAATTCCAAGTCTAATTCATAAATTTCATAAGTATGAGATTCCTTCTCATGGTGTTTGGCTCTTGTGTGTCATAGTACCTAATATTTCTTACATAATTACAGAAGAGAAGGAATCTCATACTTATACTTGGAATTTAACAAACTAATAATAGAAAGAAGTTGTACTAGAAGGTATTTTATTATTAGTTTGTATTATCATAATTTTATCATACTTATCCATGATGTGTTCTCAGAATAATATTAACAAAATAATAATGCAATCATTTTTAGTTGTTAATCAAACTCAATTAAATGGAACTATGTTTCAATGTACATGTGTTACTTAGAATACCTACCATTACAAGATGAAACTAAATATTTATTCCAATAAACCGATGTGCCGATACTCAGGATCAAATCTACTCAATCCATCCCTATCGCTTGATTTCAAAATCCTACATTTCTATATCATGTATTCCACCATCATCAATTGGAAGGTCTAACCAATACCTCAACACATCATCTAGTCACCCCCCATATGTACCTCGAACATACTACAAGGAAATTCCTTTATCTACTATATATTACCTTAGGAATCCTCTCCTTTATATGTGATCCTCACTATTTTCCATAAGGTTATAGTCTACAATGGCAATATAAGTAGGGAGACAAGTGGACATTTTTGTAGTACTATATCGTTCCATATCCATCAACAATATGGTCTCACACATTAGCTCTATTGGAATTCACTATCATGTGTTATGCAAATTCATAACATGATTATGTTACCCATTCACTCATTATAAGTGAATCAATCACAATATACTAATTCATTGTTGAATCAAAAGGATTATAAAAATATTGACATACCAAAAGATTCTTCATTCATCATATCCAACCTAGGTATCATTATCATACATGAATTAAATCATAAACAAATAAATGAATATATAAATTATGCATAAAGGAATTATTACTCCAAACATTACAAGTCATATATATTGGCATGATTAATTTTCATATTTGGATAGTTTCCTTCAGCATTCCTGATGTTACTTGATCATTTTATGTCTCGTGGGAACTCACATGATCCCTTAATCAACCTCTTGACAAGCATCCTATCATCGTTATCCTTTTCACAAGGTTTCCTATCATAGGCCACTTCATCATCAACATTTTCAACCATCGTTGAGATTTTGTTTTGGAATAAACTGTGTGTCCATATTTGAAATGTCCAATGTTTCGAGTGGACACTCCACCTATCATCAAGGAAAAAAAAAGAAATAAAATATGAGGTGGGTTTAGTAATGAAAAGAGAATATAAAGGTAATAGAAAGGAGTTAACCATGAAATAATAAAATGTGTTTCAAGGGAAAAGATCTTTAAATAATATAAAGAATAAAATATACCTTAGGAGAAATTTGAGACATGAATTATTAAGAAGCCAACGAAGACAAATATTTATAAACTAGTTAAAGGATTCAAAAAAATATTAAAATATGGATTAAAATATTAAATTATTATTTTTTAAACTCAAGGTATTTTGGATTCATCGAAATTGTTTCAACAAGCCATGCGCTTTGTTGAAATAATGTGGAAAAAATTTCATGTTTTGGAGAATCCTCTAGAATATGGTGTGATAACAAGATTATGGAATATGTTAGATGTTAGCTAATACTTACAAGAAAATGTATCATAATATTCCAAATTAGAATATTTGTGTCAAACCATGATTTTGTGATCAGTAGAGGATGAGAGGATATTTAGTGCACTATCATTTTTGAAGTTAATTTTTTTTTTTTTTCTAAATTAGGCTACTTCTATTTTATCATACAATCCAAAATATTAGAGTCCTCATCCTCCGAAGTTGGCAAGCTAGTTCCGGAGGGAAATTTCATTTCCAAAAAAAAAAAGGGGGCTGCCCCAGATGAGGAAACCAGCCCAAGAGAAGAGTACAGAGAGTCTAGAATAAGCTGCCCATAGTGGGAAACTAGCCTTGTGCAATACATGTTTAAGAAAGAACCATAAAACTAGTAGCAATGAAATAGCAAAAAATTGACTAGAATGAGAGATAAGCACCCAGCAGTTAAGCAGATGGAGTGTTGTCAGCCTTCTCTGGTGATTGGAATGACTCCTCCTCAATTCTTCACACATATTAAAACTCATCATCCTCCTGCTTGGATGCATGGGCTGTCGATGGAGGAATAATCTTCGTTTGGGCATCAGGCGAATGGGAAGAAGTCGCGTGAGCCTCAGCATTCGCGCTGGTGCCATCCTTGTCCGAGCTTGAGCTGCCATGATCGATGATCGAGGCCTACTGAACCGGAAAGGCCACCATATTGTTGGGGGAGAGGGAGGGATGGGAGAGATGGTGGACTTGCGACATATTTTCTTGGTGCGGAGACCAGAGCTAGAGGCTTCAAAGGGAGATTCAAGAAGGTGGAGAGACATGTGAGCAGTCAAATTAATGGGGTCCAGCATTTCCGGCTCCACCTAGTCAACCGAGAGATTCACCATCCTACTCGCAGAGGTAGAGATGGGAGGCCTGGAAGGAAGACCGCATCCACCGCCTGTGCGGCACCGCATGGGGTGGCGTCTAGGCATGGCAGAGGAATAGGAGTGGGGTTGAGATGAAGAGGAAGTGCAGAGATGACTGAGGGAGCATAAGGGGAGCCTAAGGCTAGAGTTAAGCGAGGTGAGGAGTAGGGAATCGAGAAATGGAAAAAAGGCTTGGCGGAGGAAAAAGGAGTGTCTGCGCAAAGCCAAGGGAGAGTCGAATGCCAGAGCTTGGAGTAGGGATAGCAAATGTATGGGCCATGGAGGGCGGTGAGGGCATGAGAGTCAGAGTAAATGAGTGGAGGACAAAGTTAATGGCAGAGAGTTATGAGGAGGTCGATGGGGGACATTCAAGGGTGGCAAGTAAATTCCCCACGCACCAAAATTTAATCCGAGTAGGATGGCGATGCACATCCGCGTGATGAGGATAGGTGTCATGCATCCTTGTGGCCATGTGGCGATGCTATTTAATCCATGCTAACACCCGCATCTAGGGGTTGGAGATATTTGAGCACCATAAGAGTGCATTTTGTGCTTAGAGCTTCATCATCAAAAGTTTGGAGCTTACCAGTGGTGAGGGGAGCATTATGATTGACTCCCTTGTTGGCCAAAATATCCACAAATGCATTGGCTATCTGTAGAATGTGTTTGAGGGAAACAAATTTGTGACGAAGTAGCCATTCATCAAGGAGATCGAATCAAGCCGCTAGTCTCCAGCTCATGGATAATTTGGAGGCTGAAGAACCCAGAAGGAGATGATGGGCAATGTCAATGATAATTTGAGAGTCGCCTTTGATTTCTAAAGGAAAATAGTTGTTGACCTGTGCTAGTAGGAGACCTTGAAATAGTCTTTCTAACTCTGCAGATTTGTTGGTGTCCCTTAATACGGAGCCAAAATAAATCATGAGGGCTTCTCCATTTGCATTTCTGAAAATACTGCAGAAACCAACATCCCCTGGATTTCCCTTTGAGGCTACATTAAAGTTGAGTTTAAAGAAGCCATGAGGAGGAGGAGACCAAGATCAGGGTGAACTGGGAGAATGGTTTGAAGGGGGCTTGTAGTTCGGATGATAGTGGATGGAAAGATTCCAATTGGCCTAGATGATGCTTTCAGGGGGGAGGGAAGGGAATTCAGACTCTTTCCAGTTGTGCAGTGCAAGGGATTCCTAGATATTATTGCACAAATTGGTCTAGAGGATATCAGGAGGGGTGGATTGATATCTAAAAATGCACCTATTACGTTCCTTCCAGATCGTCCATAGGATATGCCCAGGAAGGATGACCCATAGGGAATTGAGAAAATCATTGTTTAAGGCAGTGGAGTGCCAGTGGTGAATATTATTGAGAATATCCCCTCTCTTTCTATAAGTTCTTATACTATGCAAGGCCACATTTTCCCAAAGAAATTTTTCCAAAGGACAATAGTTGAGGAGGTGCTCTATGGTTTCCTCAAAATCTCCTCAATTCTGACAAGAAGGACCAGTGAAGCCCTTTTTCAGCAGGTTGTCCCATGTTAGGATGCGTCTCTTGCTGAGCTGCCATAAGAAGGTGGACATTTTTGGCCAAATTTTGCATTTCTAGATCTGTGCCCAAATGGCACCTTGAGGATCCTGATTATTGGGGAGAAGTAGGTGATATGCTTCTTTGGTGGTGAAGGTACCACGGGAGGAATAGCCCCATCTTAAGATGTCCACTCCCCCTATGAAACTAATTTTCCTCCTGAGAAGTTACCTTATAATATATTTTGTGAGTTCGAGATGCCAATTGGTCTACCAATGATCTGTTGGGAGCCATTTTCGGTAGCCAGAGCTGAGGAAGGGAGTCCAAAAGTGTTTGATTTGGGTATTCTATTGATTGTTGAGGATCTCCCGCCATTGAGAATTGTGAAATAGGGAGGCTAATTTGGGCATTTCTTGCCATCAATCATCCTAGAGCTTAACCTGCAAGCCTGATCGAACTTCCCAGAAACTGTGGTCATGTATGATGGCTCTGTGATGTTTTTCTTCTTTCCAAATGAGGGAGCCATTCACCTCCATGTTGAGGCGAATCAGCTCTTGGGCAGGCCAGTCGTTTGCATAATTTTTTAGCCAAAGCTGAGCCCAAGGGACCCCTGGCTTGGAGACCCATTTCCACCATATTCTCGCTCCCATAACCACATTTCTATGGTGTGGGTCTCTGAGCCCTAGTCCCAAGGAGATTTTGGGAGCACAGACCTCATTCCAGTTGACTAGTGCCCATTTTCTGTTGTCTTTTTTACCCCCCCAAAGGAAATTCCTTTGCAGATTGAGGATTTATTTAAGAACCCATTTGGGGGTAGCCAGGACTGAGAAGAGATATAAGGGCATGGATTGGAGAATGGAATTGATTAGGACAAGGCACCCAACAATGTTGAGGACTCGATGGGTCTAGAGGGAGAGTTTTGCATCAAGTTTAAGCCAGGAAAAACGTTTAATGGCTTAGTCGATGAGGGGCACCCCAAGATATTTTGAAGGGAGAGTAGATATGGGGAAGCCCAAGATTCTAGAAATGTTGTGTTGGGTGATGGCAGGAGTGTTGAAGAAGAAGATCTAGGACTTTTCGGTGTTCATGGTAGTTCCAGCGACAGTGGAGAAGAAATCGAGGATGGGTTTGAAGGATCGGGCTTCTTGGATGGAGGGGTGACCAAAGAGCATGTTTTCATCAACAAATTGTTGGTGGGAAATGGGAGGAAAACAATGAATGCTCAGACCTTTAAGAGAGTTAGAGTTAATAGCACAGCAGATGAGCCTACCCAGACCTTCAGCCATAAGAATAAAGATGAAGGGGTAAATGGGATCACCTTGGCAGATACCTCTAGAAGGAAAAAAAGGGGTGGAGGGGGAGCCATTGAGTAGAATAGATAAGAGGGGGGGGGAGATCATGCTCATGATACATTGGACCCAGGTGGGGCCGAAACCAAATGCCAGTAACATTTGATGGATGTAATTCCAACTGAATTTGTCAAAGGATTTTGAGAGATCAATTTTGAGAAGCATACCTAGAATTTTCTCAATCTTCAATGAGTGAGTGACCTCATGCGTGAGAATAATTCCATCGAGGATTTTTCATCCTTCCACATAACTAGTTTTCTCCGGGGAGACCAGCACCAAAAGCAAGTGTTTGAGCCTATTGGAAATCGCTTTGGAGATGAGCTTGCATATGAAATTGCATAACGAAATCGTTCTATACTTGTTGGGAGTGGTATCATGATCTTCCTTGGGAATAAGAGTGAGAAAGATGGCATTGAGTGCAGGGAAAATCCAATGCATACTCCAAGATTCCTCCACCATTTCCCAGGCTTCCATATTAATTTCCTCCCAAAAAATGGAATAAATTGGTAGTGAAGCCGTCCAGACCAGGTGCTTTCCCAACCTTTACTTGTGCCATAGCTTGGTCCACCTCCTGCATCTGGACAGGTCTTAAGAGAATTTTATTATGTTCTTCTGTGATGAGAGCAGGGATGTGCTGAGTGTTGTTTGTAATAGCAATTTTCCGATCTGCTGAAGGCTCTATGAGGGTATCCTTGAAGTAGTTTAGGAGTTCTTTCTCTATGTCAGCATGGGCTTCAAGGTTGACTCCTTGATCATTTTTGGGGATTGAGACGTGATTAATCATTCTTCTTTGAATGGTGGAGCGGTGGAAGAACTTGGTGTTTTTCTCCCCCTCTTTAAGCCAGCGAATTCTAGCTTTTTTCTTCCAGAGAATCTCTTCCTGCAATCTTCTTTCTTCTAGATGGCTTGTGAGACACTGTTCTTAGTGAGAAAATTCCTTTGTGCACCCTTCTTTGATGATTGCTTACTGAAGTACCACCATATGAGTTTCCAAGTCCCGTTGACTTGAGAAAATATTACCAAAAGAAGTTTGGTTCTAGTGCTTTAGATGACTTTTCATAATCTTAAAATTTTGCTGGAATTGGTAAATTTTCGAGCCTTCCAAAGGAGTGATGATGCACCACCAATTATTGACCATTTCTTTGAAGCCAGGTGAGAGAGCCATAATTTCTCGAAGCGGAAATGCTTATTGCTGGGGGTGCCTGGATGCATCCATTGCAGTTGAATGGGCTAGTGATCTGAGCCTACACCAGGAAGAATTATGGAAAAGATGTCACCCCTATATGAATATAGGCATCCGAGATTAGGAAGCGGTCCAATCACGAAGAAATTTGTTGTGATCTGCCTCTCCTATTGTTCTAGGTGTGGAACCCATTGGAGGTTGGCAAGTCGATCATCTGATTCTGGAGGATAAAATATTTGAATCTGTAGCTGTCCGCGTCTAAGCAAACACAACCTCCTCTTTTTTCATTGATATTGGTGATCGTATTGAAATCTCCTTTGAGGATCCATAGGGGATGGGCTCTCCAGGAATTGAGGGACTCAATGGCATCGAAGAGGTCAATTTTCAGGCAGTAGATTGGGGGAAATAGACATTGGTGAGATGGCCATGGATGTTGGAACCGATCAGATGGAAGGAGGTTTGAATGAAGCTGTGAGAGGCATGAATATCTATTAGGGAGAGGATGTGGGGGTTCCAAGCAATGGCTAGGCCTCAAGAGGCTCCCATGGCATCAACCGCAATGGTGTTGCAACCAGGACACAACCTGGATAAGATTGAGTGCAAGGTGGTACTGGTGTTACAGGTCAAAATACCTCCTCATCAGCTCAGAGGGGAAGACAAATATGGAAGGGATACAAAGACCTAAATTAAACCTATTTCTGCCAGGGTAACGCCTATATAGAACAGAACAAGAGCGTTATAACGCAGGCAATGAGTACATTGGCCGCATTAGTGGCTAGGGAAACGCTCTATTTACACTAGAGGGGAGTGTTACCCATGTTTTAAGTTTGAATTGGGAAAAGAGCGCGGAGAATGATTTGAATCTCTGACTTTCCCTCACAAAGGAGTCAGTTCACAAAGGAAACTGCAGAAGCACCAGTTCATTATTGGTCATTGCCATAGAAGACTCAACTCCAAAAGAGGCAAAAGCATATAGATCAAAGAAACATCTAATATTTTTCCATTCCAAACTAGTGGAAAGAGAAGGGCAACAATGGCATTCTCCCTCTACTATAAGAAGGAGCTGAAGGCTCTTAATTGAAGGTCGAAGGATTGCTTAAGGTTCTTGTATACTTGTGGAATAGAGAATAGTGTGACATTGTGAAGGCCAAGAGTCAAAGAGGTTCCTAGAGAGCTTGTTGACTTGGACTTCTTCACTTGAGAGAGAAGAGAGATTGGGAGAATGAGGAGGGCTTGGTACAACCGACGTTTGTAATCCTCCTTCTTTCAAAATCAATAGAACTGTGTTCATTTTGTCCATTCAATGCTTAATATTGTCATTATTGTTTGAACATTTACATAGGATGATATGAATGGCTCAGATGTGTATAATCTAGATGTTTATTGTGTATTGATTTAATTGATAGGATACTTGTTATGCTAGAAATTACGCGGGTGCTTTGACTAATTGCAGGACTCAGATTTGGAGCCAGTGAAGAAGGACTCTTGCTTCGCTGCGTAGCACTCTCCAAGGGACTCCAAGACTGTCAAAGAGGTAATTATCTATCGTATTACTTCAAGTTATTTCAAGCTAATATGAACATGCTCATGCCATCTTTGTGAACAGCATAGCTAATCTTACTGTCTGCCTCGGGCACCGGAAAGCCCTGAGAGGGAGATTCGAAAACCAACAACCCAAGCAATTTACCCTATAGCAACTGGTACATTTAGTTTCCCACATGAAGAAAATAAATGGATTGTCTTTCTATATTCTATTCTTTATCATTCGGTACTTTGAGTAGCTACTGATCCCTCGAATATTCCATGATGTGAGCTTCATCCTTGAGAATGGTGGGGGAGGACCATGTAGAAATTGGTCAACTTGGGATAGTGTCCCAATTCAACAAGTTGAACACCCGAAATTATTAGGCATTGAAGATCGGAGTGTCTGATCCTTTTTCTGGATTCTCTCATAATTTTTATAGTTTCCTATGGGAATTGACCTCCCTGAATGCCTAACTAAGTGTTTCCTTTAAGCTGTTAAGCTTTGATTAGAGCTTCTGCTAAGCTGTCTATTTGATGGGCTAGAATGGTGTGATACTCTTTATTGTTTCATGCTATTTCTAATCCAGTGATGTCGAGGTCTCCAAATTATATAGTCTCTGGTCCCTCTTCCATGTAGGTTATATGGCTGAGCTCGTTGCCTTTATCTTGAACATATTTTTGTGATGAGTTTCCCTGGGTGTCCTCCTCCATGTTAGTGGGTTGCTCGATTGTAGGTTCTTGGATCTGTATGGCTATAGATTTCATGATTTCCTTTTTCTTATCTTTTTGCTCGATCTCATGTTGTTTTTCTTTTAGGTTTCGATTTGGTACTCTTGATCCCTCATTAGGTTTCAGGGCTGAGGTAGAGGGTTTGAAGGTAGAGGATGGGTTGGGGTGAGGGGTGTTGAGGGGCGGGGATTCTTTCGGGGTGGAAGAGGGGTCTCCATCCAATGGAGTTTGATTGGCTAGGAGGTCAAAACTATTACTGGTGGAGGGTTGAGAGGGTTTGGGGGTAGAGGTAGGTTTTTTGGCATGTTTTCCAGTTGGATACTTTGGTGAAGCCATTAAGATTAGTATTCTCTGGGGTAGGGGTGGACTTTGGGGGTAGGTTGAGGGGGAAATCTCTAAATAGATGACCATGCTTCTGGCATTTGTGGCAACGGAAGGGAACATGCTCATAATCTATAGATTGGATCATTCAAAATCATTGTGAAAGAGACTTACTGAATCCGGAAGAGCTTTAGCTAGATTCATGTAGATGCAGATCCTGGCATAGGTAGTGTATTAGTTATGCTTGGTTTCCTCTGTGATCTTGATGAAGGTTTCGAGGTGGTTCCCAATTTCTTGGAGGGATAATTCATCCCAATATTCTTGGAGGGATAACTCATCACAATATTTATCGAGGTTGAAACATTCGATCCAGTTTCTTAAGAAGAGGACAGCCGCATTAAAGAAGTAGGGGCCTCCATCCATAACCTAGTTTTTGTCCTCTATGTAGGTGAAGATGATGTTGAAGAAGCCTCTGGGACCTAGCTGGAGTGTGACTTGACCTTTGGGCTTCCACTTGGAGTTTATCCATCCGTAGAGGGCTTTCTAAGTTGGCCAGAAGCTAATAAAATTCCCAATGAGGATGTGATCTTGCATGAGAAAGATTCTGCCATTGATCTTCTTAGTAGAAAAACAGATCTCAAGCCTTTTGGTATCTATAGGGATGTAGGTCGAAGAAGACGCTTTGGTCTGTCCTTGGCTGTCTTTTTCTTCTTCCATTTGTGCTTCAAGGATTACAACAGGTTCAACATTTCCTATCAAATTTTTGAGGGATGCATCAGGACGCGCGACATCATTATCTGTGGCAGATCAGCCAATTGGGGGGTGGGGGGTAGTGCCACCCCCCCTCAGGTACCGTCATTCCACTAGTTCTTCTATGTGCAGGTGAGTGCAGAGCCTGCAGGACATAGGAGAAGGGTCAGGAGCTCTGTTGGTGCCCACAGTAAGGGCAGAGGAAACCCTAGGTTTCCATGACCTAGCTCAACTCATCCTTTGACTGCGCTCCTCTAATTCTTTCCCAAAATTTTCCTCCAAGTGCACTTTCTTTTTTAATTCAAAGTTGAGGAACAAAATTGATAAACATATGGATATATGTCTAAAATTATATGTAACAAAGTATCACAATAACACTTTTCCATATGAAAGAACACTAGCTCTTTGGAGATCATATTGTGATAGAAGTGATGAAGTCAATACAACAAACTTCTCTAATAAATTGATATGAAACATAATATTTTGGAGTATCAAAATTACAGTTCATGTGAAAAATATTTTGTTTGAATGAAGCAAATGAGGACCAATGTAATATTCCTAAATTTTCACATGATATTTGGAATATTATAGTTCTTAATAAACTTAATTAATTAATTAAATAAAAGGGTGGAGGGACCCATAATACTCAAAGATGAATAAAATCCACTTTTGATATGTGTATCTGGATATTCTAGATCTAGATCTAAATCATGGAGTAGCGGAGCAGCTCTATTAATGGGGATCATGTCTCATTTATGAGATATATCATGGAGGATGAAACAATAAAATAAGATCATGGACCTTAAATATAAAATCATGAGGATATTTAAAGAGGTCAACTGAGATCATAGTGCATTCAAAGAAAGATCATAAAGCACCTATGATAATTTACTAGAGGAAGTGATGCATTTAATGCAGACATGATGGAGAGGGTGATCACCCCATATGAACATGATGGAGGACATGGAGAAACAATGCAATCAATCATGGAGACTTACGTCCACATGTACAACACAGTTATGGAGTGGGCCTAGGCTATGGAAGGCTCATGATCTATATAATGAAGGTGAAGGCATAATAGAGCGGAATTTTTGGATAATTGGATTATTCTTTGATCTGTTTAGATCTAGATTTGTCTTAGGAAATTTCTATGCATGCTTGAGCTGTTTAGCTAAGTCTACAGTGATGTTTACCAAAGGGTGTTTCCGAGCGGAAAACCCACCCTTACCCACGGGGGACTTGTGTGCCTACTCTGGGAAGGTTTTATATTGGGATTTATTCCTCATCAGACATTGGTGCCATCTTTAGGAGGTTGTTTCTAGCATCCCATATAGGAAACTAGTGGAGGATTCATCCTTCACTTTGTTCTTTACATTCAACCTTTCAAGAGTAGCAGATCTATATCTGGCATTCAGGCCATTATATTTTACCTCAATGAAGAACCAAGCCAGTGCAATGCAGTCTTGTAGATCTATTGGAGGAAGGAATTTTTCAACATATCAGCTGGAAATCCTGTGAGGGATCATCTCCCCACTTTGTATTCATTGTTCCCATCATTCAGGAGCTAATTTGACACATCGAGCAGCATCCTATCGAGCCTCCCTCTCTTACTATGCAGTTTTCTGAAGTTGTTGTTTACCCGACATCTATTTTTAGTGGAGGAGATTGGAGGAGCTAGATCTTGAGCTTTTAGCCCAAGGATCTAGTGAAGGGATCAACCTTTCTTACATAGAGCTGATTGCAAACCATTGCAACCATCATATATTTAGTTCATGTAGTAGACTTGCATACCCAACAGCTACATAGTGCAAGCCCTAAGAGGGTGATTTTCTTAGATTCATAGATATGAGAAATCCTTTCTAGGTTATCTTGGGTATCCATCATAGAGCCCGAATCTATATTTTTAGCATCATTGGAGCTCCCATACTACCTAGATCTGAATTTCTATCTTTATGGAAGTTATAGTCCCAATAGTTGTAGCAGGGACAATGTAGTTTACCTTCCAGTATTTCAGCAGTTACGTAGTCCCTCTTGTGGGATCATTTCTATGTCATTCTAGGCCACTTGTTTGGCTTGAGCGTCTTATATTTTGAGCACTGTTGTACTTTATATTCACCTCCCATGTAATAAAATGGCTCAAATTATCTGTACACTATGATGTTGTATTTGTATTAATTTTTTACTTAGTTGCAGTTCATCTATTATGTTTTAGTATTATTGCATTCTCCATTTTGGGATATTGGAGTGGAATCGGAGCATGATCTTTGGCTCAGCTTGTGGACACTTCATCTTTTGCATCAAAAGAAGAAGCAAGTAGAAGTGATATATCATGGAGGAGGATTATAGTTTTTCCACTCTTCTCTTTAGATCCATGCAAGATCTCTCCAAGGAGGTCAATCAAATGAAGAGGGAAAGGCAAAGGAAGGATCCAAGAAGAAGATTGATGAGGAAGGTCCAAGCACTTCCTATCAGCAACAAAGAAGTCTGAAGAATCTTAGATCTCCTCATAGATCTACTATGCCCACTTTCTTTGAAGAAGGTGAATGGTATAGAAATGAAGAAAGAAGAGAGCCTGAGACTTATGAGACTCTCAGTCTATATCTTGAGGAGTAAAAATCACAGTCTAGAGCATTCAAGGAGAATCTAACTCTCGAACAATTCTTCAAACTAAAGAAGAAAGGAGATCCTATAGCAGCAATAAAAGAAAGAGAGAAAGAGCCACAATATATTCTATTTGCCTACATTTGATGGATCTTCCTCAAGCAATGTTAAGGCTTCAAGGAAAGAGTTAGATGCATTCTTTAGGCTACATCTGGTAGTTGAGAAAGAGGTTGTTCAGATTGCAACACTTCATATTCATGGTGAAGCCAATGATTGGTGGTTTGTTCACATGGAGCATGCAAAGGTGACTAAATATTCAAATTTCTTTCACAAGTTGAGAAAGAAGTTTGATATGAGAAAACCAGAAATATGCCACAAAGAGAAATTTCCTAAGGAATCAAAGGAGGATGCCATTCTTGTCACTCTGGACAAAGAGTCACTAAATTCACCACCAGCTGCAAAAGTGCTTCTATCCAGAGGAGAGACACTTCCATCTTTGCAAGATAGTCATGAGCTCTTGACATATAGAGTCCCATGCATGATTTAGGGGATGCATGAGGAAGAGGAGGTAGATTCCAACATTGTTACATTGATATAATATCAACCATCACTCTTACCAGTAGTTGGAGACACCATTGTCCTAGTTGGAGGAACTCTTGTAGTCTTGAAATAGGTTCCCACATATGAGTTGATCCAAGGTATGCATCCACTTCCATCCCATATTTTTACAGTGCCTCTTATTGAAACTTATAGGGACATGCCATTGGGGCCAATGCATAACCAAGGGTTAGAAAAACATGTTGATTTGAAGTAGAAACATATCACAACGTAGAGGAACCTTGATCTAATCAAGGAGGAGATGAAGAGCTATCCCAGTTCATCATTGCATGCTCCTATTTACAATGGCTGGCTATCAGTTTAGCATTGTGCCTTTCCATGAGAAAACATATGTATCACTATGTATATCTACATTGTTGTCAATAGTAGCAGTGAAGATGAGAGGGCCCCATTATTCTTGGAGCATTCTGAAGGTATATTCACTCATCAAGCAATGGAGGTAAAGATGATAGATGGTAGACATCTTGAGATGAGGAATATTTCCTTCTTTCTAGATGACACTTTCTCAATAAGAATTTCAAAGCTCAAAGAGGAACTTCTACCTGCAGCAGATCTAGAACCTCACTGGTTTTAGAGGGCCATTAGTGAAAAGAGAATGTCATGGAGAGATCTCATTAGATGTGCACTTCAAAATATCATGGAGTGAAAATTTATTCAATGGTTTGAGGAGGTTGGTGTCCTATAATGGGAGGATACCAAGATTTTGCAGAATGAAATGCATCATCCACATTGGGATGACTGGTTGTTGATGTGGAGCAAGGGGTTGCCAAACCACTTGCAAAACTATGAGATAGGCCAGCAAGAAGCATGGCTACACTACTTGCTCTTGGGTGAGTATGGTTACTACCCAACAACACATATTTTCATCATCCATGCCTTGTACAACACTCATGTAATGAAGAAGGAGGCATGGATGCGCTAGTTGCTCTTGGGTGAGTATGGTTACCACCCAATAGCTCATATTTTTTTGACTCATGCCTTGGGTATCAATGACAGAATGAAGCAGAGGATGGCATGTTCACTTTGGTTGAGGGAGTTTTGCCATCACATGACGTCTTCCATGCTTATGTGTTTTGTATTGTTTGTAATATGGCATAATACTTTCATAATGTTTGATAATGAAGTTTGTTTGTATTTGGATTATATGACATTCCATATGTCATTTAGTATGTTGTTGTTTCTCCATGATTCACATGATGATGTGAAGAGGCAACAAGAGATCTTGTTGCTTTAGCTTTTATTAGGGGGCATTGGTCCTACATACTCCCCTACTTTCCATGATAGTGTTGGATGATGGTAGCAAGAGACATTCCGTCGATGGCTCTTACTTGGAGATTATGGACAGCATACTTGGTATTTTGACGGTTTGGTGTGGCAGTAGGGAGCATTACTGCGTTGGTTACTATTGGGAGAATATGGTTTTACATCTTTGTCTACCCATATGTCTCTAGTACTTCTTTTGCACATTTTTGGGATAATTCTTGGTAACAACAAGACCAAAAGGGCTAAGGATGGAGGCATAAAAAGCCTCTCTTTACTTTAGGTAGCATGGGATGGAGGTATACTTTGTGAGTTGGAGCTTTCCTTTTATGGAAGGAAACATCTATCTTTATTTATCTCATGTACTGTTGAGGATATTGGACGGCTTATGGTTGTCACTTGGAGCTTCATGATTGATGAGGGACATCTAGCTACAAAGTTAGAAGTCACTCTAGAAATTATAGAGAGAAAACTTCGGTGCTGGGCATACATAAATCATTGCAGAAAATGGGGAGACCTTCCTTGTGTGGATGCCATTTGGAGGGGGACATATTGCTCTAGCATCTAATTTTGTAGTTTCTTGAGGACAAGCAACATTTTTCTGGGGAGGACTGTAATATTCCTAAATTTTCACATGATATTTGGAATATTAGAGTTCTTAATAAACGTAATTAATTAAGTAAATAAAATGGTGGAGGGACCCATAATCCTCAAACATGAATAAAATCCACTTTTGATGTGTGTATGTGGATATTATAGATCTAGATCTAAATCATGGAGTAGTGGAGGAGCTCTATTAATGGGGATCATGTCTCATTTATGAGATATATCATGGAGGATGAAACAGCCAAATAAGATCATGGATCTTAAATGTAAAATCACAAGGATCTTTGAAGAGGTCAATTGAGATCATAGTGCATTCAAAGTAAGATCATAATGCACTTATGATAAGTTAGTGGAGGAAGTGATTCATTTATTGCACACATGATGGAGAGGGTGATCACCCCATATGAACATGATGGAGGACATGTAGAAACAATGCAGTCAACCATGGAGACTTATTTCCACATGTACAATGCAATTATGGAGTGGGCCTAGGCTATGGAAGGCTCATGATCTATATAATGAAGTTGAAGGCACAATATAAGGGAATTTTTGGATACTTGGATTATTCTTTGATCTGTTTAGATCTGTATTTGTCTTAGGAAATTTATATGCATGCTTCAATTTTTTAGCTAAGTCTGCAGTTTTTTTTAGAACAGGGTGTTTCCAAGAGGAAATCTCACCCTTACCCATGAGGGACTTTTGTGCCTACTATGGGAAGGTTTTCTATTGGGCTTTATTCCTCATCAGGCATTGGTGCCATCTTCAGGAGGTTTTTTCTAGCATTCCATCTAGGAAACTGGTGGAGGATTCATCCTTCACTTTGTTCTTCACATTCTACCTTTCAGGAGTAGAAAATATATATCTGACATCCAGGCCATTGTATTTTACCTCCATGCAGAATTAGTCTGCTCAAGGATTGCGCAGTGAAGTCTTGTAGATCTATTGGAGGAAGGACGTTTTCAGCATATCAGCTGGAAATCCTGTAAGGGATCATATCCTCACATTGTATTCATTGTTCCCATCATTCAGGAGCTGATTTGACACATCTAGTAGCAGGATAGAGAGCCTCCTTCTCTTACATTGCATTTTTCTGAAGGTGTTGTCACCCAACAACTGTTTTTAGTGGAGGAGATTGGAGGAGCTAGATCTTGAGCTTTTAGCCCAAGGATCTAATGAAGGGATCAACCCTTCATGAATAAATATGATTGCACATCATTGCATCCATCATATCTTCAGTTCATGCAGTAGATTTTCATACCCAGCAACTACATAGTGCAATCCCTAAGAGGGTGATTTTCTTAGATTCATAGATCTGAGAAATCCTTTCTGGGTTATCTTGGGTATCCATCATAGAGCCCAAATCTCTATTTTCAGCATCATTGGAGCTCCCATACTTCCTATATCTGAATTTATATCTTTATGGAAGTTGTTGTCCCAATAGTTGTAGCAGGAAAAATGCAGTTTACCTTCTAGTAGTTCAACAGTTACGCAGTCCCTCTTGTGGGATGATTTCTAGGTCATTTTAGGCCAGTTGTTTGGCTTGAGTGTCTCATATTTTGAGCACTATTGTACTTTATATTCACCTCCCATATAATAAAATGGCTCAGCTTCTCTGTACATTATGATGTTGTCTTTGGATTAATTTTTTACTTAGTTGCAGTTCATATATTGTGTTTTAATATTATTGCATTCTCCCTTTCGGGATATTACAACCAAAGAATTGGAAAATTGATATACCACAATATTTTATCTATTCCAATATATATGAAGTCGCAAAGGACACTTATTTTGGTATACATGTTCCATAGGTTGTGTAAGAAAAATTGAATGGAATAGTACAAATGACGTGATTCCTTTTATTTGATTAAATTTGTTGTTCCTCTATTTTTGGTGCAAGTTCTAAATTATTTATCACAACAACGTTAATAATACTATATGCCAATTTGACATTGCATTTGAGATAAGAACATGATCTATGCTTTCTATTCTTTATTGTAACATTGAAGCCATGTTTCATTACTGCAATGTTTTTTAAGATTGATGTCCTGATAATTAACTATTACTTTATCCCTTTCATGTATGTGATAGAAAATGAAGCAGTAATTTTATGAAGCGAGGATATATATTTTGACATAGGTAGTGTTCTTGTATTAAAGGATAAATAAGTACTTTAACAAGGCTTTTACTTAGCAAGAATGGGTTCATTTCAATTAGATGAGAGTTTTTTTTTTTTTCTAATTATAGCTCTAATATGTTGGTCACTCTTAATTGTTTGTTTGTATGTTGCATTTGGATAGTTTTTCCAAGTTTGAAAATTTTGGGTTTATTTTGGTTAAAAATTATGATCTCTTAAATTCTTCTAGTTTTTATTTGATGTTTAATTGATCCTTTTGTTAAGGCATGATTTGTTTCATCTTATTTTATTGATTTAAGGGGTTTAGTTAAAGTTAAATACCTTTGTCAAGTAAAAATGTATTTTGTTTTTTTTTTTTGCCATGTTATTTTGAGAATGATATGGTATTAGGATTAATATATGACTTCACTTATTATCTAGGCATTTAATGTTTTTTCCATAATTATTATTATTTTCTTTATATATTTTATTATTGAAGGATATGTTTTATTTTATTTTTACTTTTATTTCCTCTCATGTTGTGATGTCACAAAACAATATTCACCTTTTAGAATCTACTATTTTATTTTATATTCTCTTTAAAAATACTTATGGTTTGTTAAGAGAGGAAAATGAGCTCTACTTAGTTAAGTGAAGAAAAAAATGGTCTATGCACTATGATCCTATGTGTTTATCATAGAAGTCATATTATCATGAGAAAGACATTCATCTAATGCAATTATACTTTGATATCAATACAAAAAAACATCACTTGTAATTAGTGGAGAATGATATATTTTTTAGTGTAGTATTATTCTTGAAGTGAAAAAACCCTTGATGATCATTGTTTTGTGACATATTATTCCAAGTAATGAACATGCATAGAATATTTTTTATATTTGTGTTATATTTTTTAACTCACCCATTGTAGATTTTTAACGAGTTTGTGTTATTACCTTTTTTTTCATCGTGTAGGAAATTAAGTTTCAATGCATATTCATCTTCCATTCATTTTATTTTTTTTTTATTTTGTGCGACTTCAAATAATTTTTTACCAAGTAAACATTATTAGAGTTGTTAACTGTAGAATAAATTGCAACAACGAATACAATAGTTATGATCTATAAGTAGGTGAAAAACCTACATATTATGATGAAACACCATATTTTAAAGTTGTTGGTTTACTTGAACTTGAGGAATTGGAGAAGTATCTACATTTTAGAAAACTGATGTATAAGAAAAAAAAAAAAATTTATGTAAATATTCATGATTTTGATATAGCTATTCATAAACCTTATTTTCATGTGAAGCCTATATAATATGAATTACATAGAATATGGCAGGGTTATCTAGATGTGTAAAGACCAAGTTTGAGCAAAAGAATTTATTTGGTTCAACATCGCATGCCTTTGGGGGTGCCTTTCCAATTAATTTCCCTTTGGGATGTGATAAGACATTTGTGGTAAAACATAATAAAAACATGCAAAAATATTTGCAATAGTGTATAACAAGAAACTAGAGCAACATTACCCATGATTTTTCTTTTCCAAAACATGGAAAGTTGTATATCGTAATTTTTAACTAAATATTTTTCTTATTATTACATACATTTCTATACATTGGTAATGAATCACTAACATTTTACATTTTTTTCTAATTTTTTAGAAGATTAATCAAGAATTTTCAATACTTTATAACCTAGTAAAAAATTCGCCAATATTTAAGAAAATTTTATAATTTAGTGAAAGGTTCACCAAAAAATTATATATGTAATTATATTAATGAAAAAATAGCTTATACGTTTTTCTATATACCATGGGGATTCACCCATTTATTATACATATAAATTTGGGGGGTTTCTTAAAATTTTCCTTGGAACGAAGGGTCAACATGCTGATGTGTTCCCTTAATTATGCCCAGATCTTCTAGATAGGCGAAGATGTCATAAGCAAGGATGATTCATGTAACTTATTCCTAATTTTGTGGAATGAATTGAAGGAGTGAAGAAGCAGATCCAATGTATATTAATTTGAAGAGTGTAGGTAAGATAGGTTAGTATTCTTATTTTAGAAATAGTTTCTCTTATTTAGAGATTGATTGCAAGTCTATAGGGTTTTGTTAGTAATCTTTAGGCTTAAAAAAGAGATTGGATTGTAATCCTACGGGCATAGAGAGATATTGGATTGTAAGCCTATGGGAGGAGAGAGAGAGAGAGAGAGAGAGAGAGAGAGGCATGAGATGACCAAAGAAATTGATAAATCAGGCCATGGCGAGAGAGGAAGAATTACACAAATATTTTAAGTATTTGTATAGGTTGTATATCAGGAAATTTAGAATTGAAATTGATTTATAGATAGCATCTATTTTCATCTCTAGAAATTATCCCTTCTTGTGAAATCGCAATATGTTTCTGTAGTTTTACGAGTTATATATGCTTCTATTGATATTTCCTTGAACACTTTTAGTGTTTGAAGACAGGGTAGCAAGGAATTCTTATTTCTAAGATTTTAAAATCAATGTGTGAATAAGATAGAGTATAGACTGCAATGATGGAATTGTGCCTGATCAGATTGTGGAATAAATAGAATTCCATTGTGTTTCATAATATCTGTCTGTAAGATTGAATTGAGGACCCTTTTGTGGGTGAAATTTGGAATTAGTGTGTGTGTCAGTCTTTTTATATGTAACAAATGATAAATAGAAAGAAATTTTTCATGAAAAGAGAGTAGACATGTGTATGGATCTAATGGGAAGGGAATTGTTAGCCACAACACTTTCGTTGGTTTTTAACATGCATGAAGAGCTGACCTACGTGTACGCATAAACCTGGTGTGAATTATGTCGTGAAGGCCTTTGAAAAACATCAAAAGAGTGATGATATATTAGCAGGGCTGCTTTGTAATGGATACAATGCTGAGTATTGATAACAAACATAATAACAAAGGCTTGGATGCCAAATCGAACTCGTATTTGGACATAGTTCATGCATGTGTTAAATAACTAGTGTGCAAAAGTGTAATTAGTGATGTCATCACTCTTGGAAATGTACCAATATGCTTGAGGAATGGTTTTGCAAATATACCCAATTATTGCAGAGGAATATTGCAAGGGAATAAAGAAATGTATCCAGTCTGAAACATTGTGTTGCTAGATCTATAGAGTAGAAGTATTTATCTTTGAACCTTAATGACAGGATTGGAAGCGGTTCTGTGGTTTGATATTATCTAAGAATATGTCGAGAAATAGAGTATGGTAAGTGTGTGGTATGATCCACATAATGATATGCTTGGTATATGGTGAATACAATGTATAATTTGTAATCAAATTTACAACCAAGTTAAAGGATGCATAGTAATTTGTATACATGGTTAAAATATTGTAGGTATAGTGTTCAATTGCAGGAATATGCAGGTTAGATGCCAGTGAAACCGTTTCAAAATCCATAAGTGGTAAAGCATTTTGAGGTGAAGCACAAAGATTCACAATAGAAGAACATAGTGGATGTAAAAGCTAGTATGATTACAACCTGCAAACAACGTTTGAAAGATAGAACCTGACGATCCTATGACAATTCAATTCATGAAAGAGGGACTAGAAGCACACCCTCATATTGGAAGAAGGAATTAGGCCTTAGAAATACCATCATTTGGTATCAGAGCTTGAATTATCTTTTGAACAGATAAGATAGACAAGAGATTTGTAGAAAATGTTTTGTGAATTAAAAGACTTTATATGTAGGATAAGAAGAATCTTAGAGTTTGAGGAGGACAAGTAAGTTCTTGATAACAAGGAAAGTTACTTTAGGAGAAGTAGTTACATGCAAGGGAAAGAGGTTATATCAGCAATATCTAGAAGCTGAGTAGAAGCATTTAGAGTGGCCATGAAATTTTGGCAGCAGAAAGCTTTTGAAAGCCTGATAGCCAAGAGCAGGTCTGTTAAGATTTGATATGCTAATGGTATGTGTTTCTAATATTATTTGAAGTGTAGGTAGTAGCAGATGAATAGTATCTCAAAAATTATATCACATCTTTGAAGTAGTGATGAAAGAAGCTGGCAAAGACTTCTTGAGAAACAATTGTGTGGCAAAACCTGATTGTTCCAGCTGAGGATTGAAATATAAGAGAACGGTTGAGTGTTCTCAAGAGAATATGATATGAGTGTAGAAGCCTAGAAGGAGCAAAGAAGAAAGCTCAGAAGGTTCCAGATAGAGAATCAATATTTCCAAAAGTACAAGTACAAAAGAGAAGCTTGGTGAGGTAGTTGTAGAAGGGTGAAAGAGAACTGTTATTGTAGAGGCTTAGTGCAACTCATAGTAAGTGTGAGAAAACACATGGAGATAAAGAAGAAGATGATTAATGATAGTCATAGCAGAGGTTTAGAGAGAATCCACAATAGAATAAGAGAGAAGGAAGATTCCAAAGAAAATGGCATGTGAAGGAAGATGAGTGATGAATAGTATGACAAAGAAAAGGCTCAGATAAACATCCATATTAGTTTGTTGATGGAGCTATTCCAGAGGAGTAAAGAAGACCAAAGGTATGGTTATGTAATGAGAAATAAGGTTAAATGGCATAGGCTACAAGAGAAGGGAGAGCATAAGATGAATACTAAATTAATAAAGGATCTTAGGAAGCTTGAGCAGACAATGGATGCTCAATTGAGGTTGGAGAAGCTCAAAGGAGTTGAGCTATAGGAAAATAAAGTTGTTGGATAAGAACAAGTTCCTTGTGAACTTGAAGATGGAGCAATGATGTATAAAACATCAGTTGAGGCTATTGATCATTATGACTTTGAAATTAACAATTTGTGTATGTTTGCAAGTGCAATACATGATGATGGACAACTTTTGGGTATTGTCAAAGAAGAGGAAGAAGATAGACAGAATCTAAATTCTATTTTAAATAATAAATATGAGACAGTAAGGTCTCATGAGGAAGCTCATACATAGTTGAAGGAGGATATTACTTTTCAACATACTACTAGAGTTGTAAGCAGAGAGAGTTTGGCTTATATGGGTAGCCAAAAGCAAGCAAAAGAGAAGGAATATTTCAAGTCTACAAATGTAACACTTGAGGAAGCTAACATAGAGATTTTACTATTGGAAAATCTATTAAGGGAGTTTGAGTCAAGCCATGGATTGAGACCTCAATTAAATGCTTTAATTTTTAGTAATTTTGATGAAGAAATGAGTTTTCTTGAATAATGCATTGCTAGATATTTGAATGATGAAGATTTAGTCAGTCTAGAAGGACAGATGGAAGAACAGATGGAATTTTCACGTAACAGTGAGAAAGAGAAGAATAATAACGAAGAGGAAGATGGGACAAATATGACTTATACTGAAGAAAAGTCAATTTCAGAATTGAACAAAGTTGATTTGACTACTAGACTTAGTCAAGGAAATGAAGGGAAACTATTGAAGGTTGTCAAGGAAGAAGAAAGACTTGTTGAAGATAATGAGTAGCATTGTGATAGATTACTTGAATATTATCAAGCAGAAGAGGAGTTGCTAGAATATTTTTTGTAGGAATATGAGTATGAATATGTGATTGCAGATGTGGTTGCGGACCGTGATGAAGAAGAGTCTCAAGCTTTGATTAAGATAGAGAAATATTTTAGTTTCCAAATTCCTAATACCTTGGCTAGGATAGGAGAAGTGAAGGGTGAGTATGTTACTAGTGAGATGAATGGTAAATTACTTCTTAGGAGTAAATTTGAAAATAAAAAGCAGCAAATGAATATTGGAGAGGGAGACATATTTGGTATCAAGAAGCAGCAAATTTGGTATCAAAAACACTAGTAAACATGTTTTTCCCTATAAATCCACACAAACTCTTGTCATTGAAGTGCCACAGGTAAGTCTTAATTTGTTTGACAGTACCCTATAAGTCTTAATTTTAGGCCTTTGGTATGGTAATACTCTTTTTCTTGATTGTTGTTTTATCATTACAACGTCCAACTTTATATGCGTTATCTTCATCATCTAATGATGAAGAGATGAAATTTAATAGGGAAAATACAAAATAGTTGTACATCGTTCACATGGATAAATCCATGAAACACCACCATTGGAGTCTCCACCAACATTGGTACACTTCATTGATAGACAAGGTTTCAAGATCCAATTCAGATCCCATTGTTTCTTTGCTATATACGTATGCCACAGTAATGTATGGCTTTACTACCAAGCTGACTAGCGCCGAGGTTCAATCCATGGAGAATATGGATGGATGCTTGGTTGTGTATCAAGATACCCTGAATTGGCTCCACACTACTCGAACCCAAAAATTTCTAGGGTTGAGCCCTATTCATGGGCTATGGCCACTGTCATATTTCGGTGATGATATTATCATCGGGATCGTGGATACAAGAGTATTTCCAGAGAGAGAAAGAGCTTCGACGATCATGGCCTTAAGCCTATGCCTGCCAGATGGAAGGGATAATGTGAAGCGGGTACTGAGTTCAATGCTTCCTATTGCAACTCCAAACTCATTGGAGCCTGTTACTTTGTCAAAGGATATGAATCCATCAATGGTCCGATCAACGAAAATGAGGAATACAAATCTCCTCGAGATGCCAACGACCATGGTACACATACTTCATCTACTGCGGCGAGGTCAGAGGTGCTCGAGGCCAGTGGTTTTGGCTTCGCTAACGGAACAACAAGAGGCATCACTACCAAAGCTAGATTGGATGTCTATAAAGCTTGTTGGGGGCTACCTATAAATTGTCACTATGCCATTTATGACGTGTTTTCCAGTATGGAAGCGGTCGTTTCGTATGGGGTCAAATTTCTATCATTGTCACTTAGGTGTAGAAATTCACCTTATTATTCTGACCTTGTAGTGATTGGAGCTCTCACAGCCACTAAGAAGGGTGTTTTTGTATCATGCTCGGCGAGTAATATCGTATCAGACCTTTCAGTTCAGAAATTTCAGAATATGACACCATGAATAACAATTTTAGGTGCCAGTAGCATTGACAGAGAGTTGCCAACTCAGGTGGTGCTTGGGAATGACAAGAGCTACAGGGGTTCCAAGACGTTAGGCACCGAAAAATTGCCTTTGGTATACAAGAAAACCGTGTCCACTAACAAGCCCAGAAATCTCTTCTGAGATTTTGATTTCGTAGGAGTGATAACATAAGAGATGCAACAAGAAGTGCAAGAAGCTGGCAATTTCAGAATGATTCTGGCCAACGATCCTTTAGCTGAAGACAATTTGTGGAACCTTGATTCTTCTTTACCGGTAACCTGTGTCCATTCCAATCCCAACAAAGGCATTAAAGCTTATATCAACAGCACCATAAGTCCTACAAAAAACATTAAAATCGAGTACCTCACCGTGGTTGGTAGAGTGCCAGCATCAGTGGTAGCTAACTTCTCTTGCAGAGTATCGAATCCAGTGGTTTCAGAGATTTTTAAACCCTACCTCATTGCTCCGAGTATCGACATATTGGTAGCTTTGAATGGTTTGGCCCCTCAATATTACAACGTAATCTCTGGGACATCCATGGGGGCCCTCATGTCACTGACATCGGAGCACTCCTATGCATTGTGCATCCAAAGTGGACACCCTCTACAATAAAATCGACTTTCATGACATCTATAGTGTTGTTTGATAAATCTAAATACCCTATATGCAACTCCCCCAATGGGCTACAAGAAAACGCATTTGCAATAGGCTATTGGAAATATTGAACAAAACAATAACAGAGGGATGATTTCCCCACAACACAGAGAATACACAATTGTTGTGGAATTAATAGTCAAACATATAGACAGACAACGTAAAACAAGAGTAGAACTCTTTTCTTTTCAATTTATTCAACTCTTCTCTGAGTTTCAATTCATTCTACTCTTAAAACATAATGAAATTACATATCCTTATATCAAAATGGTCGTAGCCTAAAAACTTCAATGTGATTCATTGCTGAAGAAGATGTTCAAAAATGAAACATCCTTTCTATTGTCAAAGCCCATTTCTTCATTTAAAATGGCGCATAGACTGTAATTCAGTTTATACATGAAACACGTACAAAACATGTTCAAAACACAAAAGGGAGGACTTCAAATATTATATATTTCAGCTTTGAATCCAAATCACATCCGACACTTTATCGCAAATCGCATATCAGTGATCTTAAATTTTAATTGTGGCGCTATCTGTTAAACATTGCGAACTGCGATGTGCGATTTTCACGTGGCACATATCACATCGCATCCAAAATAACATACCTTGAAAAACTTAAATGGAAAAGCAAAACATTTGCGATTGCAATGTGATGTGGCACCATTGCATCGCATATCAAATAACATAGCATGCAGGCAGTTTACGGAAAACTTAAAACGATTGTGATTGCGATGTGTCATGTGATATTGCATCGCAACATCGCATGTTTCGTTGCAGGGCTTAACAGGTAAGAGTTAGACATTGCGATGTGCATTATTGTAGGTGGTAAAGTTTGGTAAGTGCAGTAAGGGAAATACAAAGGAAATATACAGTTCGCGGTGGATTGGCGTATGGGTTTCGGGTCCCACCAAATCGCATCGGCGGGGATTTAACATAACATAGGGTGAGGGCTTAAGTTTAAAACTTAAGACTTGTGAAGTGCAGGTGGAAATGTGGTAAGACACGGTAGGTGAGAAATGCACGAAACAAAGGTTTTGCAGAAATACAAAGGATTTACAGGTTTTGCAATGCGATGGAGGTATATGTGGGTCCTGCCAATATCCCATCGGCGGGGAAATAATATTATGGTGAAAGGCTTAAGGGTAACACTTGAATCTTGCGACTGCGTGTTGCGGGCAAGGTAATTTAATGCAGTGGTTTAAGAAATAAACACAGAGGATGGCTACGGGTACTCTGTTTGCTATTTTTGCGTGAAAACGCCTTCGGATTTAAAATCTGCTGCTTGTCCTTCCTGCAATAAAAAATTGATGAATTCTGGGCTGCAGCCACTGCTTATTCATGGCAGTGGCTGGGAGTATAATTCTAGCACTCCCCCTTAATCACAATTTCCACCATCATTCATTCCTAGACATTGTCTAAGATAAACAAAATTCCTCTGTCCTAATGGCTTTGTGAGGATATTAGCAAATTGCTCCTCTATCCTACAATGCTACAAAATAATCTCACCATTGCTAAAAAATTATCTTATAAAATGATATTTGGCATCTATGTGCTTTTTTTCTTGTGGAAAACATAATTCTATGATAATGCAATTGCTGAGCTATTATCACAATAAATTGTGGTTCCTTTTTCTTGCTCATGACACAAATCTCTCTGAATCCTTCTCATCCATACTTCTTGGCATGTTGTTGCTGTTGTTGTTGTTGCTGCCACATATTCATCTTCTGTTGTTGATAATGCAACTATTGGTTGCTTCTTGGAAGCCCATGAAATGGCTCCCGATCCCAAATGAAACACATACCCATATGTGCTCTTTCTATCTTCTACACTTCCAGCTCAATCACTGTCAGTGTAACCAATCATTTTAAAATTATCAGTTAAGGAGTATAGAACAAAATACTCCTTTGTTACATTTACATACCTAAATATTCTCTTGGTTGCTTTCCCATGTGTCTCCTTTGGTGTCTCCATGAATCTGGAAATTAAAATTACAACATACATAATATCAGGCCTAGTTGTAGTCAAATACATTAGACTGCCAACTATGCTCTTATACAATGTCAGATCGACATTCTTGCTGCAATATTCTTTGCTTAACTTCAACCCTATGACAGTTGGAGTTGTTGCTGCTTTTTTGTTCTGCATGTTAAACCTCTTTAAAAATTCTACAAAATATTTTTCTTGGGAAATAAAAATTCCCTTTTCATTTTTCTTTACTTCTATTCCCAAAAAATATCTCAATAAAGCGAAGTTAGTCATTTCAAATTCACTCTTCATAACTGCTTTAAAATTAGCAATGAGAGGAACTTCATTTTTTGTGAAAATTAAATCATATACATATAAAACAACAATAATGATTTTATTGTCATTTTCTTTAATATAGAGAGTGGGTTCTCCATCACATTTTTTGAACTCATTATCCATTAGGTAAGCATCAATCCTACTGTACCATGCTCTTGGTGCTTGATTCACCCATAAAGTGATCTCTTCAACTTACGTACTTTGTGCTCTTGGCCTTCTATCTCATAGCTAGGAGGTTGTTCAAGATATACCTTGTTGGTATGTGTTATATTCTTTCCACGACTAGTAATGCATTAGGGGGTCATAGGGGGGGTGATAGGCCCCCCTGTATGTTGCGTCGGGCGCAGTAAGGGAGCAGAGATGCCCCCCCTATTTGGGGTCTGGGGAAGCACCCCGAGAAATTTTTTTTTGGACTTAGTCTTTCCAGTGGGTGGACCTGCCCATGGTTTTGTGCATGGGTTTGCACATGGTTTTGGGGCATGATGGTTTTTGGCCCCTCGTATTTTGTAGATCCAGTCAAGGGAACTATGGTTATGTTCTAATGTAGGGTTAATGGATTGGGGTTTATGTATGCTTCGACATGTATATATGTGTTGTAACACTAAAAGGAATATAATGAAAAATCAAGCTGGTTGTCCCGATTTGGGATCTAGGGGAAAATCTCTGTGTATATCTGTTTTATGTTTTATGATCTCGCTATTGATTATTTTCTATTTTTTAAGATTTGTTTGCAGATAATTTCTGTATAGGGTTAAAACCTACATTTGGTATCAGAGTTATTTCGACTTCAAGGGGATGCCTTTACTGTTGAGGGGTTTTTTATCAGGCCTATGAGAGACCTTGTTCAGTGGGAGATCTGCGGGATCGATTCTTGCGGTGAAAAATGATGGTGAGTAGTGGAAAGATAGAGATTGAGAAATTTAATGGTCAGAGTTTTGAGTTGTGGAAGCTTAATATGGACGATCTTCTGGTGCATAAAGACCAATGGATCACGGTAGATCTAGGTACTAAACCAACGACAATGTCAGATGAAGACTGGAAAAAGTTGGATCGGAAGGCGAAGAGCACAATACGATTGTGTGTCTCAGATTTGTATTGTTGAACGTATCTGGGGAAGCTACAACAAAGAATTTGTCGGAAAAACTTGGGATTTTGTACAAATATAAGTCTCTGGTGAATATATTGTTCTTGTGGAAAATGTTGTATAACATGAGGATGAAGGATGGAGACTCAGTGATAGAGCATCTGAACACCTTCAATGTTGTGGTAAGTAAGATGTCATCTGTTGATATTAAAATCTCAGATGAAGATAAGTGCATTATTTTGTTGTGTTTTCTACTAGACTCATGGGACAGTATGGTTATTGCAATATGTAGCAATACATCTACCTTGAATTTTGATGACATTGTCTCAGCCTTGCTGTCGGAGGAAATGAGACGGAGAAATATGGAGGGTCAGAATGGAGATGCCTTATCTGTACGAGGAAGGTCCCAGACCAGAAAAAAGAATAAGGTTTCGAGTGGGAGATCTAAATCTCCTGGAAATTTTGTAAAGGTGTGCTAGAAATGCGGAAATGAAGGGCACTACAAAAAGGACTGCAGATATAAAGCTCTTGAGGAACGAAAAGAATCTGATGATGTTCCTTATGCAAAGGAAAAAACCACCTCGAATGAAGGTGGGGATGTGTATTTGGCTTCTTCTTCAAATACACATGTAGATCATGAGTCATGGTTGATTGAATCGGGTGCATCCTTTCACTTCAGTCCCCATAGGGAGTGGTTCTGCGAGTATAAGAAATATGATGGCGGTGATGTCTTCTTAGGTGAGGATAGGAAGGCCAGAATCATCAGACTTCGAAAATTCAATATGAAGCTGCAAGGTGGAAGGATAGAACACTTCCTGGTATTCTGCACATTCTTTCATTAGCCAAAAATATGATTTTTGTAAGCAAGATGGATGACGTGGGTGTAAAAACAGTGTTCGAGAAAGATACCTGTAATATGGTTCGGGGAGCAGTGGTATTAATGCAAGGAGTTCGGATTGGAACTCTATACAAGCTTTAGGGTAGCACTATTATTGAAGGGTGCAATAGTTCTACTGTTCTCGAAAGTGGAGCGGAAATCCTAGCGGTCTCTGGAGAAAATACCATGCTATAACATCAAAGGCTTGGACATAATGGAGAGAAGGGCCTTTAGATACTGCATGGGAATGGTATGGTAAAAGGTATGTCTAATAGCTCTCTGGATTTCAATTTCTATGAACATTGTGTATATGGGAAGCAGAATCAGGTCAGTTTTCCTTCTGGTGCTAAGAGGGCAAACAAGATATTAGAGCTTGTGCACAGTGATGTGTTTGGACCTATGTCAGTTCCATCACTGGGTAGGTCTGTGTACTATGTTTCATTCATAGTTGACTTCTCAAGGAATACATGGATATATTTCTTGAGGAATAAATTTGAAGTCTTTGACAGATTTAAAGAATTTAAGGCTTTGATGGAAAACCAGACAGAGAAAAAGATAAAGGCGCCAAGGACAGATAATGGTGGGGAGTTCTGCAAGAAGGAATTTGAAGAGTTCTGTAAGAAGTGTGGTATAACACGACATAATACTACTCCATACACACCTCAGAAAAATGGAGTTGCAAAAAGAATGAATAGAATGCTTATGGAAAAGGCAAGAAGAATGCTTAGTGGTACTGGGTTAGGACAAGAATTATGGGAAGAGGTAGTGGAGACTGCATGTTACTTGGTTAACATATCACCTTCATCAGTGTTGGAGGATAAGACTCCACATGAGGTATGGACTGGTGAGAAAGACTCTCTTTCACATCTGAGGGTATTTGGATGTGATGCATATGTACACGTTCCAAAGGAGAAAAGGACCAAGTTGGATAATAAATATTAAAGGTGCATATTTATTGGGTATAAGGATGGTTTAAAGGGTTACAAGCTTTGGAACCTGGAAATAAGGAAGGTTTTGTACAGCCGAGATGTGATGTTTAGAGAGGTGAAAGATGTTGTTAAACATGAATTCCTACCAAAGGAACCTGAGAAGATAGAGTTTGATCTAAAGGAGGATGAATAAGACTCTACAACAGAAGAAGGCTCAGAAGAGGAAGAGCCACAAACTCCAGCTGTGAAAAGATCAACTCGGGAATGAAGACAACCAGAAAGGTATATTCCATCTTCTTTCTGTTCAAATTTTTCTTTAACTATAACTGATGATCATCCTAGAACCATCAGGGACGCAGTAGATTTAGAGGATGGAAAACTATGGAAGGAGGCCATGGTTGATGAAATGGCATCCTTGCATAAAAATGAGGCATGGGATCTGGTGGAGTTGTTGGCTGAAAGGAAGCCCATCAAGAGCAAATGGGTGTTTAAGAAGAAGATGAATGTAGAAGGCAAGATGGAGAAACAAAACACTCAGTTGGTAGAAAAAGGTTATTCCCAGGTGCTGGGAATTGATTTTGGTGATATTTTTTCTCCTGTTGCCAAAGTTACTTCTATTAGATTAATTTTATCTATTGCTATTGCATTTGATTTTGAGGTAGAACAGATGGATGTGAAGACATCATAGGGATCTCGAAGAGGAGATCTACATGAAATAACTTGAAGGCTTTATGGTGAAGGGGAAGAAAGAACTAGTATGCAGGTTAAAGAAGTCTCTGTATGGGTTAAAACAGTCACCAAGGATGTGGTATCAGAAATTTGATACCTATATACGAGGACTTGGCTTCACCAGAAGCAAGGAGGATCACTATGTCTATTTTAAATTAATTGGTGACTATGCTATTTATTTGGTCTTGTATGTGGATGATATGTTGTTGATTGGAAATGACAAAGAAATTATCCAAGATTTGAAGACCCAACTGTTCTCCAAATTCGACATGAAGGATATTGGTGTTGCAAACTATATTTTGGGTATGGAAATTAAGAGAGATCGGGCAAAGGGGAAGCTCTGGTTAAACCAGAGGAAGTGTGTTGAGACTATATTGCAAAGGTTCAATATGCAGGATAGTAAATTGGTGAATGTTTTGATTCTTGTAGGTACAAAGCTCTCTACTGAACGGTGTCGCAAGACACAAGAAGAATATGAGGATATGTCTCGTGTTCCATATGCAAGTGTAGTGGGTAGCCTGATGTATGCAATGGTATGTACTAGACCAGAAATTGCACATGCAGTGGGAGTATTGAGCAGGTTTATGTCAAACCCAGGGAAGGTGCATTGGACAACAGTGAAGCGGGTTTTCGTATTTTTGTGTGGCACTAGTGATTATGGCTTGTACTACTAGGGAAGACCAGGATTGGAAAGAGTGTTGGAAATTTGTGGTTTTGTTGATGTAGACTGGATTGGAGATCTAGACCAAAGAATATCTACACATGGGTATGTGTTTAGCCTATTTGGAGGTGCAATCAGTTGGATGAGTAAAATACAGTCTGTAGTGGCTCTTTCAACTACAGAGGCAGAATACATAGCAGCCACTCATGCAAGTAAAGAATAAATTTGGTTGCAGAGATTGTGTTCAAGTATGGGGTTGGTGCAGCAAGCTATAAGGATAGACTGTGATAGCCAAAGTGAAATTTTCTTGGCTAAGAACCCTTCTTATCATTCAAAGACAAAGCACATTGATGTTCAATATCACTTTGTGATAGATATGGTTGAGGCTAAAAGGATGTTGCTGGTAAGGTGGACACCTTGAAGAATGTTGTAGATGCACTGAAGAAGTTTGTGAGCACTTAGAAGTTCTCTTTGTGTAGAGAAAAAATGGGTGTTGCAGAGCTAGGCTAATGACTAAGCTCTCTTGTGGCCCCCTGCAGAAAGAAAACAACAAGTGGGAGAATGTTGGGTATGTGTTATATTCTTTCCATGACTAGTCATGCGCGGGGGGCTCATGGGGGGCGATAGCCCCCCCTTATCGCCCCCCCTATACATTGCATCAGCCGTAGCAGGGGGGTCACATGGGGGGCGGTAGCACCTTGAGAAAAAAAATTGGACCTTATTTTTCCGGTGGGCGGACCCGCCCATGGTTTTGTGCATGGGTTTGCACATGGTTTTGGGGCATGATGGTTTTCGGCCCCTGTTATTTTGTAGATCTGGTCAAGGGAACTACGGTTATGTTCTAATCCAGGGTTAATGGATTGGGGTTTACGTATGCTTCGTCGTGTATATATATGCGTTGTAACACTAAAAGGAATATAACTAAAAATCAAGTTGGTTGTCCCGATTTGGGATCCAGGGGAAAATCTTAGTGTATATCTGTTTTATGCTCTCTCTATTGTTTTTTTTTTTTTTTTTAAGATTTGTTGTAGATAATTTATGTACATGGTTAAAACCTACATACCTCCTCTTTCAACACTCCATTCAATAATTTTGACTTTACATCCATTTGATATACTTTTCACTTTTGTTGTGCTGCTATGGACAACACTGTTCTCATTGTCTCCATCCTTTCAAATGGTGCAAAGGTTTCTTCATAATCTCTTCCTTGTTGCTTCTTGTAGCCTTTGACAACAAGTCTTGCTTTGTGTCTTTCTATTTTTCCTTCACTGTAGCTTTTGCTCTTATAGAACCATTTTAATCTAATGACTTCTTTGCCTTGTGGGAGGTCTACTAAATCCTATGTATCATTCTTTTCTTTTGCTCCAATCTCTTCATTCATTTATTCAATCCATTTTTATTTTTTTACTGCATCTTCAAAATGGATTGGGTCATCAACATGAAAAAACAAAGAAAATAATAATTTAGACGAGTATGATTATTTACATCTTCTTGCTCATAAATTTCACTCATATTTATGAATCTTAGTCTTCTTGGAGTGCTTGGATTTCCACTTGAACTCAGGGGAGTTTATGATACCTATGGAGTGCTTGGGGAAGCACTTCCTTGATTTTTCATTGCTACTATGTTACTTGCTTGTGGTGTGCTATGATAAGCTTGTGTAGGTGGAGGAGGAGCCATCGTTGAGGAATTATTTTCTGCAATTAGTTCCTCTTTTTCTTCATGTGAAATACATGTCTTCCATCTCAAGCTTCTTCTTCAATGAACTGCACATCTCTTCTTATTATTACCTTCTTGGTTGATGGATTATAGAGCTTTTAGGCCTTAGATTCATCATTGTATCCAACAAATATACACTTCTCCCCCTTGTTGTCCAACTTCTTTCTTAGTTGATCTGGGACATGTGCATATGCCACACATCCAAATACTCTCATGTGAGTGACTAACTGCTTTGTTCCACTCCATGCTTCTTCTGGAACTTTGTTCATAACAGCTTTGGTTGGACATCTATTTAAAATATAAGCTGCACAATTTACAGCTTCTGCCCAATACTCATTTGGCAAATGTTTTGCCTTCAACATACTTCTTACCATGTCCATGATGGTTCTATTCTTTCTTTCTGCTACACCATTTTTCTGCGGTATATACCTTCTAGTAAATTGTTTGTGTATTCCATGCTCTCTGCAGAAATTCAGGAAGTATTTTGAAATGTATTCTCCGCCTTTGTTATTTCTTAACACTTTTATGTAGTGTCCACTTTTCTTCTCAACAAGAGCTTTGAAGTGGTAGAACTTTTAAAACACTTCATTTTTATGTTTTAGAAAATACACCTATGTATTTATTTAATAATCATCTATAAATGTCAAAAAAATAATGACTGCCAGCTAAATATGGCGTTTGCATTGGTCCACACAAATCTGAGTGGAAAATATCTAAGGGTGCCTTTGTCCTTATACTCTGTCCTACTGGAAATATTTTTTTTTGTTATTTTCCCAAGATGCAACCTTCACATAGGTTGTCCGGTTTCTCTATGAATGGTAATCCCTTTACCATCCCTTTTCTATGCAAAAGGCTCAAACCTCTAAAATTGAGATGTCCAAATCTCAAATGCCATAACCAATTTTTGTCTTTCACTTCTTCTTGAAAGACCTCTTGTGTGACTGCTGCTACAACACCTCCTCCCTTCAGGGTTGTTCTGATCTTGAGAGGAAACATCCAATTTCTTTTCATATGCACTTTTGCAATGACCTTTTTACTTGGAGGTATGTCCATGATTGTACACACATCATTCTTAAAAAACACATTGTAGCCCTTATTCACGAGCTTCCCAATGCTCAGAAGGTTACATTTCAGGCCAGGTACATAATAGACATATGGCACAAACTTATTTTCTCCCTTCCTTGTCAGTATTCTTACTCTTCCTTTCCCCATGACAGAGACCTTGCTATCAGTCCCCGTTTTCACTTCATATTTCACACTCTCATCTAGATTGTAAAACATTGCTATGTTTCCATTCATATGATTACTACATCCCGAATCTAAAAAGCATACATCTTCATGTTTTTCTTGTGCTACATTACAAGTTAAAAACACATTTACTTGGTTCTGATTTTCTCTTGTAAAATTTACACTAGGTCTATTACCCATATCATTTTGTTTCTTTCTACATTCATTGGCATAATTCCCATGCTTTTTACAATAATGAAATTGGACTTGGGATTTATTATACCCTTTTCCTAGTGCTTTATTGTGGCTTGAGCCTTCACTTTGATTCTAGTTGTTGCCCCTTCCACTTGTGCTTGTAGGACTCCTTCTTCCACTTCTGTGTGGGCTTCTTCCTCAACCTCTACCTCGACAAAAATACATTTTTGTCTTGAATGAATGCTCCAAAGAGGAGTTCGTTGTTATGTTCAGTCTATGCTCCTGAGACATCGGTGATGCATGAACTCATCCACTAAAAATTGTGAGAGATCCTTTGTCTCTTCTATGGCCACTATTATGGCATGAAATCTCGATGTTAGACTTCTTAAGGTTTTCTCCACTATTCTTCTTTCCTCAAGTGTATCTCCATGAGACCTTATCTGGGTAACCAACTGAATCATATGTGTGAGTAATGAGTCTATGTTATTAGACTCTTTCATACAGAGAGTTTCAAAATCTCTCCTCAGCATTTGCAATTTTGTTGTCTTCAGTTTTTCCATGCCTTGATAGGTTGTCTTGAGAATATCCCATTCCTTCTTGGACTCCATTGTTGTCGTAACTCTTAGGAAAATGCTCTCACGAACTTCTTGGAAGATATAGAAAAGGGCTTTGGAGTCCTTCTTCCTATTATCTTTCAACAAGTCTCTTTATGCTACTTTCAAAGCATTAAGCGTTGTTGTATCTGCTAGTTCTGGAAAGTCATTTTCCACCAGCTCCCAAATATCTTGTGAAGCAAATAGGGCCCTCATTTTAATGGCCCAATAATCATAATTTTTACCATTGAATTGTGGTAATTGTGGATTGTGAGGATTGTGTCTGTTGCTGCCATTCTGACTTTGGAAACAAGCAATCTCCTTGACTGTGTAAAACAGAAGATTTCTCACTGCTGGAGAAATCCTCCTCTTAAACCAATCTTACAGCTTCTTCAGTAAAGAGAGCGAGCTCGTGCTTCTTTCACTGAGAGCCTAGACCTGCTCCACTACCATGTTAGAAATATTGAATGAAACAATAACAAAGGATGCTTCCCACACAACACAGAGAATGCATAACTACTACGGAATTAAAAGTAAAACATACAGACATATAGCATAAAACAAGGAAAAACTCTTTTCTTTTCAATTTATTCAACTCTTCTCTGAGTTTCAATTTATTCTACTCTTAAAACATAATGAAATTACATATGATTTTATCAAAATGGTCATAGCCTAAAAACTTCAATGTGATTCATTGTTGAAGCAGACATTCAACAACCAATCATCCTTTCTACTGTCGAAGCCCATTTCTTCATTTAAAATGGCGCACAGATCGTAATTCGGTTTACACACGAAACACGTACAAAACGTGTTCAAAACACAAAAGGGCAGACTTCAAATATTATATATTTCGGCTCTGAGTCCACATTGCATCCGGCACTTTATCGCAAATCTCATACCGGAGATCTTAACTTTTAAATGTGGCGCAATCCGTTAAAAATTACGAATTGCGATGTGCGATTGTGACGCGGCACATATCACATCACATCCAAAATAACATACCTTGTGAAACTTAAATGAAAAACCAAAAAATTTACGATTGCAATTGTGATTGCAATGTGATGTGGCACCATCACATCACATATCAAATAACATAGCATGTGGGTGGTTTACAGGAAACTTAAAATGATAGTGATTGAAATGTGCAATGCGATATTGCATCTCAACATCGCATGGTTCGTTGCAAGGCATAACATGTAAGAGTTAAACATTTTGATGTATGGTACTGCGGGCGGTAAGGTGCGGTAAGTGCAATAAGGGAAATACAAAGGAAATACACGGTTCAAGGTGGATTGGTGTATGGGTTGCGGGTCCCACCAAATCGCATTGATGGGGATTTAACATAACATACACTGAGGGCTTGAGGTTAAGACTTAAGACTTGCAAAGTGCAGGAAACGATGTGGTAAGATGTGGTAAGTGCGAAATGCACAAAACAAAGGTTTTGTGGAAATACAAAGGATTTATGGGTTTTGCAATGTAGTGGAGGTATATGTGGTTCCCACCGATATCGCATCAGCGAGGAAATAAGATTGTGGTGAAAGGCTTAAGAGTAACACTTGAATCTTGTGATTGCGCACTATGGGCAAGGTAAGTTAATGTGGTGGTTTAAGAAATAAACACATAGGATGGCCGTGGGTACTCTGTTTTTTGTGTTGCGTGAAAACGCCTCTGGATTTAAAATCTGTTGCTTGCCCTCCCTGCAATAAAAAATTGATGAACTGTGGGCTGCTGCCACTGCTTATTCATGGCAGTGGTTCGGAGTATAATTCCAACATAGGCTCGGGTCATGTGAATCCCTGTTTTGCCATGGACCTCGGTCTCATCTATGATATGGGATTTTATGACTACCTTAACTTTTTGTGTAGCCTCAAGTATACCAAAAAGAAAATTCATATTGTTTCAGGTAACGTGAGTTCGTGCACCCACTTACACTCGCATAAACTGAGAGATATGAACTACCCATCATTCTCCATGGTGTTTAAGTTGCTTAGTTCAGTTCATGTTAGGAGAAGAACGATGACAACCGTCGGGGCAACCCCGTATGTGTATGAGATTGCACTTGATAGCCCACCAAGCGTAAATATAATCGTGGAGCCGACCACCCTCCTCTTCAAAAAACACAAGGAGAAGGTGAGTTTTACAGTGAGATTTGAAAGAAAATAGCATCTCACAACAAATCTAGCAAACTACAAGAGTTCGGGTAAATTTGGTGGAAATGCATGAAGGGTGGAACACAGGTGGTTCCAAGTCCGGTAGCCATAGCGTGGGAGTGAAGATGATAACAATGTAAAAATATTTCTTTCACTGAAAATAAAAGGTGACGTAATTTCCTTTCTATTTTTCAACAATATGTAATTTCCTTTCTATTTTCGAGTCATTTTTCTATAATTAATCAATATAATTAAAAGAGCATCACTATTTTGGAGATAAATTACAACTCTTGATTTCTGTATACTATTATGAATATTTTGTGAAGATTGAATCCATACCATCTAATTAATAGCTAACACAACCAAATAAATTAAACGGTTAATGAATGTTGATAGGAATCAATCCATAATAAACATTAAAATACTTAATCTACAATACATTTCATATTACATAGATTAAAAATATCATAAGAATTAACTAAATTATAACTTTATTTTAATTTATTGTTATTATTATTTACAAAAATAATTAATATATGACTTAACATATAAACATTTTAACATACATGTAACAATATTCTTAATTATGGAGATTCATGCTCACTTTACCATAGAAATTCTTAATTTGTAAATACTTGTGTTACAATATCATGGGTCAATACCATGACTTATTATGAGTGCATGTCCAATATGAGATATGTCGACATGACATTTTCTTTAATTAATTAATATGAGCTAAATTAATTAAAAGAGCATAACTAACTTGGAGGTAAATCTTAATCCTATATGCGCATACTACTATGAATATTCAGATATATTCCATTGAGGTTAAATCTCTATGATTCACCTAATAATTACTGAGAATTAAATTACAATTTTGGAGGACTCATTGAACCTAATTATTGATAATTAAATTAAAATTTCACAAGCTATATTCCAAAATAAATACTTAAATGTAATGAGTTAGCCCACATTCCCAAATAATACCCAATAATACTTGTCCATTACTAATTTAACTAAATTATAATATTTTTTTTACTTTATTAACAAATATTTATTATATTCCTACTCTATAAAATTATAAATAAATGCTTTAATATTTAAAAATATTTAATAAAACTACTTCTAAATGATATAGTTTTTCAATATTAAAAAAAAAACATTTTACAACACTCAAATTACATTTGAAAAAATATTTAATAATTTAATGAAATCAAAATGTGCTGCATATAAATAACAATAAGTTTATATAACATGTAGATTTTGTTAAGATTAAATGAAATAAATATATAAATTTTATTAAAGATTAAATGAATTTAATTTTTTGATATATAAATAATACTGTAATAATATCCCAGACAACCTATGTGGCATTAATAAAAATATTATTAAATTATTATAAGTGTAACGGTTCAAGAATGTGTTTCAAACTAATTTGATTCATTCTTGAAACTCAAATGACGATGAGAATGATTAGAGACATTTTTGTTTTCTTGGGAGAAACATAGCGAAATTTAGCGAAAAAACCATTTCGTGGGTTATTTTATTGGGAATTCAGTTGGTGGGGGAGGAGGAGAGACCAATAAATCTTTTATAAACTGGAAAATAGAGGGAGATAGGGGATCAAAACAGAAATGGTTCATAGCTTCTGAGATAGTTTGAGGTCCAAGAGTTCATATTAAACTGTCACATATACAATATCATGGCAGCACAAAAAAATATCACATAGAGTCGTGTGAAATGCGGAAGTATCTTTCAAAGAAAGAGGGGTTAACTTCGTAACTTCAGTTAATTTTTAGCGCTGAAAGGTATGGTCGAGTACTATACTATATTTTCTTTGAAATTATTTCTTTGGAAGACGTGTTGGTGCACTGAAATATAGTCAGTTTTTTTGAATTCCCTTGGAAACAATTTTGCATAATTCCTAACCGTTACATCCAGTAAAGATGGTAAGGCTATTTCTTTGCGTTAATCTTACATTATATTTAAGAGATGGGTTCCATGTTATCCAAGTTACTTTTCTTGGAAAATTAAAATACATTATATTTAAAAGATGGGTTTCATGTGTTTTTCTTTGCAAATGAAATTGATTTTCTTTGAAAAAGAAAATAAGTAAAGTGAGTAATTTATGAAATATTTGTATGGGTAGTAAAAAAAAATTAATCTGGTTTTTTTTTTTTTTTGTGCATTAAAAGAGATATTAATATTTTTATATTTTTTGGAAATATTTACTTCATTTTGTTCAAAAGAAAAACAAAAGGAAATTATCTTTGTTATTTTTTAGAAAGATTTTGAATTTTCATGTATTTCTTTTGAAAAAAAAAATACTTAGTTATGAATAAAATATAACAAACTATGTATAGATCAAATGCACATAGGTAATATAAGTCATAGCAATCTTTTTTCAAAGAATATGTTTTTCCGGAGGGTGAAAGAGAAAAAGATTAAATTTTTGTTTGTTATATATTGGATAGTTTGATTTAATTGCATGTTTTAATGCATAAAAGGGTAATATCATATTTTTATTAATTTAAAAAGGCTTTCCTAGTTCTTATGTGCAAAAGAAGGGTTGATTATGATACTTTGATTATGATAAGCTCGTGTATGCACAAGCAATATCCATGGTGTTATAAAGATATCTTCTTTCATGAATAAAAGTTAGCTATATTTCTTTAGGGAAGATTATATGCGAATAATTTTAAGCTATCATATCTATTATCTTAGTTTCTTTTGGAATATGATGTATATGCATGCAATATTTACGTTAGTGTTCGATTGGAAATAATATAACAACACGTTGTGTTAAGCCTACATTGGGAAAGATCATTTTTGAAAGTACATGCATTTGCTTGCATAGGAATAACATTCATTATGTTAAGTTCATTTTCTTATTTGGATGCACCAAAAGTAATAGCTAAATGGCTAGTTCTTTTGTTAAAGTTTAAGTAAATTGAATGCAAGATGTGTTAGTTTCCTTTAAAGGAATTTCTGGACAATTGTAGTGATTTGTCTTGTATGAATGCCTGCATATGCAAGAAGAGACATAGTGATGTGGTGTTTATTTTGACATGTTTGATAATTATTTGATTACACTTAATGCATGAGTGGTGATGTTAGAAGAGGCATGTTGTGACGTTATATTTACATCTTATTTATGCACATGAATAGATGTTAAATGATCACTTTTAAAGATTTATTAGATGTTAAGCGATTTCTTTTACAACAATCGGCCCGTCGCCAGGAATCCAACACAACTCATTTCATTGAAAACCGAATTTGGATGAAGTTATGGTTTGATGATCACCGTTCAGAATGAGCAAATTAAAAAAAAAAATTGCAGAACAGGTATAGGGTGATGAAATGGAAGCCTAGGTAGCATGCAAAGAAACTTTTTCAGTTTTTGTGCAATGGGATTGTGGTGAAATTTGTCCAATGTCCTCCAAGGTTGAATTTGGGTTCATGAATTCATGTGATGGAAATATATTTTTTTGATATATTAAGGTTGGGTTAATATATATATATATATATATATATAAAATATTTTATATGATTTTAAATATCATATATTATATTATTATATTTGAATAGTAAAATACTTCTTATTATTAATATATTTTTTATTTATATAATACATGTAAATTGAAAACAAAATTAAATATACATCATGCAATATCACTAATATTTTTTTATGTCAACTCCATATTCAGTAGTGAAGAAATGCAATACCCCTTGTAGAAACCTATAAATATTTAATTGTATTTGGTAACTTTTAGTTGTGGGCCTTATAAAGAAAAAATATGTATACAATTTTATAAATGTTTACTAATTTGTTAAATTTAAGTAATATATATATATATATATATATATATATATATATATATATATATATATATATATATATGTATATGTAGGAAATGAGTTGGGAAGAAATGCTTATGAAGCTCACATTTCTCTTCGTTGGAGACAATTATGGGTGAGGCAGTTACCAACCCAAACTGCTCTTGAAATCTCCCTCCTAAGGAAAAAGGGGATAATATGGGAGGAACTAGAGGCTACAGAAAGAGAGGAAAAAGACAGATAATGGAATGAACAATTATCTAAAAGACTATGTGAACAAGAGATATGCTTGAGCTGATTCGATTAGTGGAATTCCTTGTAAATTTTTTTGATCAGTATTAAACTTTGAAGTAAGTCTAATTGAAACTGGCTTGGGGGACACAATGGATGACTAGTCTCATTCGTAGGGAAGAGCATCATTTTCCTTGTGACTTAGTGCTATATTAGAACAATGACTGGTGTTAGTGTCAGTATTTGCATCCTTCCATCGGTGATCAAATAAACACTTTCATGTCATGTTAAGGGTCCCATTTTGGAATTTTTGTCATTCCATTAGGCCATCATACAGAAATTTGGTCACTTGGTGTAGATTTAGGTCAAACCTCACTCTTTTCAAAAAATTTCATTACTTTCTAGCTCATTTCACCACTTTACTGAGTGTACATCAGTCATGAGTTGTCATCATCATTTCATTCTTTTCATCATGAAGTTCATTCAGTGAGAATCTCCATTAGGTCTTAGGGTTTTCAAGGTCCATCAAATCACCATTTGCATGCATAAAAGTCCAACAAGTAAGAGAGTGACAATAAACACATTTTATTATGAAAGTTTGATTTGTAAATTTAATTTCATTTCAATATGTAATTTTATATTTCTTAATGTGTAATAAGTACACATCGTTCCAAGGTAGTTGCATACTCAAGGTTCCATCAACCAAGTAAGTCAAAGTTCCAAAACTCATAGTCTTCCAAATCCACCAAAAGATCAAATTCAAAGGATCAAGATCAAAAAATCAAAAGGTAAATTGCAATGTTAAAGTTGAGTTCAAAGGAAATGTGGGTTCGAAAGCCAATTTATGAAATTTCACCAAGTAGAAAGGGCCATCAAAGACCGAGGAGGCACTCATTTTCATCCTCATGCATTGAGCTCTCAAATTCTCCAAGTCAAAAATCAAGTTTGGAGCAAGAAAATTGAGTTTTTTGGAAGGCATTGGGCTTTTGTTTGAGGCATTGTGCTTTTGGAAGAGAGGGTTTTGCACTCCTACTTGAAGTGTTGCACTTTTATTTGGGAGGCATTGCGCTTTTGCAAGCTTTCACCCACAGCTTCAACTCTTCCTTGTAAGTGGTCCAGTCATCAAGCAAGGGTTATCTCAATAAATTGCAAGTAAGTTACACCTCTCCAATCCCTCCTTTGACTTCATAATTTTAAATTCATGGTGTAAACCTTCCTTACTCACCATTTCAAGTTTTGAGCCAAGAAACCCTATATTTCACCATTGCAAGTCAAGATTGTTTCCCTAGACCCTATTTTCCCTTCCCACAATCCAGAATCACTCCCCCTATCCTTACATCACCTTATATCTCATTCTCAAGTCCCATTTCCTAAAACCCTACTCCTAGGCTGCATTATCCTAGGCAGCCACACCATATCCCTGTAATAAAATTCCCTACCCTATCTCACTAAGTTTTTATATCCCCCACCACTTCCCTAAGCTCCCTAACTCCCTTCCACACTTCCCTAAATTTTCCTGCACTTATCCCAACTCCCTAAACCTACTTCCTAACTCCCTTTCCCTTACACTTTCCTCTAGGGTTTCAAAACAAGACAAACGCTATGGAGGAGGAAATATATATTATTGAGGAGGAAATAGTGAAAAGAATACACCACAAAAGAGGGATTATTTTGAGGCTTGAGCCATATAACACTATAGAATTGTTGGCGTCACCCAT
This sequence comes from Pinus albicaulis, assembly GCA_034641835.2. Taxonomy (NCBI): domain Eukaryota; kingdom Viridiplantae; phylum Streptophyta; class Pinopsida; order Pinales; family Pinaceae; genus Pinus; species Pinus albicaulis. Next base: position 1,439,006,320 of record CM076581.1, read on the forward strand.
GACAATCAGTTGCTTCAAACATGTGGGCTGTTTTGACTTCTGTGAGATGGTCCAAAGAGTAGACAATCACCTTGCTTTGACCAGAGTTTTCATATCTAATCAAAGACAGCCAAGTGACCATTGCAGGGGTGACCTTCACCATCTCCAAAAATATTATTGTTGCATCCACAAGGATACCCAATGTGGGTGAAAAATGGTTTAAGGCCAAAGATGTAGATACTCATCATTATGAACCATTTCTCAAGCCAAGGTACAAAAATGACAAAAAGAAAGTCTTTCCTTTTAGTCATCTACTTGATATATTTTCTCCCATGATGAAAATCATCATGAAATATTTCACTTGTGAGGGCAGATTCTCTAGACTACATGCCTTTCACATCAGGTTGCTCTTGTATTTCACTAGGGTGAAATTTCTCAACTTGCCTACCAGAGGGGACCTAGGCAAGTGTTTTCTCCACAGATTGTGGAAGGGGCCTTGCCTTCTTCATCAGAAAAGCAGGTACATCAGGATGAGTAGCAGGAAGAGACATTTTTCCATGAAGAGGAAGACCTTCATGAGGAAGAAAGAGAAATTGAGTTGATGGACTTGAATGACCAATATGATCATGAGGCCTCAAAGCTGATCATAAAAGAAAATGATTCCATAATCAAAGTACTATAGGAAAACATGGAAATCACTTTTGGGCTCCTGTTTCAGGCATTGCACTTTTGCGCTCCTGTTTCAGGCATTGCGCTCATGTTTCAGGCATTGCACTTTTGCGAGCTTTCACCCACAGCTTCAACTCTTCTTTGTAACTGGTCCAGTCATCAAGCAAGGGTTATCTTAGTAAATTGCAAGTAATTTGCACCTCTCCAATCCCTCCTTTCACTTCATAATTTTAAATTCATGGTGTAAACCTTCCTTACTCACCATTTCAAGTTTTGAGCCAAGAAACCCTATATTTCACCATTGCAAGCCAAGATTGTTTCCCTAGACCCTATTTTCCCTTCCCACAATCCAGAATCACTCCCCCTATCCCTACATCACCTTATATCTCATTCTCAAGTCCCATTTCCTAAAACCCTACTCCTAGGTTGCATTATCCTAGGCAGCCACACCATATCCCTGTAATAAAATTCCCTACGATATCTCCCTAAGTTTTTCTATCCCCCACCACTTCCCTAAGCTCCCTAACTCCCTTCCCCACATCCCTAAATTTTCCTGCACTTATCCCAACTCCCTAAACCTACTTCATAACTCCCTTTCCCTTACACTTTCCCCTAGGGTTTCAAAACAAGACAAACACTATGGAGGAGGAAAGATATATTATGGAGGAGGAAATAGTGAAAAGAAGACACCACAAAAGAGGGATTATTTTGAGGCTTGAGCCATCTAACACTAGAGAATTGTTGGCCTCACCCATGACAGTTAGTTCCTTCAAACATGTGGGCTGTTTTGACTTCTGTGAGATGGTCCAAAGAGTAGACAATCACCTTGATTTGACCAAAGTTTTCATATCTAATCAAAGACAACCAAGTGACCATTGCCGGGTTGACCTTCACCATCTCCAAAAATATTATTTTTGCAGCCACAGGGATACCCAATGTGGGTGAAAAATGGTTTAAGTCCAAAGATGTAGATGCTCATCATTATGAACCATTTCTCAAGCCAAGGTACAAAAATGAAAAAAAAAAATCTTTCCTTTTAGTCATCTACTTGATAGATTTTCTCCCATGATGAAAATCATCATGAAATATTTCACTTGTGAGGGCAGATTCTCTAGACTACATGCCTTTCACATCAGGTTGCTCTTGTATTTCACTAGGGTGAAATTTCTCAACTTGCCTACTAGAGGGGACCTAGGCAAGTGTTTTCTCCATAGATTGTGGAAGGGGCCTTGCCTTCTTCATCAGCAAAGCAGGTACATCAGGATGAGTAGTAGGAAGATACATTTGTCCATGAAGAGGAAGACCTTCATGAGTAAGAAAGAGAAATTGAGTTGATGGACTTGAATGACCAATATGATCATGAGGCCTCAAAGTTGATCATCAAAGAAAAGGATTCCATAATCAAAGAACTATAGGAAAACATGGAAAGCACTTTTGCGCTCCTGTTTGAGGCATTGCACTTTTGCGCTCCTGTTTGAGGGATTGCACTTTTGCGAGCTTTCACCCACATCTTCAACTCTTCTTTGTAAGTGGTCCAGTCATCAAGCAAGGGTTATCTCAGTAAATTTCAAGTAAGTTGCACCTCTCCAATCCCTCCTTTCACTTCATAATTTTAAATTCATGGTGTAAACCTTCCTTACTCACCATTTCAAGTTTTGAGCCAAGAAACCCTATATTTCACCATTGCAAGCCAAGATTGTTTCCCTAGACCCTATTTTCCCTTCCCACAATCCAGAATCACTCCCCCTATCCCTACATCACCTTATATCTCATTCTCAAGTCCCATTTCCTAAAACCCTACTCCTAGGTTGCATTATCCTAGGCAGCCACACCATATCCCTGTAATAAAATTCCCTACCCTATCTCCCTAAGTTTTTACATCCCCCACCATTTCCCTAAGCTCCCTAACTCCCTTCCCCACATCCCTAAATTTTCCTGCACTTATCCCAACTCCCTAAACCTACTTCCTAACTCCCTTTCCCTTACACTTTCCCCTAGGGTTTCAAAACAAGACAAACACTATGGAGGAGGAAAGATATATTATGGAGGAGGAAATAGTGAAAATAAGACACCACAAAAGAGGGATTATTTTGAGGCTTGAGCCATCTAACACTAGAGAATTGTTGGCCTCACCCATGACAGTTAGTTGCTTCAAACATGTGGGTTGTTTTGACTTCTGTGAGATGGTCCAAAGAGTAGACAATCACCTTGATTTGACCAGAGTTTTCATATCTAATCAAAGACAACCAAGTGACCATTGCAGGGGTGACCTTCACCATCTCCAAAAATATTATTTTTTCAGCCACAGGGATACCCAATGTGGGTGAAAAATGGTTTAAGTCCAAAGATGTAGATGCTCATCATTATGAACCATTTCTCAAGCCAAGGTACAAAAATGAAAAAAAGAAAGTCTTTCCTTTTAGTCATCTACTTGATAGATTTTCTCCCATGATGAAAATCATCATGAAATATTTCACTTGTGAGGGCAGATTCTCTAGACTACATGCCTTTCACATCAGGTTGCTCTTGTATTTCACAAGGGTGAAATTTCTCAACTTGCCTACCAGAGGGGACCTAGGAAAGTGTTTTCCCCACAGATTGTGGAAGGGGCCTTGCCTTCTTCATCAGCAAAGCTTGTACATCAGGATGAGTAGCAAGAAGAGACATTTGTCCATGAAGAGGAAGACCTTCATGAGGAAGAAAGAGAAATTGAGTTGATGGAATTGAATGACCAATATGATCATGAGGCCTCAAAGCTGATCATCAAAGAAAAGGATTCCATAATCAAAGAACTATAGGAAAACATGGAAAGCACCCAATTTTTCATATCATTCCTTGAACAAGAGAAAAAGTAGTCGAAAGACAAGCCGGTACTCATGGAGCTACAAATGCTAAATGAAAAAAGACAAGACATCAAGGGTAAGGCAATGATGGCACCTAATGACTCTGACCATGATGATACTCAAACCATAAAGTCAAGACCAAAAACAAGAGGTCTTAAGAAAGCTTTAGAGAAGGAGAAACATGGGGCAGAGCAACTTAGTTTTGAGGAAAGGATTGCAAAGGAAATTGAAGATGACAGAGAGGTATGGCTTGATGGAGTTAACCTTCACCTTGAGAAGCTCCTCCATAAGGAAAATAAAGAAAACGATATTCTCAGACACATTTCCAATAGATACATCACTAGAAACAAGATATGCAACATCTTCCTCAAGCAATTGAAGGACAAATACAAGCAAACCCTATTCAAGCAAAAGGAGGAGGATAAACTTGAGATTCTTGCTGATGCCTCCCTGATTGCTTGAGACACTTCATCAGTACTCCATCTACCAATTTTGAAGTTTTTTGGGTAATTTTTTGCAAATTTGGGCATTTTGACAAATTTTGGCAGACTTTGAGCACAGTCCACCTGTCAAAAATGCATTGCCTTGGGCGCTGCGATTTTTCTAGGAGCCTTCAAATGACAAATGGTCACCACCATTGGATTTAGAAGGCCCTATACATCAAATTTTAACTTTTGTTACATCAAATTTGGACATTCTGAGAGGGATAAATGGGAAAAAATAGCCAAAACAACACCTTTCTGCCTCTTTTTGCACGTTGGCGCAACACTTTTTCCCAATCTTGGGAGATTTTAGTTTGTAGTGCCTTAACTTCATCATTTTCAGAACTTAAGGGAATATTTGGAAACTAGACAGGAGCATATTTCCAATGAGATATCTTGGGCTCAATTTGGACTTCAGCAAGTCCTCTAAAAGTGACCTTGAAGTTGGGACTCCGCTTTTTCTTCAAGCGCTGCGCTTTTTCCAGTTCACTGATATTTTCCTATTTTTGAATTTTTTTCAGTTGGTGAATGTATTTTATGGATTTTAATGATGTAATTGATTCATGTAAATGTAATTATGTCACTTTTAGTTACTAGAGATAGATACATTGGGTAAAAGTGTATTTTTGAACAGATGAATCAGTTACACCAAAGTTAGGGATGAATTTGTAGACCTCCCTAGTATTTGGGTTTCCAGTTGATAACTTTGTGGATCAGCTCCACAAGTTAGGGATTCGACCCCTGAGTTGGGGATAATAATTTTTGGTCTATATGGTTCACTTATTTTCTCATAGCAAGGGTTGGATGTTGTTGGATTGATCTTGGAACACTTTTTGTAATCAGACTTTTGGTACTTAATAACAGACTAAGTTGCAGCTATTTTGATGGAATTCTTGTGGTAAAGTGATTTGACATTGTTTCTTCTTATGTTATGCAAATGTGTGAATGTATTTTGATTTCATGTTCATTCCATTTCGGAATGTAATTGCTTCCTAAGTCAGAAAGATAGAATTCATTAAGCTTATGCTCTGTTTCAGAGGAATAGTTACAGTTTGTTTCATCTTCTTCTAGTAGAAAAGAATTCATATATCTTATGCTCTTTTCTCAAACCCTAGCAGTCTAAACCACTCTATCAAGATATCCTTTTGTGCTGAACTGATTACCTACCTTGCTCCATCAGGTCCCTACAATCTTGATCCTTGTTTTCCCTGACCTAATTTCTTCCCTGGCTACAGCACCCAAAAATTAAATTAATCAAACCCCTGTGCTACTATACCTAGCCTATTATCTCATTGATCTAGTCATATTGACCAAGATACATTGTGGAGAGACATCTCCTTTCTAGTAGGGCTAACTACTTAGCAAAATATTGGTCTGTGGTTACATTTGCTAGTCTCTTCTCAACCTTGGAGATCTGGTGGAGTGATAACATCTTGAGGACCATAATCGGGAAGAAAGTGACAAATATTCCCTGGTTTTACCATTAGTTCCTTGAATTTTTGACCTTTGGATGGTAGTTCTAAGATTTCATTGAGGTTGATCTGAAAGAGTTGCAGAGAACCAAGTTGTTGAACAGTAAAAATTTTGGCTTCGAGGAGATACACCAAATCAAATCCCAATCCTCACCTAGTTGATCCAATCGAAGGTCTAGAGAGGCTTATTCGGAAGCACAGATATCAAGCTACAAAAATTCAGTCAAATCCAATTTGATTGGTAAGTTCTTCTTCGATGCCTGTAAAAGTTATATGTCTCGAAGACATACCTTTTGATTTAAAATTTGAGTTGTCTTTGTTTCAACCTAAGTCTGAAACCTCATTATCTGATATAGTATTTGACCCATAAAGGCTATCTGAGGTAAAATCATTATCTGAGATAGATCTTAGTTCTTTAAAACTTGAAGAAAATTTACCCTTTGAAGAACTAAGTCTGAATCATACTTTCACACCAAAGTCTGGAGTCAATTTTATAGTCTTGAAAGTTTAGTAAACCAACTTCAATAGAAGTTAAAAAAATCCATAATCCAATATGAGCAAGATTCAATACCCATCCCAACACAATCACAATCATTTATTTCTTCCTCATCTTCACCATATACTTCATTATCTATTCATCAAACTCCTCCTATTGTCACTCATGTATTTCACTCATTAGGAATTATGGCTAGATTTACACCCCTCATCTTACGAGGTCAAATCCATGCCTTACCACAAGGTTATGGCCAAATAATCCCACTTTTTGATGAAAATTCTCCAATCACTACAAAACAACACATAGTTGAATTCACTGACTCTATTGATCTGGAAGAAGTAGATGAAGATGATGCTAAAATGAAAATCATAGTTTAGAGCTTTTCCAGAGAGGTTAAAGTCGGCTTCATATCATTAAATGAAAAATCCATAGCGACATCAAACCAATTGATAGATTCCTTCATAGCGCAATGGGAGTTAAATAAGAATCCATTAAAAATCCTTTTTGAATACAATAATTTGAAAAGGGAACCGAATTAATTAGTACAAGATTTCACTTCTCGATTCAACAGAGTATACAATTCCATTCCCAATGAGATCAAACCTCCTCCAGGGTTGGCCCTCTTGCATTATCCGAATGGCTTTAATCTGGACATGGCCTATTGGTTGAGAGAAAGGAATATTTCTACATTAGAAGAAATGCAGAAGAATGCAATTATTGTAGAAGCTAAATTTTCTATTAAGAAGCCAAAAATGAAGGGTGAGAGGAGAGTAACTATAAAAGAACAAGCATCCTCATCCTCTGATGTAAGACTAGACACCTTGATAAGAACAATAGAAAGGATGGTTGACAGGATGTCCATTACTGAAAGACAGCGAGAACCACAAGTTAGAAATCCTAACTTAAGAGGACAACCAAAGCAGCCTCAATTCATAATCAAGCAAAGAGAATAGATAGCACCTGAGCAACTAGCACAGCCACAATATATTTAGACACCCTTATAGCAAAATTATGCTCAAGGATGTGAGGAAGAAGAAGAAGATCATATTTTTGAAGAAAATCACTTTTTTACAGCTGATGGCCAGCCCATATTTTTGACAAAAAATGAAGAGTATGTCGAGAATATGGATGTCCCCAAGGATGAATACTATATTCTAGCCAAATATCAGTAGTTGGAGGTTGATTCCGATGATTATCAGTGAGTTTACTTGAATGCCCTCAACTCACAACAGGGGAAGTACACATTGGGGGGTAGAGATGTCACAATAACTCTTATTCAAAAGCGGGCATCTCAACAAAAAGATACTCAACCAAAACAAAATTCTCAAGGTAATTAGAATAAATGAAAAGAACATGCAGCTATAAGTTAGAAAAAGGTTAATCAACCATCTACAAGCTCACCGGGTAAAGAAAAGGACAACCAAAATAAAGAAGCGACATCAAAGGATCATGCCGAAAAAAGAGACATCATTAAAGAGGTAGAAAAATCCATTCCTTTCAGCTTAGAAACTGAAATTTCCAAATTGAAAGTTTCAATACCTTTAATTGAACTTGTCAATAACAATCAGTATAAGTCTCATGTAGCCAAAATGTTAAAAGTAGATCCTTCATCTGATATACTTAATGTCGAAGATGACCAACCTAAACTTATCTTTGGTCCAGCAATAGAAGGTCAGTTAGAGGATAGCGAAGTTCCCCCATTCTATTTGAGTCTAAGAATCCACCAAAATATTCTTCACAATTCCATGATTGACCCTAGAGCCTCCCACAATTTGATGTTCAAAGCCATTATGGAGAAATTGGGCCTAGATATCACTCGTCCTTACCATGACTTGTATTCCTTTGATTCGGGTAGAGTCTGTTGTATGGGTCTTATTAAGGAGTTAGTAGTTTCCCTTGAACAAATTACAACAAATAATGTCTTTATGGATGTGGTGGTGGCTGATATACGACCATGGTTTTTTATGTTGTTGTCTAGATATTGGGTAGTGAAGTTGAGAGGCGCTTTGCAACTAGACTTCTCTTATGCCACCATCCCATTTTTTGAGCAATTAAGAAAGTTGTATTGAGAAACAAAGATGAAGTACATGATAACTAGCAAAGAGAAGCCTAATAATCATCCAATTATTTATGTACATATATATTTAGATTCATTTATTTTGTTCAATGATAGTGGCTTGAATGATGTAGATAGTGAGCTTGTAGAAGTAGAAGATATTCCAGAGATTTATAATTGTATTAGAATAGTTTTAGATAAGGAAAAGAGAATCTGCCAAGTGCTTTAGCGTATTCATTAGATAAGGCAGAGAAAAGTTCAGATCAGAATCAAGAAGTGGCCCGGAAAGTTGAGACAAAACAGAAATCAGAATGCCAACACTTGGATGATGAAAATGGTCTATGGACCACATATTTTGATGGTGCCTTGGGGAAAAATGGGCTAGGCATCGGAATTTAGATCCACAACCCTTTTCATTATCCTGGTAAGATTACTAAGAATGTTATATTATGTTCATACAAATTAGCTTTTGATTGTTCTAACAATGAGGCGGAATATGAAGCGTTTGATCATCAGTCTCAAGATCTTGAAAAATTTGGGCGTAAGAAGAATTTTAGTATATGGAAACTCCAAACTTGTGATAAAATAGGTAAAATGGGAATTCTAGACCAAGCATCCATGAATGAGAGCATACAGGAATGATGTACTGGATATCCTAAAAATGTTTCCCCAACATACATTGTAAGTGGTGCTGAGAAGTCAGAATGTCATGGAAGAGTCACTTGCTATAGCAGCAAGTAGTTTCAAGATCCCTATATTTTCTAATAGAAAATTTGAAATCCATGTTAAACATCGACCCACTATTCCTAACAACTTGAGATATTGGAAATTATTTTGGCATGATAAGTAGATAAAAAAATTTGTGCAGAATGAAGGAGAGTTCGATAATTCTTTCATTGGTGAAGTTTATGACAAGGATGATCAGGTCATTGAAGCTACCCATGTTGATATGTTAGAGATGAAAGATAATAATATTCCAAGAGGTCTCATATCTTTAGAAGAATTGTTTGATCAAGATGATGTGGCTCAGAAGCCAACATTGGTTCCTACAGAAAAGGGTGTGGAGGATGTAAACATCAGAACAACGGACAAGCTTAAGATGGTCAAATTGTCCAAGTCTTTATCTCCTAAGGTAAAAGACAAGTATATTTATTTAATTTCTGAATTTTCTTATGTTTTTGCTTGGGATTATGCAGACTTAAAGGTTTATAATAAGGATATAATACATCACACCATTCCAATTAAGCCCAATCAAAATCCCTTTCAGAAAAACCTAAGAAGGATCAACCGAAGGTTGTTGCCATCTATAGAAAAAGAAGTGAAGAGGCTCTACAAATTAGGTATCATTGTTCCTATCAGGTTTTCTGATTGGATATATAATCTAGTCCCGGTAAGAAATAAGACTGGTGAAATCAGGCTTTGAATAGATTTCAAAAATTTAAACAAGGTGTCTATCAAAGATAATTAACCTCTTCCCAAAATGGATCACATTTTACAAAGAGTGGTCGGGGCTTTCCGAATGTGTTTGCTTGATGGATATTCTGAATATAATCAGATTTTAGTGCATGATAAGGATCAGGACAAAACTGCCTTCACTACACCTTGGGGTAATACATGACAGATTTATCCCTAGAGATTAACAGTTGGATTCAGACAAGATTTTGGCTCGCCCTTGCCCTTTAATGAGCTTGGTGCTAGGTGGGCTTTATCTCCAGTTCATACTCTTGAATCATGGATATCCACTTGCCTATTATTCCTTCAATTTCTCCCTTTACCAAGATATACTTCGCCACTACTGTGGGAACATAGGCAGTTATAGCAAATTGTAATACATATACTCGGGATGACTTTAGAGATTTGACTAGGGCATAAGCTTGCTTCTCTTGGATATCATATTTTAGCTCGGTGTCTCGTAGGGCTTGGTTGAAGAATGCAATGGGTTTCTCGTGTCCTTCGGCATTTTTCTATAAAATTACTGCAGCTACTGTTGGAGGAGATGCGAAAGAGAAAATTATGAAGAGCTTCCCATTATATGGATCATACAGCACTAGAGCTTCTGCAAAGGCATGTTTGATCCTGATGAAGGAGTCCCTAGATTCAAGAGTCCATCTAACCTCACTGCTCTTCCTCAGCATCCTAGTGATGTTTTGAACAATCTCAGCATATTTGGGAATGAACCTTTTGAGGAAATATATTCTTCCCAGGAACACATGTATCTCCTTCTTGTCTCTTCACAGGGGAATGCCATCTATCACCTCTACCCTCTTCGGATCGATCTTCACTCCTTCCTTAGTTACTATGTTCCCTAGTAACTTTCCTTCCTCCAAGGAAAACATGGATTTCTGAGGATTCAGAGACAGACCATACCTGCAGCATTTTTCAAAGGTTCAATGAAGGTGCCCAATGCGTTCAGCATCACTCTTTGAAAATATGGTGATGTCATCAAGTTAAATCACCACAAATTTGTCTTGATCTCCTATCAAAGGAATGTTTATTACACATAGAAATGTAGTGCTGGCATTTATCAGGCCAAAGGGAATTCGGGTGTACATGAAGATTCCCCAAGGAATGGTGAATGTCATTTTCTTTTGGTCTTCCGGGGGTACTGCCACCTAATTATATTCTGAGAATCTGTCCATCATGGACATGCTGGAGGATACCACCACCTTTTGCAGGATGTGGTTCATATTTGGGAGGGGATAGTTATCCTTTACTGAGGCTCTATTTAGGTTGCAAAAATCCACACAGAGTCTGATTTCAATATTCTTCTTCCTTACCAGAACCAGGTTCGCAACCCACTCAGAGTATCTTAAAGGGAAAATGATCTTGGCCTGCAACGACTTCTTTATTTCCTTTTCAATAGCTGGGAGGATAAGGGGGTTGATCTGTCTCAAATTCTGCTTATGAGGCGTTGCATATTCTTTCAAAGGTATTTTGTGTTATATAATATCTATGTCAAAAGTCTTAAAATCCTGGTATGTCTAGACAAACACGTCTTTATATGATTGGAAGAGATTGAGATACTGACCTTGGTATTATTCATGAACCCCTTTTGACAACTTTACCACCTTGAGATATTCTTTTATCCCAATATTCACATCCCTGATAGGCTCGTCGAGGGTCATTTTTCTGTTTACTGGGATGTCATTCTTGTCAAAAAATGTCTCCAATGGCACAAGCCCCTTGGAGATGACATTTCGCTTTAATTGCAGAACATGGTGTCCAGCCAATCTTTCTTCCCACCTAGTTTTTGGCTCTTTGCTATCATCCTCAAGGATTGAATCAATCACCATATTTGAAAATTCACCTACCCTTTCCATGAAACATAGGACCTGCTCTTCATCTTTGAAGACTTTCAATGCTTTATGTTGTCTGAAATGGAAGGGAGGTATTGCACTTCAACCTCATATTTGAGCAGAGGATTCTGTGAGGGGCAAAAATTACTAGCAGCCATAACTAGTGAGTGTGCCATTTTATTCTAATCCTTTGGCATGAACTAAATATTAAATGAAAAAAATAATTTCTCAACTGAATCCCATACCTGGTTCCTATAGGCTCTGAGGCACAGGTGTTTAGTTTGGCATTGGTTCCTGACTTGTCTCACTACAAGCTCTGAATCTCCAAACACCTTGAGGTTTTTTATGTTCATATTCCATGCTGTCTGCAACCCCAGAAGCAGTGCTTCAAATTCAGCCACATTATTTGTGGCTTTCAATTCTAGCTTCAAGGAGAGGGGAACGAAGCATCCCTCTAGGGATATCAAGAGTACCCTAGCCCCATTTCCTTCTCATGAATTAGCTCCATCAAACTGCAAGGTCCATATCTTGTTTTCCTCTCTGCTCATAGGATATTTGTGTATTATAGGACAAATATCTGTTTCCTGCAGGAAATTTTCATCCTCCTCAAGCATAACATAAGATAATTCACCCTCCTTACCATATGCTGGATAATTTTTGGAACCATTGGGTTTGGTGACCATCTTCATGAATCTGGATTCACGGTATAGCCTTCTTTCCTCCCCACTGAATACTGGAATAGTGGCATAAGTGAGGTCCAGTTTTATGGACCCTCCAATCTTGGATCCCCAAGATATAGATAGCAACATTCCAAACTGAGCAGGGATATCAGCTACAACGATGTCCATCACCACACTTTTGGCTGGAATCTGGGCCAAGTTTACTACCAAATATTTTATCATGCCCAGGAATTTTACTCTCTTGGAATCAAAAGAATACAGATATTTATAAGGTTTGGTAATCTGCAACCCCAACTGCTCCATGACAGAAAATGGAAATACATTATGTGAAGCCCTAGAATCTAGCATGCAGTTGTGCAGTAACAAGTCATGAATAAGTAGAGACACATAGAATGGGGCAGTTGCTGAGTCCAACTCTTCTACATGAGGTCCAAAGACTACCATGGGTCTTTCCTCTTGGAGATTGAGGCTATTAGGGAGAGGGCCTATGCTATGGGGCAGCATGAATTGAGACACTTGGGCTTTATATGAAGGCTACTTTAGGAGCTTGATCAAGGGAACCGGGATCTTGACCTTTTATAGCTCTTTTTGGAGGTTAAAGGTCGTGGGATATTTTCTGCAATGGCTTTTTAGATTTCTCTTTAGCATGATCAGGCAGGTTTGAGGCTACAGAAGAGGACTTTTGGTTTGCAGGAGGATCATAACCTAACTTTGTGGAAGTGACGCAGTGGCCTTATGATGTGCAGACTCTTCAAAAGGCTTTTCCCCTTACTGGTAGAACTAGAAGGGGTCTATTCTCTAGGTATTGAATCTTCGTTCTGTTCTTGCAATCAGGTTCTCTTTATAGAGGATTTGAGGTCATAATTCTTATGGATATGAGCTTACATGAAGTCCAAAAACTTCCTGCAATAATTGTAAATATCTTGATCCTCTGGGGGGAATTTCTTTTCTTCTAGCTCGTCTTGCAGGGTGAGTTCACCTTCTTCATCTTCTGAAAAAGTGAGGAATTGATCTTCTTGGCTATCAGTGACTACCTCAGCTTGTCCCTCCATTTCCCCTTCTAAGTATAGAGGAGGTTGGATGTGATCTTTTTGCTCCTTCCTTTCCCATTGTAACAATTGGACGGGGGGCTTCTGGTTTTGGGGATTAAACCCATAGTTTGGAATCATTTCGTTAGGAAAAGGAGAGAGATTCTTAGCCTCCATTTCAAGCTTCACTAGCTTATTCGAGAGGTTCTTGATCAGCTTATTCATTTCTTCAATCCTATACTCCTGTGACTCCCTCTCCTGATTAGAAGTAGAAGCCTCCTCCCTATGCTTTCTTCTAGCTTCAAGCTCTATCTTCCCTTTAAATTTTCCAGTAGAGGGAAAGTTTTCTTCCACCTCTAATGCATCATTTTGGATCTGATCCAGAGATGTGGACTTTATTTCCCTTAGGGTGAACCCAAACTCAATTTCAAAATCTCCTGTGAAAACCACCTTAGTAGCTGCTTTGGGAGGCTTTATCTCGGCAGGGATATTATTGTAGAGCTTATTGAACCTCTTTATGAATTTTGTCACGTCCTCATTGTGTCTCTTTTTAAGAGCATTGAACTCTGTGAGGACATATCCATGGTCCCTCTTTTCTCCCCATTTTAGTGTGAATAAATTATCCATTTCTTTCGAAGTGGTGACTACATTATTAGCAAGAGATTTGAACCACTTTTTGGCCTCTCCATCCAAGTATTGGATGAAAAGCCTCAACACCACATCTAGGTGCTCCACATTCACATTCTTAGCAAAGGTGTAGAAGTCTTCAATATTTTTCTACGCAGAAGTACTATCCTCCCCGGTAAACCGAGGCAAAAGATTTTGATAATCTTGAGGCGTTTCATTCAATACTTGAGGTAAATCTAATGGAGCATATTTGTTGAGGAGGAAACTAGGTACAACCATGAGGGGCGGTGGTGGTAAGTTATGAGAATGATTTGGCTGTGGTATAATAGGTGTATGCTTAGTAGAGGCTTGGATATTTATCTATAATGAGCTCTGAATTATTGTAATGTTGTGAAACCAGCTCCAAAAATAGAAGAAAAGAGATATCAACGCCTTAGAAGTAAGCCATTTCGAGGGGGTAACCTCCAATACATTACATGAATGAACAATTCTTGGATGATACAAATTACAAAACCTCCTTTCTATATATAGGATTCCATGGGGCCACAATGTAACAATAATAATTTAAGGGCACAATAATAACGATATGGGGGTTACAAGGGTACAATAATAACAATAAGGGGGTTACACTAACAATAATAAGGGACTATACTAGTAATATAGGGACCTAACATGCCCCTCTCCTTCAAAAAGTGTTGTCCTCAACGCTTGAGTAGCTCTAGGTGCTTCTGTATAAAATTCTCATCCTCCCATGTAGAATCTTCAGTGGGTAAGTTCTTCCACTTGATGAGATACTCTGAAATTGATCGATTTCGTAGTTGTCGAGTTCTTGTTTCCATGACCGCTTCCAGTTCCAATATGATTTTTCCTTCCTCATCAAGTTCTGGCAATATTGTTTGAACTGGAATATTTTCACCTATAACCTTCTTTAAGCATGAAACATGGAAAACTGGATGTACTCGCGAAGAAGCAGGAAGCTCCAATTTGTATGCCATAGTACCAATATTTTGCAACACCTTGTAAGGACCATAGCACTTTGGTGATAATTTATTATCCTTCTTAGCTTGCTTGAGGGACATTTGTTTGTATGGTTGTAGCCGTAAAAATACCCAATTTCCTACATCAAAACTTCTCTCACTGCGATGTTGATCTGCCTGTTGTTTCATTCAATTTTGTGCCAAATTCAGGTTATCCTTTAAGAGTTGGGGAACTTCTTGTTGATGCTCGATGTGATCTTCCACTGCTTGAACCTTCGAATTTTCCCTTAAAGATGATGTGATGGATGGTGGATGATATCCATAAAGTGCCATAAATGGGGTCATTTTCACTGCAGTATGGAAGGAAGTGTTATACCACCATTCAGCGAGAGGTAACCACTTGACCCATTGTGTTTGTTTATCAGATACAAAACAACGAAGATATCCTTCCAAACATTTATTTACTATCTCAGTTTGACCATCAGATTGAGGATGATAAGATGAGCTATGAGCTAATTGAGTACCCAATCAAGAAAATAACTCTGTCCAAACATTTTCAGTAAAAATGGTATCTCTGTCACTCAAAATAACCCTTGGGCTTCCATGTAGCTTTTGAATTGTGTAGTAGCAACTGTACTTGTTTTAAAAGGATGAGATAATTCACAAAAGTGTGCATACTTGGTAAGTCTATCAACTACCACCATGATGACACTCTTTCCATCAGACTTAGGTAAACATGTGATACAATCCATTGAAATCTCCTCCCAACGTTAACTTGGAATGGATAAAGGTTGTAGAAGACTCGGGGTCTTAATTGTCTCAACTTTATTCTGCTGGCAAACCAAACATTCCGCCACAAACCTTTGAATATTAGATTTAAGGCCATCCCAAAAAAAATATTTCTTCACCCTATGGTAAGTTTTTAAAAATCCTAAATGTCCTCCTAAAGGAGAAGTGTGCAATTCCAAAAGAATATTTTGTTTTATTTGGGAATTCCTACAAATATATAAGCGATCTTTGTACCATAAGGAATCATTTTTCCAACTAAATGTATCAGATGTACTAGGATCTTTCTACAACTTTTGAATGAGTGTCCACACTTTTTCTTCCTTCTTCCATTCATCTCTTGCTTCAGTTATCCAATCTGGTTGGATAATAGAAATGGCACAAAGCAATGCTTCCACCTCTTCATTATTTCTTGAGAGTGCATGATGCAGGAGCATTAGATTCAGAAAAATATTTTGTATTCTATTTAAACTAGGGGTCTCATGTTTTTGAGAAAATATTAATTTTATGTAAATATTATTGATATTTTTGAGTGATTAAATTATATTTTTAATTAATTATATGTGAGGATTTGTTAATGTTTCCAAATAATTGGAAAACATGAGAGAAATTAGACTTGAGATATTTAAGAATAAATTATGAGCCTAAGATAGATTTAGTTTCAAGATTTTAGGGATAAAATCTAGATTGTAGGGGTGTTGAGATATTTGAGGACTTTGTTGAGTGATTAAAGGGATTTGAACCTAAATTGGTTCAATTCAATTTGTATAAATTAATGAGCATCAAAGGAAAAAAGAGATCAGGAAAGATAGAGTGATTAGAGGTGTGGTTTGGACAGCAAAGTTTGTAAGCCTACGGGCTTTTGTAAAAGGGCCATTGTTTTGGAAATCTGGCCATGAATCAAGAGGGTTTTTGTAATTGACTGCAATTGATTATATTGATGAGGAGTTTGTTTTGAAAATTCTGTGTGAATTATATATATTCTTGGTTGAATTGGTAGGAAGATGTTTGAGTTCTTAATTCATTCATATGATAAAATTTGTGATAGACAAAGCTCTGCATATAAAGGAGGAATCGATGTTGTTAATGTCGACTTTGTGGTTTGAAGGTTTGCAGATGTTATGTTAAAGAAAGTGCACAATTTGAAATGAAAATTCCATATAGTGATTGCCAAGAGTTAAATGGAAATCCGGAAGCCATCAATTATGAATGGGAGGCATTGTGTGTTGGACGCAAGATATTAGTCGTACACTGGCTCATATTGTTGAAGCCAGTGAGTACATTGGAAGCAATTGAAATCGTCATTGAAATTCAGATCAATGATATACGCTGGTTCTATTTACCTAGAGCAATATCAGTCAAAGAATTTGTAAGATCGATTACACATATGAAGATTGAAATCGAATTTCAGTTCACATTTGGTATTGGGTACATAGTAATGATGGGTGAACCCATATGATATAGTGATGATCGAAGGCAAGGAAGGCGCAGGGCTTTTGTTTTTAAAAACTCTGTTTATTTATTTTGAATTCAATTGGAACCGATTTTAATTGTTGTGTCATAGAGGTAAGGAAAAACGCAAGAAGCGTTAGTTCTGATTTTGAGCATGAGAAGTCTACGTTAAAAATATGTTTGACTGAGATCGATTAAAAATCGATCTCAATTGACCCATTTTCATTGGGTCACAGTAGTAGAGAAGGAGTTCTTGCCTTCGCAAAATAATTATTTTACACATTTGTGTCAATTTAGAGGTGAATGGAATGCGTTAATGTCTGTGTGAACTGCAGGAGTGGGGCCTCACAAAGTTCGATAATGCGGCGTTGAACCAGTAGCTCAAGCTGGTTGAAAACTCAAGCTCTGGCATAGTTTGATGTGGAACCAGAATTGAACAATGAAGAAATATTAGTCGCAGGAAATGAATTGGATAGAGGACTTAAAATGCAGCGTTGGAAAGTGATGCAAGAACAACAGTTAATAAATTTGTAATGGAGGGAAAGTCTTCAAATGCAAGAATCATGACGTGGAGAAAAGAGGGTTTTAATGGCGTAACAACCGTTACCAAGGCAAAGTTTATACAATTTGAGATGCGAAGAAACTGATATTTGGTGCACTGATGATGTGTCTCATCGCTGTTGGGAAGGCGCGTTGAGAGCTAGAACATAAGATAGAAGCCGTCCGACGAAATTGACAGAGTTGGTAAGCTGAAATGTTGTGGTTCCCAACGTCCTTATCTGTTGTAAATGTCGGCATATGGATTTCATTCAAGTTTGGTCGATATGTGAATGAAAAGCCTTGAGGTTTTATTATATGAATGTTGGGTTTGGTTAATATGTAAAGTCGATATGGGTTTGGCAAGTTTCCACTTATATAATGGTTCTATAACCAAGTATTATATATTGAAGGAATCTTCTTGAAAAATTAATGTATGAGCTTCCGCATGATAGAGTGTATTGAATTTTGGGTTTTATGGAAGAGCCTTGTGTATATGTTGAATGCTTTTGAACTATATCTTTGAAGAGCTTCTGCGTGTAAAATTTTTTGTGTGAAATTTCCAGGATTGGAAATTTTAGAGCAAAATTTTGGAGATGTATTTTTATATGCGTAGCTTGGGAGAGACTGTGGGTTTTGCAGGGTTTTCTTGCATTAGTGCATCTGCAACAACATTTAGCTTCCCTTTTTTGTGTATTATTTCAAAGTCATAACCCAACATCTTTGTGACCCATTTTTGTTGCTCTTCTGAAGATAGTCTTTGTTCCAAAAAGTGTTTAAGACTATCATGATCAATTTTTACCTTGAAGTGTCTTCCTATTAGGTAAGTTCTCCATTTATTTAGTGCATCAAGTATCACTAACATTTCCTTCTCATAAATAGGTTTCTATAAATAATTTCCTTTGAATAGATGACTTTGAAAAGTAATGGGTCTTCCTTCTTGCCATGATCCATCCTTCTTGTGTACCAATACTACAAGAGCAGAGAAATAACTTTGACTAGGTTGAATTATACCCGCCTCTAACATTTTTGTAATCATATGTTCAATTTTTCTCTTTTGGACATAAGGATATCTATAAGGCCTGATGTTTGGAGGAACACTTCCTAGAATAAAATGAATAGCATGATCATGATCATGGATAGGTGGGAGTCCTTTGGGAGTTTCAAAAACCTTGGAATGATTGTCCAAGACTTTTTGGAGATCTACCAAAATAGATGATTTTGATGTTGGAACATCTAGTGAGCATAATTGTGCAATTATGCCTCGTTGTTATTTATTTATAAGATTTTTCATGACATTATATATTATTATCTTTCCCAACTTCCTTGCAATACCCCGTAATTTGACTTCCTTTCCTTCTGAAAACAAATTCAAGAAAAGTTCTTGAAAATTAAAAGCTACCATCCCCAAAGATTGTAACCATTATACTCCTAGTACAACATCAACACCTCCCATAGGAATGGAAAGCATTGGAATATTCAATACATATTCCCCCATGGTTAGCTTGATATATGGCGTTTTCTAGAGAAATTTATAGTTCCTCCATTTGCAACCATCACTTAACATTCTAGTGCTGCGTATAGGAAACAATTGAATTCCTTGGCTACCCTAAAATGAATAAAATTATGGGTACTACCTGAATCAATCAACACTATTACCTTTTTCTTCTTGATATGTCCTTCTATCTTGAGATTTTGAGGAGTGGTAATTCCTGCCAATGCATTACACGATATGGTCGAACTCGTTTCTTCCTCTTCTAGGGTTAGTTCCTGGTGTATATCCTCTTCTTGTTCATTTTAATCTTTCTCTTCACAATCTATGTAAAATAATTTCTTCTCAGCACACTTATGACGTTTAGTGTATTTTCTGTCACAACTGTAGCAAGGCCCTTTTTCTCTTTTTTCTTCCAATTGTTGTGGTGTCAACTTTGTAGGTTGTGGAAATCTAGGAATAGCAACACTTCCCTCTTTATAGAAGTGAGTGGTAGGCTTCCTTGTCGCCATAATTTTACATTCAATTTTTCTTTCCAACCTGAATGCCTTCTCCAATGAATATGGTTCCAAAACGTGAACTTCATGTTGGATGTTATCCTTTAAAGTACCTATGAAGAGATCAATCCTGTGTTCCTCTAGAATATCAGTTACTCTTATATTCAATTTTTGGAATTCCTCAATGTGCTCCCCACTAAACCCTTTTTTTTGAGATTTATCAATTGGCTAAAGAAGGTGTTGCTCTTTGTATCCTCATAATGTGCTATCATTTCCTCCATAAAAATTGACCAAGTGACAATTTTTTTATGGGAGCAAAGCCATCAATACATACAAATGTATTTTGTTCTAAATGTAAGGTTGCAATGTGTACCTTTTGTGTGTTTTGCACATTATTGAGATTAAAATATTGCTCCATCTGTAGTATCCATGTTATAGGATCCTTTCCATCAAACTTCCGCATATCCATTTTTGGAATATGGTGGTTCTTCCTGCCAGTATTAGAGTTTATGAAATCATGATTAACATTTATTTTGTTCTCATCATGAATTTCCTCTAATATCTTTTCATCATTAGGAAAAATTTGTTGTATCAAATTTGTCAAACCTACCATGTCTTCTTTTATATCATTCTTCATGTTTTCCATTTTTTCATTGATCTTAGCTTCCATGTCATCCATCTTAGATTCCATGCCAGCTTCCATTCCATCTATCTTAGCTTACATGCCATTCTTCAAGCCATCCATCTTAGATTCCATGCCTTTCTTCAAACCATCCATCTTAGTTTCCACACCTTTCTTCAAAACTTCCATGTCATTTTTTGTTGCTCTTTGTGAGAGCGAAATTCGTTGCACTTGCTCTTGTAAATTTGATATGTCATGTTGCCATTCTTGGTCTTCATGAGTCATAGTACAACCTTCTAAATACTTAATGGGTGTTGAATTCTTTTTAAGGGACATTTTAGAATCTAATACTGATATATATTCTACAATATTCCCTCGGAATCAATTCAAATTGATTCTTCAGAAAAGACATATGCAATTCGGGAAAAAAAATACACACCTTTTACTTGATTTTGAGGAGCTCTATATATAAATTGAATGATATCTATAATTACAGATCCTCAATATCTGAAATTTAGACTCATAGTAGCCCTCTGAAGCTTCTCTCAAATGTCACAGGTCTGACCTAATTTTTATTCTTCAAGGCAAATTTATGTCCAATCTCTCACAATGACCCAATTATGGACTGGTTTAGTAGAGCGGACTTGTACAACTTGCCACGTGTCACTGTTTCCTCCTTTGGCTCTAAAATTGATAGAAAATAAACTACATTATGTGTACTTGTGGCCACATTTTACAGCATTCCAATCCAATGCTCAGAGAGAGAGTTATGAAGTTTTTCCCCACATCTCTATTCCTAATTGAAAATCTAGTACAAAATTTGTCTGTCTAATGGTCAGATATGTTCTATGTGCATTGATGAAAAATGTTGTGCAAGTATATATATATATATATATATATATATATATATATATATATATATATATATATATATGTATATATATATATATATGTTCTAGAATGCAATTAATTGTTCAAGTAGTTTTCCCATGTTTATTGATGAAAAATGTTTCACATACTGAATATATATGTTCTAGAATGAAATTAACTAAATGTCATCAATTTACCAATTTATAGATCAACAATGCTACCTAGTTGAGTGCATTAATGAAATTGAACCCAATTCAACAAACATATATCTACTTATTATATTTCCAATCAAAATTAAAGGGATTTATATGGGAAAGAGTAAAAAAATATAGCCCATGAACTACTTTTTAGAGGTCAATGAACGTAGATCATCACGTGGGAAAATGTTTCAAGAACACTTGATCGTACTTAAAACTAATCTTAAGATTGCTTTTGATATCTACATATTACATACTATTGTTTGACTGAAAAAAAAATTCCAATAAAAAGAACATAGCTTTTCAATCCAGCTAACCATATCAATTAAGCTCTATTTCAAAAAAAATAAAAATAAACCAAAAGGGCAACAAAATCACTTCCTTGGTTGTTATTTTTATTGGAATAACTAAATCATATTAAGGATTCTCTTCATTGAAATTGTTTTACGATGGAGAATCCTTAAAAAATGATTTATCTATTCCAACAAAAATGACAACCACGAATGTTATTTTCCTAACATGTTTTGTGGCATGTTAACTTTTCTCTACTCTTTTTTCAATTACAGCTCAATTGATATGGTTAGTTGCATTGAAAAGCTATGTTCTTCCCATTGGAAATTTTTTCACTCAAACAAGAGAAGAGTATGTAGAGATCAAAAGCAATCTTAAGATGCCAAATACACTTCAACCATCCAAAACTTGAATTTTAAAAACGTTTTGATTATATATAAAAAAAATTACTTCACATGTTATGCCAATTGTAGTTCAACTATCCAATAAAAACATTAAACATTTAACATTATATCACATGCCAAATGTAGATTGAAACCATCCAAAACTTGAGTTTTAAAAACTTTTTGATTATATCACGATTACTTCCCACATGTCGAATTAAAATCCCACCTAAAACTTGAGTTTTAAAAACTTTTTGATTATATCACAACATTACTTCACATACCATGCCAATTGTAGCTCAACTATCCAATAAAAACATTTAACATTATATCACATGCCAAATGTAGATCAACCATCCAAAACTTAAAATTTTTAAAACCTTTGATTATATATCACAACATTACTTCTACTGCCATGTAATTTATATTTAACTGATTCATAAAAACATTTAACATTATATCACATGCCAAATGTAGATTGAAACCATCTAAAACTTCCCCCAAAATTTTTAAAACTTTGATTATATCACAACATTACTTCACATACCCCCAACAATTATAGTTCAACTATCCAATAAAAACATTTCTAACATTATATCACATATGCTAAAATGGATTTAAACCATCAAACAAACTTAACCTTTTAATTTAACAAAAAATTATAGATCACAACATTACTATGCTAACCTAGGGGTTCAAAAGCAAAACATTAATTTATATATGACAACATTACTAGTAGTTCAACTATCCAAAACTTAAAAGTTTGAAAAACCAAACAAATTATATAACACCATTATTTCACATTCACATGCGAAAAGTACTAAAACCATCCAAAACTTAAATTTTTGGAAGAAAACAAATTATATTAACACAATAAAATATGTCCAAAAATTGTAGATCTCACAAGTATCAAGTATATATATATATATGACTATGCATCTAGATAATATATAAAAAAATAAATTTAAGACTAGAAATCTCAATCAAATCTACAAATCATGTCTATCAAATACAGATGGATGTAGTGCCTTTCCTAGCAGAGTCTCAATCCGCGCACTATCTTGCGAAGCATGGGGAACCTGTACACAATGCACACACAAAAATTAAAATTTGATGTTTTAAAAATGAGTGAGAATATATAGAACTTCATGTAAAAAACAAAATATATAAAAAAATCATGCAATACCTCATGAGGTTCCCTCTCCATTTGCTCACCCGCTATAACTTCACCCATGGGAACATCTCCACCAGTAAACTATACAATATACATGTACAATTATATATATATATATATATATATTAAAAAATTCAGATGAAAATGCACATGTGTATATATAAAATTATTTTCAATAATATTAAAAAACAAAATAGGCAGCTTGTTCAAATGGTTGAAATGGTGTGGATGTTCCTATCTCCATCCCTAGAGTCTGTGGATTAAAGAAATCTTCTATAGAAAACTAAGATTCAAAATTTTAAAAGTATAAAATAACTCAAGATCAAGATCTCAATTTATAATAAAACTTAAATAAACTTCAATTTATAAATAATAACTTTTAATATATATATATATATTTAAAAGTGACAAATTGAATACTTTGCAGTGAATTTGAAGATGCTCCTAAGAAAGACCCAAAAATAGAAAATCTCCAAAAACCTAAAATTCAAAATTAGAAATAATCAAGATATATATATATATATATATATATATATATATATATATCTCTAATTTTTCATGAACTTTTGAGGTGGAATATATATATAACTTAAAACATAAATTCTTTTAAAAAGTGAAAATTTGTCCATACTTGTTGTGGATGTGGCACATCTCCTCTAAAAGAAGTAGAAGGGTACATTCCCATGTGAAGTTAAATAGTGTACTAATATCCAAAAAACATCGGACAGAATCGGAATCTATTAAAACATTTTATTATTATATATGTACCTGTACATGTTTGCACAATTATTTATTTTAAAAATATCACTTAAAAAACACTAACATTTGTCAACATATCTTGATGGTGAGACCCATCTTCATTGTTTGAACTAGAGGCCCCAAACGTGATATTAACATTTTCGTCATTAATCATGCGTGACAACTACAAATGGTGTTGAGTCAAAGTGATGAGATCTCTCCACAATTTTGCATGAAGTTGTTGACACCTTTCTAAGGTGGATTTCGCCATGTTTCTTTCCCATGGTATATCAGAAATGTTAGCCAGATAAGTTGTGGTGGGTATACAACCTTCTTCTTGAATGTAGCGTTCTACCCTGCATCTATTTTGACCAACTTTTGGAGCATTTTTATCCTCTGCATCAATATATATATAATTTTGTATATTAGAAAAAACACATGTAAACAAATTTGTACAAATTGAACGAAAAAAATATTGAAATTGATGGCAACCTCAACATGGTTGGCTAGCATCTTCTCCACCCTGAAACTGTTGAGAACCAGAATGACCCTGCTGAGAACCAGCACCAATAGCCGTTGATTGGCCTTCGGGGGAATAAATATCACCACCTTCACACAATATGCTACCACTTATTGACGGCCCTCTATGGGGATTTGAACCACCACCAACCTCTCCAGAGGAGAGAGAAGCTCCATAAACAAATATGAATTTATAATCAATTTCACAGTACATGCATACATATAAATAAATGTGTACATATTCATTGATTAAATTGTGTTCAAACCATACCACGATTGGGTGAAACATGGGCATCCATGGATGGAGTAGCACTAAAGGAAAATACCCTCTAGAAGATGTTTTTGAGGAACCACAAAGAAAAATACCCCATACATCCATTTCTAGCAGAGGTTACTAGAGGGGGTTAGCAGACAGAGGGTTTTGCGGATGTTTTCCTATTGGTGCTCTTCTCGTTAAAACTCACCTCGGTGCTCTCAAAAAAAGAAAGCACTGGTGCGGAAAAAATCATTGGCACACCAGACACTGTGCACTCCGTCCACACCCGCCTGGTGCGTCATAATATAATACAACACCCGTGCCTCACAACTCGTCCGTGCCGGTGCATTATAAAACACAACGACAACACCGAAACCACCCGGTGCGGTAGATAGAAACCGCACCGGTGCATCATAAAAAATGCTCCAAAACACAAAATTATTGGTGCGTTTGTAGCAAACAGTACCGGTGCACCTATAAACAACACACACCTATAAAGGGTTAAATTAAAAGAATATTTACGACAAAAAACCCATATTTTTCAATTTGCTAGTGCTCATGAGCTATCAATTACCGGTGCGCATGATACCATAGAACGCACTGGTGTGCACCAAACATTGGCACACTGGATAGCATGCGCGAAGTACACACACCGCCGAGGCATCCAATTACTGTAACACACTGGGGCGTTAATACTCTTCCGCGCCGGTGCATCATAAAACACCACGCAAAAATAGAAATGAGCTGGTTCGTTCTTCTCTAAGAGCACCAGTGTGCCAGAAACCGCACATACTAGAATAGCGTTATATATATATATATATATATATATATATATATATATATATTATATATATATATATATATATATAAAAAAAAAATTAAGGCCAAAAAACCAGTTTTTTGCGACTATTACGCACAGGTGCTTTACCGTTACGCCGCCCCGGTGCATCATCAAATTTTCGCGCCGAAACTGAAACATCCCAGAGCACGGTTAGGGAAGCACTCCGGTGCATTATAAAAAACACGCCAAAATTGATATTGCTTGGTGTAGTTTTATTTAACCTCACTGGTGTGCTTATAAAACACTGCGCACCGAAACAGGGTTAATTAAAAGAAAAATTACGGCAAAAAAAAATTTCATTATTCACTTTCCTCAGTGCCCCAGAGTTCTCAAGCCCTGGTGTTATTTCCTTGTTTCTAAGTCACCCTGACATCGGTGCTCTCATTGCACCCATTGCACACACTACTGCTCTGCATTGGCCACCAATCTCCAGCTTGCATTTTAAAAAATAGTGGGAAAATTTTCTTTCCAAATTTTACAGCCAATATGCCTCCTTAATGGCGAAATGTACAGGTATTTTTCTATTTTTTTTTATAATTAAGACTTTTATCGGATTAGAAATTGAAATGAACTTTAAAATAACCATTAAAGAAGAAAAAAAAAAATTGTCGCGTGGTGTGCTCAAGCTGTTCGGCTCACACCAGATAGCGGTGCTACCTATAAAATTTACAGGTAGCACCGCTACCGGTGGTAATGGTAACCGCACCGTTTCTAAGGCAATGTCGGAAGGCACCCCAAATAATTTTAAACTAAAAATAAAAAATAAAAAAGGCGGTGCGCTCATTTATCCAAGTGCACTGTTGACCCCGGAAATCACAGTGTGGTACGTTGACTTCATTTGTCGCGCCGGTTTATGTCAGCGCACCACATTTTTCATTTTGAGAGGGTCAACAATGCGGCCGAGTAAAATACTGCACCGTCAACTATGTCATTTTCATGAAGTCGGTGCGCTGACACGACTATACGCGCTGAGGGGTATATTTCAGTCAGCGCACTGCTATTTTGAATTATATACAGTCTACGGTGCTTGGAAAACAGACATCTGCACTAAATCCTGCACGTTCTATTTCATTAGGGGCCCAGGGGATAGTTCACCAAAATATTTGGACGCACCGGCACCGGTGCGTGACTGTTTTTATGGAGCACCGACTTGTATGTTTGTTTTTTTTTCAAAAAAAATTATATATGTATATTTATAAATACATTTCTATTTTAATAAAAAAATTTATTTAATATGACAATGATTCAAAGATAACAGGAGCAACAACAGCAACAACAAGTAGAACAATATGACATGATTCACCAATGGGAGGCGAGAGAGAGGGAGAGAGATGGATGCCCTCGCCATATTACTACAGATACCCGAGAGATCCTTATGCAGGTAGGCCTCCTCAAGTTCTATGAGGAGGCTATTTCTGACCTAAAGGCCCATAGTGTGCTTTTGAAACATCTTATCAGCAGGTGGAATGCCCACCGACAGGCTTTTTAGGTTGGTCCTGACCAATGGTACACACCCACTAAGGAGGAAATTTATTTTATTACAGGACAATAGATGAGAGGGGTGGATTTTCCCTCATTCCCAGATGCGCTAGCTAATTGTATAGCAGGGAGTTAGTTGTTTACTCCTAGAGATACATTGGAGCACATGTACTATCTCCTTCAGAGTTTCAGGTACCTAGAGGTCAGTTACGTATAGGTGCTTTTGGTAAACAGGACGTGCAGTGGCTCTCTATTATCGCTTCGATCATTTTGCACAACACTAGTGACGGGAAATGCATTAGTTTCTCACTTTTATATTACATTGATTCTTTAGTGCAACAACCACGACTTGTTAGGCGGTCTGCCATTTTTTGGAACAGTTTTGTACGGCCTTAAATAGATGTTGTGCTCATGCAGAAGGGAGGGTCAACTTCCCTTTTGCTTCAGAGATGTTTTGTTTATTTTTTGAGAGGTTTCTAGAGATGAGGTTTATTTTTGTTCGACAGCCTCGTAGGCTGATGTTCGAGGCCCAGATGTGCATGTGGGGGCAGATGATGCCCAAGAGGGGAGACACTATGTTTCCAGTGAGGATATCACATGATTCGATGGACTTACTAGCTAGTGTTGGCGGGCTGCATCCCTTGATTATGGTCCGATGTCCTTATGCTAGACTAGATTGGCGAGGGTGTCCCAATATCCTCTTCACTCCTGATGAGCTGCCAGATGATAGAGGTAATATTACTATTTTATTTATATTTATTCTAACATGTTCTTTAACTAGTTTTTATTAAATTGTGTAATGAAATTCTCTAATTATTGTTGTGTACTTGTATATATTTTGTAGACATTGGCTTTTTTGATGGTGATGAAATGCCGAATCCACCACATGATCCAGGTGTCGATCCTGATGATTATAATAAGGAGATGGCTGATGTGCTGGAGGATGAGGCTGGTGGCGCAGCAGAGAGACGTGCTGATCCTACGCCTCATGGTGCACCGGTACCGCCTTCTGCTAGGCGTGGTAGACTTGAGACTTGATACCAGATAGAGTTGGGCAGCCAACTCTGTGGATTTATTTCAAATGTGGGCATCAGGTCTGCTCATTACAGAGAGATACAGGGCGGTGATAGACTATTACAAATGTGGAGAGGCATGCCGCGTGACATGTATGGCTTGATGTGGCATGTCGTAGGAGCTACGACAGCTGTTATGCGATTGAGGAGGATTGTCCGTAGCTATAGGCGTATTCGAGCTGCGGCACGTGATGGACAGTCTGCTAGCAGCGACTCAGATTCATCTCGTGGTCGTTCACCTCGCGGCGTGCCTGATGATCAGCATGAGGCTTCAATGGTAGCATCTGACACTAGTCATCATGGAGATGAGGCTGGACCATCGGCCACGTCTAGTCAACAGCCTGCAACATCCATCATGAGTACTAGTCACGATCATCATGAGCAGGCTAGACCATCGACTACCAAGGCTACAGTACTATTGATTGAGCAGGCCTCCACTACTATTGTGCCTCATATTTATCATGTTGTACTACCACCTGCGGATGCATCCATCAATACTAGTGATCATCGTGATCATGAGCAGGCTTGTTGACCATCGACTATCGAGGCTGCACCCAGCTTTACTGAGCAGGCCGCATCCACTTGTACTAGTGTTATTCATGTTGTTATACTACCACCAGCGCCTGATCCATGACATTTATATGACAATTGTATATTTTTAACATTATTCAGTTATATATATATATATATATATATATATATGGTCCATGTATTTTATGTTCATGTTGCAGTTGTACTTAATTTTCATGTTGATGATCATCATGATGTGGCACATATTGTTAGTCATGTTAGATATGTTCATTTAATGTTTAGCTTGTAGATAGATGTGTATATGTGATAGGCGCATGAGTTATTTGACATTATATTGAGATGTATATTTGATGTTTGTGTTGTGATGATGTTAATATATAATGTTAATTTGATGTTAATTGAATGTGTTTATTAATCGAATATGATGTTTGTATGATTGTTATCATGATCATGATGATGTTTATTAATTAATTTAATATTATTAAATGACCATGATATTTATTAAATATTATGTCGTGAATGTAATTGTAATTTAAATTTTAATTCTATGTAAAATTGTAAAATTGTACTTGTATTTGTACTAATTGTAATTTTAAGTGTAAATGCATGTAAAAATTTTATTAATGTAAATTTTTATTTTTATTTTCTGAATTGGACTAATTCTATTAAGTGAAAATATGGTACATGAGAAAGTACATTCAAGAGAGACAAAAACACGGCCAACCGGAAATGATAAAGTATCAACTTCGGTCCCCGGATAGAGAGATGAGACAAACGAGGAACAACAACAAGCAACTAAAAACAAGAAGAAACCGATTTCTACCCAGAATTGGTAGAGTTTTCTACATGGAATTTCTTCCCTTTCTTTTTGTTTACTTTGACCCAGCCATCCTAGTGAGTTTGTGCTGGGACAATTTGAAGACTGGAGTTCTCTAGAAGAGGGGCCTCCTTATCTGAATCCGAGGAGGCGGACTCATGACTACGCTTCTGAGTGACTGTAGTATCAGGGGGATGCTTGGGAGCATCAGTGGACAGTTTCTGTGTCTGAGGAACAAGGTCTGAATCTGCCTCACTCCCATCATCATCAGAGCTCGAGGAAGCATAATTTGCAGCAGGCGGCGGGATACAGGGAGTCCATTTCTTGGATTTGGGTTTTGTAGAATCTCCTTTAGTCTTTGTTTCTGCAAGAGTGGGGCAGGTGTTCTGCAGATGCCCTGTTTGGTTGCAGTGGCGGCAACGGAATGCAGTGTTCTCATAGTCTAAGTACTGAGTCCAAACAAGATCACCGGCTTTGAGGATAATTTGTTCGGGCAGGCCTTTGCTGATGTCAACCTCCACGCACATTCTGGCATATGTGTAGAGGCCGTGAAGAGGCCTATTGTAATCTACATCGAGAAAGCGTCCCAAGGTATCGCCCATTCGCCTGAACACTGCCAGCTGCCATAGATGGACAGGAAGGTTGGGCAGCCTGATCCAAATAGGGGTTCTGGTGATGGTAGCTGTTGCAGGGTCGAAATCTGGGAACCATGGGGTTAAGAAGAGCCCAGCATTTCCAAAAAACCAGGGACCTTTCTGTAAGGCCTGTTCATAATGCTTTGCATGATCAAACAATACTATGAATAACCCTTGTGAGCAGCAGCTAACGAGGCACTTGCTGGTCCAGTTCTCGTAGATCCAATCAAAGAGTTCCTTGGTTCGCGGCCAAAGTCCATTAAATCTGCAAATGATAGCTCTCTCTGCATATTTTTGAAGATCTTCTGTGACAGATGGAAGAGAGACCTCAACAGAAGGTGCTTCATCCAGCTTGTCAACCAGAAAAGGCTGGGGTTTAGAGGCAGCAGAGGGTTTGGGGATTTGAGAGTGAACAACTTCTTTATAAGAGAAGATAGGCGCTGAAGAAGACTGTCCGACAGCTCCACCTCTCAAACGAAGGGTAAGTACAATGGAATCATTTCTGTTAATGTTATAAGTAGAAATGGTGAGGAGATCCTCAAGATGTTTACCTTGGAAAAGAAGTCTCTGGTGAGTCGATGGAATTCCAGTCCGTTGTTCCAGGTTAAGCTTAAGCTTCTGAATAAGATCTGGAGAAGAAACCCAAAGCAAAATAGTTTTTCCAGAGAGTAACCGGAGTTGGATCTGAAAAGAGGCAGGGTTCTTTTTAGAGGCAGGATCTGCGCGGCAACGAAGGGCGTCCCTTATTTTGCCTGCGATTCCAAGCCTCTGCTGAGAAAGGCCGTGAGGGCGGGAAATGCCTGAAGACCTACTCCTGAGCCCAAAAATGGAGTCTCGGGGGTTTGCAGCTAGAGTCCCTTTCAATACTGCGGTTGAAAGCTTTGCTGCAGGGCGTGTGTTGGCCAAACTCGCCGAGTTGAAGACAACCCTAAAGAGGCAAGGCTCAGGTGACCTGAGCTGGACTCTAAAGAGCGTAGCCCTCAAGTTTATCCCCTGCATCCAAAAAAAGACCCATGATACAACATCCGCAAGAGCCCTGGCACAATAGCACAGAGGGGCGACAGAGGTAAGTTGAGCTGGAGCCTGACCAGGACTTGCTAAAACATTAACAGCTGCATAGACGCTGAAGATATCCTTATTATCGATCACTTTCTTCTCTCGGCTGAGGTGAGGACAGTCCTGGTGATTCCGTAAGGTCGGATCCTCATTCCAGGCGTGGTTTGCAACGTCCCTTCCTGCTAGATCAAGGGAGAAAGCGGCTAGTGGTGGCCTTGAAATTACCAAATGCGAAATAGGTAAGTTCGAAATCCTCTGTATGCAGAGAAAACCAGAGCTTTTCGGCGGCATTACCACTTCGGCGAGCAGGGGAGCAGAAGAGAATAGTCTAGGGTTTCTCTTGCTTCCGTCCATCTTCGTTTTCCATGTAAAATTTTAATTGTAATTGTAATATTTAATTTATTCTAAAATGGTTGTAATTGTATATATGAAAAATTGTAAAATTGTAATTGTAGTTCTAATTGTATGTAAATTTCACAAATTGTAATTGTATTTGTAATTGTAATTTTAATTGAATTTTATGTAAAATATTTGTAAAATTGTAATTGTAATTGTAATTTTAATTAATGTAATTGTATGTAAAATTTTAATTCTATTAATGTGAAAATTTTAATTGTATTAATGTGAAATGATTTTATTAAAATATTTAAATTTATAAATTTGCAAATAATTATAAAATAACAAATCTAGAATAATATCAATTTTTGTAACATAAAGTTTAGAAAATAATGAAAATAAATTCATGTACTTTATAATTATCATTATTTTATTATGATCTTACATATATAAAGTTTAGCAAATAATGAAAATAAATTCATGTACTTTATAATTATCAGTATTTTATTATGATCTTACATACAAAAAAAAAAAAAATTTAAAAAGTCTGGTGCGCTTATCATCCTAACAGGCCCTGGTGCGTCGTATTAATACAATGCACTGATGCGTCACATTTCCGCGCACCCGAAATGAATAAACAAAAATAAAAAAATGCAACTCTAATTTGTTTAAGTTAAAAAAAAGCGGCAATTTGATAAAATAATTCTTTAAATACTAAACACTTTTCATTATTTCACTATTTTTGCTAAAAATTTTCAGTCAGATTTTTGCAGGAGACAAACCTGGAGCAAGAGAGTATGAGGGCACTGTGGATGGAAAAATATGTTCGAACAGAAGTATTCAGACAATCAGAAACCAAAAATCTGGTGATTCAAGCCCTTTATCATATAATTTCAAACCATTTCGTGATTAAATTTAATTCTTTTTTTTTAAAATTTTTTTTCTATAGTTTTTTATTTTTTCCTACAGTTTTATCCATTTTTACCTTGAACCCTTAATTTTTTTTGTTTTTGACCTTTCTTTTCCCTATTTCTATGATTTCAGAATTAGGGTTTTTCATGTTAGATTGACGTCCAACCCATGGGATGACTTGCATAGTCAGATCCCAATCCATTCGGCCATTGCGTGAATTTTTGAAAAAATGGATTTTCTTTATCGGTGCGCCCTGCGTATGCCACTGCACCAGTGCTCTATATTATTACAGTGCACTGCGCAAGTTCTGTGTCGTAAAAAAATAATTTTTTTAAAAATCCGTGCGCTAAATCTGAAATAGGGCACAGGTCCTCTCTTTAACTAGGAAAGCACTGTACGGTGTATTACACTATTTTTGTGGTACATTTATAATACCCCACACACCGTTAGGTCTATTACAGTGTTTTTGCGGTGTGTTTATAATACCAAACGCACCGTAAAGTATATTATATTTTTTTGTAGTGTGTTTTTAATATATCCACGCACCGGCAGCGGTGCGGATTTCATGAAAGGTGCACTGGTGTCTCGAGATTTATTTTCTACCTGAAAAGTTGAGAATTTATTTATAAATTTATTAATGAGTGATATGCTATAGGTTTCAGATTGATAAAGAAATGACTCACAAGATATCAAGTAACAAAAATACTATTAACACAACAAGAAAAGAAAAAAAGGCAAGTTCTTTGTAAATTCTTTATAAAAAATATTATTTTTGAACTACATTTAACTTTAAATAATATGTATTGTTTACTGTGTATCATGCAGAGCCACAAAATGACGAAGCTCAATATGATTATTTATGATCTACGACCAGAAGAGCGTAAAATTTTAATGGAAAAATTGCAAAAAGATGAATCAGATGAATGAAACAATACTATCGATCCAATATGAGTTTCTTTTTTAATTATCATTAATAATATACTTAAAATTATTAGATAACATGTATCAAATAGTCTACTAATTCACATTTGTTTAATGTTCTACAGGGACCAAAAACTCAGAAAAAGGAATGTTGTTCTAAGAAAAAGAAAAAAAAATATAGCATGCAAATGAAAATGAATTGCTCCTTGGTTCATCTGGAGTGGTGTTGGAAGTTAACGAAATGGGGAAAAGCTCTTACAAAAGTTTGAGGGATCTAGTGGAATGAATACAACAACGTGCTTCAAATGTCATATGTAATCATTGAATTTTTCGATCATTAGGTACAATAAATAAACAATTTAGCATTAAATATTAATTTTCAAGAATTTTCTTGTAGAAAAGAAAAGAAAATGGAACCCATTCAGCACATAAAATAGGACGACAAGGAAGAAAATGGTTGATCTCTAAGTTTGTGAGTAATTTTTACTTCCTTATAACAACTTAACTAGATTTAATTTTTGTATTTTTTGAGTTGTTTTACAAAAATCATTATTGAATGTCTTCAAACAGGTGCTAAAATACAAAGAAGAACCATCAGACGAATTGATTGAAATTGGGTTAAATATGGGTTGTGAGTATATGTTGGCATATCATAATTTAATTGTGGAATTTGTAAGCATCTATCGATCTTGTTTTAATTAGCTCTGTCTATAATTAATAGAACAAAAACATATTTTATATTAAATATATGATTTGTTATGGGATATAAAACTTGCAGGAAACAAAGTATGGAATTGCGCCAACAGATGAAATTTTGAAAGATGGCATGGTACATTGTTTTGAAAGAATGTGTATAGTTTATGAGTCAATTGTTGCTATGGTACATCATTTTTCTTTTCGATTTAAATTGATTTATATTATTTAATATTGAAATTTTCATTATTCTCACCAATGTATATACACTCATTTCAGTTTATTTTTATGTTTGTAGGTGGAAAGTGAATAAGAAGAAAACAATCAACACCGTGAACACAACATTGCTGGAAATAACCCAAGTCACAGAAGTAGCTCTAGCAGTGACATTAGTTCAAGTGAAGAATGATGATCACTATGTAATTTGGATATCAAAGCAGGGCATTTTATTTTTTGAAATATGTTTGTGAAATCAAACATTTTATTTAATGTAATGGACATAGTGTCCCAATTGAAAGACAAAGGGATAGATATAATTGTCCCATTTTGTATGATAAAGACTATCTTATTCATATATATATATATATATATATATAATCGTAAAATATGTTTTAATTTATTCTATTGCATTCTCCATTGTCGTTCTCAAATGCACTAATAAAAATTTAATTGATATGAATATTGCTATAAGATTATATATATGTGTCGACTTTTGATTAATAATGAATTTTAAAAAATCACAATAATTGGACTGTCAGAGGTGGATGTTTCTAAGAAAAACAAAATGAAAACTGGTGTGTTTATGTGTCTATATATGCACCGGTGCGTTTATGATTCTATGGGCACTGCCCTAATAGCGATTCTAGTTATAAATATCGGTGTGTTTGTGTGATACTGTGCACTGGGGCATTTATGTATCTATAAGCACCGGTGCATTTCTAGATTCCATGTGCACCGCATGAAAAATCTAGGTTCCTTTCTGTGATACGGAGCACTGGTGCCTCATAAAGATACACACATCAGTGTGCTTATACGACCTATGGGCACCGCTCAAATCCCAAGACCAATTAGAACAGCCTCTTGTATTGTATCACCAACACCAGGCCCAGTGCTATTGTTTTCCTTAACGGTCTAATGCATTATCCTTCGACTGCCCCGGTGCGCTGTCTACCGATACACACCGGTGTGTTAAAACCTGATAAGAGCACCAATGAAAAACATCCATAATAGCCTCCGGCCACCCATTTTTTTTTAGTTGTGTTGAATTTCCATTAAAATCTCCGCCAAAACCTCAGTTACCAAAACCAGATGTTGTAGCATATGTTTTTTTGACAATTTTGGCAAATTTTATAACACTAAAAACCTCCTTTATAACCTCTTCTAGAGGGTCTTTTCCTTGTAGTGTAGAGACCCTTCTCTTCTTATTAGCTCCTAAAAAATAAAAAATAAAACTTATTAACAACTAATTTAACTCACAAATTTGATAAAAAATCAATTTCATCTGTACACACATGTATGGAGATTTACGATTATATTTAAGTTTACCATTAATAGCTCTCGATCCCTGATCCCCCCTCTCGTAGAGATATGGGATTTTGTTGATCTTCGCCGTTCATCCTCCATGATATATATATCTACGGTGGACATTTACAATTATTTTTTTAAATAACTAATTTAAATTAAATTCAAAATCAATTTCAGAAAATTAATGTAATTTAGTGTAAACAAATTATGTAAAACACAACTTTCAAAGCACTAATTGATGTGTGAAACTCAATTTAAGAAAAAAAAAGTTATAAAAATGATAAGTTCACCAAATTGTGTTTTACATGGTGGGAGCACACTTCGTATAAAATTGAAAAAAACACATTTTCATTAAAAAAGAATCACAATAATTGGACTGTCAGATGTGGATGTTTCTAAAAAAAACAAAATTAAAACCGGCGGGTTTATGTGTCTATATATGCACCAGTGCATTTATGATTCTATGGGCACTGCACTAATAGTGATTCCAGTTATAAATATCGGTGCGTTTGTGTGATACTATGCACTGGGGCATTTATGTATCTATAAGCACCGGTGAATTTGTAGATTCCATGTGCACCGCATGAAAAATCTCGGTTCCTTTATGTGATATGGAGCACCGGTGCCTCATAAAGATACACACACCAGTGCGCTTATACGACCTATGGGCACCGCTCAAATCCCAAGACCAATTAGAACAGCCTCGTGTATTGTATCACCAACACCAGGCCCGGTGCTATTGTTTTCCTTAACGGTCTGATGCATTCTCCTTCGATCGCCCCGGTGTGCTGTCTACCGATACACACCGGTGTGTTAAAACCTAATAAGAGCACCAATGAAAAATATCCGTAATAACCTCCAGCCACCCTTTTTTTTTAGTTGTTTTGAATTTCCATTAAAAGCTCCTACAAAACCTCAGTTACCAAAACCAGATGTTGTAGCATATGTTTTTTTGACAATTTTGGCAAATTTTATAACACTAAAAACCTCCTTTATAACCTCTGCTAGAGGGTCTTTTCCTTGTAGTGTAGAGACCCTTCTCTTCTTATTAGCTCCTAAAAAATAAAAAATGAAACTTATTAACAACTAATTTAACTCACAAAGTTGATAAAAAATCAATTTCATATGTACACACATGTATGGAGATTTACGATTATATTTAAGTTTACCATTAATAGCTCTCGATCCCTGATCCCC